>JANCMC010033613.1:39006295-39033285 GCA_024363005.1 Charaxes varanes
TCTCTCTCTCTCTCTCTCTCTCTCTCTTTCTCTCTCTACTAACTATAAAATACTTCCTTGCAGTCCCGCGGTTTTCGAGATTTCGTGATATATATCCGTTGGTGATAATAGAAATTAGACATTTTCAGTTCCTATTATTTTCTAATCAGACTTGATTTTTGTTATTCCGAAATGCAAAACCGAATTGGAATTCGATCCTCATAAGATAATAAATTCTTTTGCACCAGTTATTTTATTTGTTCCCGAAATTACTTCAACGAGTATTCAAGTCAATTCGGGAAAATTAGAAGGCATCGTGTACATTACAAGGAAAAAAAATCACATGTAATGACGAACAAAACAGCTTGAAGAACCATTTTTCGATTTAAAAAAATAAGTTGTTATTCTGACAATCAACGTACGGTTACAACCACTAATCTGGTAACAACACGCATACTTCTGACAATGATAAGGTGAGCGACGAATTACTGTGGCCTTGATCAACAAACTATAGTTAGAGGAACAAAGTCGCTGGAGGCCATTTGTAACAAACGTATGATTGAGCGCCAAACTTGCATTTCCTATTATGGAAGACAGACGTTCCCAAACTTATTAATGATATTTTTTTAATGTTTCCTATTATGCCGATAGCAGGTAAAAAAACGAAACGTGATTCGTGTTGTAATCAGTTAATAATTTTTTGTGGACTTCCATAAAGAGAGATTCTTGATTGGCAGACTTTTTTTATTTTTTGTATGACTGTCACACAACAATTTATGCATGAACGCTATTTTGACAGTTGCTGTCGGAGCCACTGGTAATCTATTTATTAATACATTTACGAAGATACGCGTACGGAGGAATATGAAATGTGGCAGAATTATAATTTCTATAGAAGATGCTTTGCAATAAAAAAAAAAATCACGCACACCAATGTCAAACGATTTACGCACACTTGTATACTTTTTACTATAAGATTGTGTGAAACTTGTATTAATTGTCGAACATAACAATGTCGTTGCATAGTCGACCAAGAAAGTGCTTTACCATTTTGGATGACAGTTCCTAGTTAAAGAAACTTTTGCTAAGGGCTATTGTTAGAAATTAAGGTAATGCATAACAAGCAACAATAAGCCTTTTAAATCATTGATATGCAAACGACATTCGACCTTAGCGTGGCAAATCAATTTCTTGGTCGACTGTACAAAGAATTTAAATTTTGTATGTAGATTTAAATAAGCGTAAAGGACGCAAATCTCAAGATTTATCAACTGTAACGCTTGCTTGTGTGTGCGGCGTTTATGTTGTAAACTCAAATTTAACCGTACACTGTAGACCTATATATTGACGAGCTTGCGTGTTTTCGTCTGCACGCAATTAGCAGGCGTTCATCGATGTATACGACGTTTTCACGTCAAAGATAACATACGATTAAAAGTGCTCTAAAAAGCTAAATTCAATAAATAAATTATGATTTCAGATAAACTTGTTAAATACTTTGTACAAGTCCGATAACTAGGATGTTTGTAAAGTAAACTCAATATTTAGAGCACTCAATCAAATAATTGGAAAAAAAGTAAGAGTCTCAATACGAATGTATGCTTTTTAATTATTTGTTTTTGTATGTATGATATTATTACTCCGCCATTTTTGAAACGATTTCTTTTTGTTTGGCAGATAATAGTTTAGAGTTAGTCTAATAAAATTTTTATCGAAATCGGCCGAGCTGTTTTTGAGAAATCAATAAAAGTCAAAACTATACAGGGTGACTGGTGAGACACTTACTATACTCGAGAAAAATATTAACATTAAATATAGATATCAATTAACTACTACTTGAGATTGAGAGAAAGTTAAACAATTATGTATGCACAAAGTGACATTAATCGGGTCCCACTGTTTTACGTGTCTTCCGAAACACGGAGGAGGTCGGATATCAAATATAAATCATGCTGCTTCCCGTTCTAACAATTTCAAGTGAGTTTTTTTTTTAGGAAAGATTATTAAGCCCACAATTAATATAAACGTACTAAACACTCACACAATTGTTGTTAGAGATATTACATGTTAATATTTACGACCATTATTTTGAGGCATATGTTTGATTAAACGTAATGTGTAATGTCCTATTTTTCTATTTTGTTTAAACATATGATCTAATCTTATAACGAAAGCAAATTTACGAAAGTAATTTAATCTTATCTACTTATTTCAATAAAGCTATTGAGAGCCCTACAATTCAAGGTCAAAGTGAAACTCAAAAGGTATCCACCTAACACCTTTAGTCTTACATTCTGCTTACTTTTCAACAGACTTTAAAAAAGGAGGAGGTACTCAAATTGACTGTATTTTTATAATTATTTTTATTTTTATTATTGTTACCAGAAGTTTCGACTAGGTAAACCAATTTTGATGATTTTATTTTAGTGGACAGCGGATGATTGAATGTGGACCAGTTCTGATAATTTCGTAAAGATCTTTAATAGGATCGTTGTAAAAAACAAAATGTTGTGCGGTGGGAACGAAGTTCCTTATTTTTTCAACTCCAAATGTAATTCGAAATATAATCTGTATGTTTCAAATTATAATTCCTAAGTTAATCTATTTCAGTTAAAACATACCGAAAAATTTAATTTTGATATAGTAACAATTAAAGTATTGTTAGGTTAGCTAATTACGTAACAACTTAAGGCACATCGAAAGAAAAGGAAAAAGAATAATAACAAAGGTATTATTAACATTGTATCGGGAGTATGTGTGTATGTGCGTGCAATACAATACAATACAATACAATACAATACAATACAATACAATACAATACAATACAATACAATACAATACAATACCGCATATCGATGAGGAGAGTGGTGCGATAACTGGTACCTATACAATTGTTGTTATCATTTTTTTTCAATACAACAAAAGAAAATTAGTGTTTTAGTAGAAATAAATGCTATTTTTATTTATTGTTAATTTGATTTATATTTTAATTCATAACTCATACCAAACCCCATAAAGAGTAAAGACGACCTTGCACAAAGTTGTACTTGTGACATATATAAAAATACAACACGATACTTCGTCTTCTAAGCATTTCGGTAGCAAACATCTCTGTTATATATTCTATAATCCTTAGATGGCCTGAATATATTAGCTATTTGGATGCTTTGTCGTAAATTCTGAAAATAAAAACCGGGTACGTGTGTTATATTTAAAGTATTTATCATTATATATAAGTATTTATAATAACTTCTTCTTCTACATACCATTATCGCAGTCTAGTAGCCTAAATACAGCGCTGCAGTGCTCAAAAGAATGCTGCATATAAGCTGAGGCGTAATCCTTTTTGGCCAAACGACCCTATTTCATTCATGCTATTTTTTATATAAGCAATATGCAACCGGGTAGGCGGTTCCATGGACAACTTCACCAGTCTCGCATATGTGGTGCTCTTTTGAGTAATCGTCTAGTGTTTTAAACGATTTTTTAAAAATTTAAAGTGAGACGTTTTAAAGTGTTTTTAAAGATTATAAAATCGTGTTTATTCAGAAACACCGCAGCTGGTAATTGCTTTTTTCATTAAATATTTTCGAAAAAAGAGATAAAACTAAGCGATTTATATGAGTTGTATCAATTCAATAGGCATACAAAATATTTCAGGCGTAAAAATAATTTAACTATGCATATAACGTAAATCCAGCTCTTCGCTCCCCTAATAGATTATTCCATTCAATTGGCCGCAGTAAAGCCCCGCATCAATACAGCAGTGGCTCTGATCAGTGTATCAAGTACTGACATACAATAACAATAGAAACTCAAACATAATTACGGATAATAATATGTAATCGAAATAATTTAACTATGCATATAACGTAAATCCGGCTCTTCATTCGCCTAATAGATTATTCCATTCAATTGGCCGCAGTAAAGCCCCGCATCAATGCAGCAGCGGCTCTAATCAGTGTATCGAGTAATTATATCTCACCAAATTGGTGTATGCACGCGTCGTAATCACACTGATCACAATGTACTTAGATAGTTGTTACCTCGTCAACGGTCGTAACACAATTCTCCCGCATAACCGATTGTCTCTGTATATATAGTCTTATGAACAACTACCCTCCTCCATGTATACACTACAGAACACTCAGTAATATTTTATTCAATTATGTCTCCGTGTTTATTTCAAGTCCTCTCATTATTTCCAGGCGTATTTCCCAACCACGATATTGAAATACAGTTCGATATAGATAATTCACCTAAATTGCCTCTGGCTTGGCTTGAAAGACTGAACTACTTTGTTTAAATCTGCGAATAAATACGAGGGAACATCGGTGCAATGCTGTATCCGGAATGCCACACTAACGCGACTAAAGCACAGCACTACACTGACTTTCCGATGTGCCTCAACGCACGTTTCGCTTTCGAAGCATCATCAGGACATTGGCTCTACAAAGGTTATTCGTAAAGTGATACATAAAAATGATAAAATCACAGGTTACAATTTATACTCCCCCACCCCCTCCATCACCTTAGCGCTACCTTCGAACATTCTAAGTAAAGGCGAGCTAGAGACATTAATTTGATCATTTAACAACCCTATATCGGAATTGTTATGTTTAAAACTATGCTGATGAGTAGGTTTTCTAGAACTCTTTGATGTGCGATACATATCAGCTCGTTAAAATAACTAACTCTTCCGATATTTAGTTTCCCTACGTAATCTTCTACCACCAACAAAAATACCTATGATACCAGTCACGCGTATGATAGTGTTGCCGGAATTACAGATTTTTTTTAAGTTTTAAGATTATAAAAATGCTTCTCTTAGAAATATGACTAAGAAGATCAGATGACTAAGACTTATTAGTTATAAGAATAAAATTAAGGATGTCTTAAAGGAAACTTAATGTTATTTTTAAGTTAAGTTACTTCTCTTGTTATTATTAATTTTGTAAACTTCCTATCAACTCATCTCATTTAAAGAACTAATTTGCTAAACATTTGTACATGAATACTTCCTATTATTATTTGGAAACTGTTTTTGGTTTAAGTAGTTCTATTATCTTTGTAAATGTATAATTGTAAATGTATAATTGTTGCACTGTTTGTTTCCATAAAATATATAATAAAAAAAAAGCGAATACAATATCCACGGAAACTTTGACATATTGTCTTAAAGATTAATCAATTGATATTGGTCGATAGGAGTAAAAATAGCCAGTGCACGTCGTCTCTTACTCTTCGGTCGCATCAATTTTGCGATTTTTAATCTGGAGCACCGCGATATCGCAATCGAATTTCGTATTCCAATGAATTATTGATAATAATTACATCGTCGCGTTGTATCGACACGGTGGACGGGCATTATTATTTTTTTATTGCTTTTTTATTTTTTTATTGTCCGTTGTTACCATGATTTGTAGAGTTTACGGGACTATTCCTGAGATAAAGGACGTTTCAGTTAGTTGTTTCTAGCCATAGTTCAGAACTTCAGTCTCTGAGTTTTAGGCTTATAGTCGGCCAAAAGTTTAGTTGCTTCATTTTCCAGAAAAATGCATATTACACAAAATCAGAACAATTTTAAAAAGCTTGTAACCTTTAAGAACAATTAGAACAATAATAGTGTTGATTTAGTAGACTTTTCTTACTGTAGAAAAACAGCCAGGTGAGATGACTTAAAAAAGTAATTTTTGGAGCATGTATGGTTAAAATTTAGATGAAGTGATATAAAAACTTTATTCTTTATAAGACAATTGATACTATCTCTATTATAAAAAGGTTAAATTTAAGGACGGAGAAAAGTATCCGCGAAATCCTGTCGGTGCGGCTGCCAAAACTAATTTTGGATTGCTGAGCCACTGCATTAAGTGAGTAACATTACTGTTTCATTTCTTTGTAATTGAAGTATATGAGCTAACGTAATAATAGATTGGAATATCTATATAAAGGGAAAAAATCCTTCCAAAAACGAAAAATATGGTCTTGCTAGTTATAACGTATTATGTCTCGAATTATTCAGCCTTTCCAGACTGTAAATATTTCCTTGAAGTCATAAAACAGAAATTTTGTGCCTGGTATGCTGTTTCGAAATCAATTTTCGTATTTATTCTGTATGGTAAAAGTGGGTATTGACTACCCTTTACTTAGACGAACGAATTTAGACTAGGGTTACCTACTGCTTCTCGCAATTACTAATATACCTAATATTCATATAAGAATGGATATCTCAACATAGGTTATCCTAGTGAGATATTCAGGGATACATAAATTCAAGGTGTTTCCCATAATTGTTTGTAATTCATATTGAACTAAACTGAATTTGTATTTAAAATTTGTATTTGTAAATAAATAAACTTTTTGAATTTGAATAAGAATATATTTGCTCTCAAATAACGTTTACAAACATCAGATGTTAGACATAAGTTTTTCATTGCCGCCTGTGAACATGACAAACTTTGGACACAATTTGGTAATGAGTTTATATAATTTAGGTATTTATGGTTACTTAGGAGGGGAAAAGAGAGTATTACACATACCTTTAAAGTATTCCTCATATTCTTTTTTAACAAAAGGAAAAAGTAAGAAAAAATAAACGGTAAGAAAACTGAAATAAATAAAAAAAACAATCATTGTATCAACCCTAAATATTTGGAGATTTCCAACGAAAATACTGAGGCAGATCTCGATAGCCGAATTTTCAATTAAGTGTCATAATCGCTTGCGGGAAATTTATTATTTTGGCCCACAATTTTGTACGTGGAGTCGTTTATTAAGCTAAGTGGGGCTCAACTGGAATAATAAGAGGCGATCGGTGTAATAATCACACGGCGTACAGCCATCAGATAAAAAAAATCACAAATTTCTCTCGTAACGGTCACATCCTCGTCGCAGTGATTCCATCTCAGCCAAAGTCAGGATGGAATTATGAGTCTTAATATGTGCTTCTCTGTTTTAAGATCAGAATTTGCAATTACCGGTAGATGCAGTGTCCTTAATTTTTATATTAAAAACTAGCTGTACTCCGCGTCTTCGTCCGCGTGGGTATTCATCACTTAGCGGTTTACAAAATCGTTTACGAGCAACTCTCAGACCTACCAAATATGCTCAAAAAATTTTATACAAATCGGTCAAGCCATTTCGAAAGAGTTGAGGCAAACATTGTGATAGGGTAATTTTATATTTAAAATAAACATTTTTGAGTATAGAAAAATGGGGAAAAGAGAACGTATATATGAGAATAGTTACAACAATCATGAAATCTATTTTAATAGGTAAATTCCTTCCCTTACTTAAGTAGGGCACGAAACTTAAACTTTTTAAACAATTATCTGAACATTCTTACGGCAGTATATCTATAAAAAAATCCTTTGTTTACTTGAACGCGCTAATCTCAGGAACTACTGGTCCGATTTGAAAAATTCTTTCAGTGTTAGATAGCCCATTCTTTTAAATAAATATGTTAATAACTACTTACATTATAACATATTAACGTTAACCTTTTAATTAGTAATATCATTTCTATCAATGTTAAAGTCTCTTAAGTAGTAAATTCAGTTTTTTTTACCAATTTTAGTTCAAAGTTTACTCGGAACACTCGCTAACGAGGACTAAGTCCATTTGCGTAATCTACTTTGCCCGATCAAACCGTTAATCTGTTAATTGATGTTATGTTCAAGAGCACGAAAGGCCACCGACAAGTGAAGATGCAGGTCCATAACTAATTATGGTAATTCTAATTCAAATACCAAAGAAACTTTGTTCAAGAAGATTTCAACTGTTGCACTTAGTCTGATCGAGTGGAAAAGAAAATTAATAATGAAAAAATTTTGACTGCGAGCCGTATAAATACGAATTCAAAATCCCCACTCTAATTAATTAACCATTCGCCTGCGTAATGCGGTGTCTCTTTACATTAATAATAATCATTGCAATAAATTTGATAATAACGTCATGTTATGCCCAAAGGTATTTTACATCAAATCAGTACGGTGTGAACCAGTTACACTAACAGATAAATTATTGTACAATTACGAACTAATACATATATTATTCAAAATTAGGTATATCATTATATTATAAAATTATATTAAATTAAATCAAAATGAAGACAATGTTAGGCACAAAGAAAATAAAAGAGAAAAAAATCAATATTTGACACTGCTATGATACTAATATTATTCATTAAAATTTTTGCATGTATAGTATAAGTTTTCTGGCAAGCAAGATAGTATAATAAGAGTCAGAGTCAGTTAGAGTCAGAGTCAGACTCGAGGCGGGAATCGAACCCACGACCCCGGAGCAGAAGGCAGGGTCACTGCCCACTGCGCCAACGGGCCAGTCAGTTTGTTTGTCTTTTAAAGAAAAACTTATTTTAGTTAAAAAGACAAAATAGCTGTATCTTAGTGTTGGATGGAGATATCTAAATAATTCTTAGATTGGCTGATAGAGAGCGTTGAAGCGAAGCTGTCTGTATCATTAACTCACTTTAGACAGGGTTAGGTCAGTTTATGACTAAGCATGTGATATGTCAATAATATATTTAAATGATTTTCCAGTGAGATATTATTTCGTTTCAAATATGCAAGAACTTGTACGTACTTTATTTCACTTATAAAAGCCCATTTACACTTATGAATTTTCGTCAAAAACGGATGTCGCCAGTGATAAGTTATTGTATGCTGATTACAATGGCCGGCTGGCGATGTAACGAAAATTCCAAAAAGTCGCCGAACCGGTAGTGCCACATTCATTGACAACCAGTAAATCCACAGTTGGGAATAAATCAATCTTCAACACTTATTACTCACTTGGTGTAAGCCCGCGACTTCTTTTACATTGTTTCGTTTCATTCCGTAATTTGTATTAATATAGAAGAGCGTTACAAATAACTAAATTGTAATATAACAGTCAATTTTTAATATATTATTGTATACAATAATGTAATCGTCATAATTGAATATATATTTGGATACACAAATGTCTTATATAATGAGGTTTTTATTTTAATTTACACGTTTGTAATGCTCCACTGTAAACCTAGGCCACGAGAATAGTGTCCTGCGAAAGTCTAGACCTAGGTTGCTATGTTTTAGGCGTATCTAACAATGCAAAAGCTACTAGCCCTGTAGAATTGACATTTTCATATCAGTTTCGATTTTTTTCTTATAGCTTTGATTAATTCAACAGCAAGAAAAAGTTTTGAAGAATTATTGGTAACACTGTAATACAGTGTTACCAATAATTCTTCAAAACTTTTTAGAAAAGAATTATAAGATCCGCACTTAACAAAAAAGCTTTGATTAATTCAACAGCAAGAAAAAGTTTTGAAGAATTATTGATAACACTGTAATACAGTGTTACCAATAATTCTTCAAAACTTTTTAGAAAAGAATTATTGGTAACACTGTAATACAGTGTTACCAATAATTCTTCAAAACTTTTTCTTGCTGTTGAATTAATCAAAGCCCTCAATTTCGAGCTCATTCGCACGCCTTGATTTAATCGCTAATTTCTATTATGCTTTCATGTAACTTCTGTGACCTTTACCTGGGCGGTTTTAAGCGAAAATGAAGCTAAGCTAAACCTTATATTATAACCTAGAAATATCAGAATGCTTTGCATAATGTCAAGACTAGAGACAAAATTTGGTAAATAAAAATTGTAGACTAAAAAAAATGTTAAAAAAGGTGCCCTGCTGCTATAGCAGCACCTACTCCTGTTTCTGCGTTAGTACATTCTTCTACTTTAGTTACAGCGGGAATTTATTTGTGATCAGTGTGATTACGACGCGTGCATACACTTATTTGGTGAGTTATAATTACAGTAAATATTTAATAATATTTACGTAGTATCAGTGGATACTACAATTGGCACCCGGTCAATGCCTTGAGGAAACAGGGGTTAAATGTTTCTTGAAAGAAGGTAACAAAGCGAATCCATCCAGCCTGACGCTTTTTTAAAAGTAGAGAAACTCCTTAACCGATTCTGTAAAGTTTTAATTCACGAAAAAGAAACAAAATTTGAATTAAAACTGCTTCGAAGAGTGGATCAGCATTATTGTTGTGTTTATTGGACGAGGAATTTATTATGAATCATTTAATCTTATTTATACTTGATTAATTGGAGTAATTATTCTATTTTTAGCCATAAATAACGAGCTTTTAATATTTATTTATGTGAAAAATATTTTTGTCACTGTGTATCTCGGCACAACCGCAACGTCGTAATAAAGAAATTGCTTTATTGCGGTATAAAAATGGTATTCAATTAGATAAAACAATATATTAAATAGGTAATGCAAGTTACGGTAACGCTACTTACTTGGCGAGAACGATTTTAAATAGTTAAAACGTCAAACTAAATCACTTGAAATGTTTTATTCAAGTCGAAATTACATATTGTCACGTACTTCAATTATTTCGAATGGAACATTTTTTTTATGCGTTTGTGATTTATGTATTCTTGGTTAGAATTTTTTTATATATTATTTTTTATTTCAACAAATCTTTTTCACTTTCATTTTATTTTTAGAATGCAAAACAGGGAATATTACATTAAATTAAATTAAAAAAAAATTAATAACAAAGAAACCATCCATAAATTACGTCACACAGGGTTGCGTATCACCAAAATATGAGATAGACAACGATCATAGAGAAAAAAGCTTCGTGACGCCACGTACCAAAATTGAAATTTTTTGTCTTTTGTTAACATACTAAATAAAATAATTAAAAGTAACTGCGGTGTTTTTAATCATGTGATATCATTACAAGGGCGAGGGTGTTTATGTGACAAGGACGAGGGGAGGAGTTAAAAAATCGTAAAATTCGTGTGACGTAATATAGGGATGACCTCTACTTACGCGGTAAATTGTTTTGTCTTTACCTACCTTTAGTAACATTATACTTTTTCATAGGTATTTTAAATTCAAAAATCGCATAACGAAACCACGATAGACTTAAAACTTTTGTCATTACCTGCCTATGTATAGATAACAGACTTATGTAACTCATTTGTTAATTCTCATATTTTCTTGTGAAAGCAATGCGTTTATAACTGTCACAAATCTTAGTAAATACAGTAAATATGTTAGTCGCTAATTAGCGATAAGACCGCCTGTTTGTACTTTTTTTATTCTCAAATCAATAACCTATATATTTTTTCTTAGCTGTGTACAATAAAAGTTTATTCTATTCTATTCTAAAAATAATGTAAGCCATTGTCGCGATTATCGTTATTAAAATTATGCACATCTAAGTAATATGTATTTCTTCTTTTTGACGTGATAACGTCTTATTAAACGATGAACGTCGGTTGCATGCAAGAAAAGATATGTTGTCATTGTCACGTTCCGCCTAAGAAGAGCGTGCAACCGAGAGCGTGGAACAAATGACAGTGGCCTGTGCGTTCGACGTAATAATAAAATATTATTGTCTGTAAACCGACTATACAGACACCCATTTTTTTAAATACACGTACCATAATCTTTCATCCAGTAAATCAATGGAAGACGCTCATTATCACAATTTACGTGATAATGAAGATAATGCCGGAGCCAGACATAGTTCAAAGTGTTTGTACAATTTTGGCCTTGACGACTACAAAGTACTACAAAACTTTGCATAGTTACACTTTACAAAGCCCCCGGTCCGGCCACAGTACATAATCATTGAAGTGATCATTCAAATGAAGCTATGTCTGGCTCCGGTATTAGACTCCTAAATTCCATTCTTAGGGGATGTCTACTAACTGTAAATTACGTTTCTGCCAAATTTCATCTTTATACGTCCTGCGGTTTTCGAGGTCTCGTATTAGGTGATTTTTACATTTTATATATATTTGTATAAAAAATAAACATTTCCTTCTATGTCAAAATCTATATGCTAAAATTCACAAGAATTTTTTTACTTCAATGTTACAAAAATGTTGTATTCGTGTTTATAAACCGAATAAATACATTTCTATGCTATTATTTCCCAAAGTACAGATAAGGGTTGTGACATTTTTTACTATATAAACATTATTTTTGAATCTTTCGTTTATACTCTTATTCCCTATTCGAAAATGAAGTCATTATTTGCCGTTGTTCTCGCAGTTTTCGCTCTACAGGTATGTTTTTAATTTGTACATATTATATTAAAACTAAGACTATAGAATTAAATCAGAAGCCATGACAGATTTTGAAAAAAAAAATAGGTTTAAAAATCATTAAAACACTTCAGCTTAATGACATTTAATTTTTTGTTATAGCAACATTTCTTGTATTACCGAAGGTAATTAAATGGTGCAAATAAAGAAGGAAAATTGTTGCCCGAATATAGTGATTTAGTCAAAGTTATTGATAATGTGTTTAAGACCTAAATTACTTGATTTTTTTTAAATAAAGCATCGCTTGATTAAATTACAAAATAATGTCACGAATTAGTACGAAATGATTGAGAAATACTACTTAGAAAGGACCTATTTGGTAACTTATTTATAACTGTAGATTCGCGAGACAGATATTCTATTTTGTTTTTTAATACACAGTTTTGGGAACGTACTGTCGGCAAGTTACAATTGCGAACATATAATAATTTGTGACTAAAGGAACCGTATGATGTAGTATGATGTTTGCGGTTATTTTAAAAATACACAGTAGATGAGAATGTACAAACTATATGTTCGCAATTATATCTTGCTGAAGACACCTCCCAAAAATGTGTTAAGTGATCTTAAAATGTCCTGTCTATAGGCTAGGATGGCTATTGTAATCTATCCATAGTTATTTGCCACATTTTTGACGTAACAACGCCTTATGCATGAAAAAGTGTCACGTTCCGTCTGAGCTGTGCGTGCAAGCAAGAGCGTGAAACAAACGATAGAAAGGCACGATTGGCTTAAGCCTTGGCCGTTATTACGTAAAATTTTCGTCCGTTAATCAACTTTACAAACAATCAATGTTTTTTAAAATTTCAGAGCGCATCTGCTCAATGCATACGTTCTGCAACCGTGGTGGCGCCCGTGGTTTCCTCAAACGCAGTCGCTACAACCTTAGCTGACACTCTATCTCTACTCACTGTGAGCAGCCTTTTAGCTGAAACCCTGCCTTTCAACTGCCCAATTATTGGACCAGCACCGTGCGCACCATATGCACCAATCCCAGCAGTGGCGCCAATCGCACCAGTGGCTTCAGTTGCACCATTCGTGGGCGGATATGGTTGCGGTGGTTATGGTTATCCTTATGGTACTTACGTTGTTTAAGAGCTTAAGTCATAGTGTGTGTGTGTTACATATGTGTGTTTGTTGATGTTCAATATTATATATTTACATATGACAATCTTAAAATATATATTTTCTATTTATATATCACAATATTACGGCCATTGTTATAATTTTTATTTATTTATATATATAAAAGCGTATACGCCAGAATAAAACATGTGTCGGCTCGCATTAACATAGTATTTACAAAGCACCTAACCAAATGTAAAATAATCTCATTAGTACAAAAAAATACAAATTAAATACAACGATTATCTGATTAGGTACCTTGCCTAAGTTCAACCTAATGGTATCTTCACATTGTTTCTAAGATGATGACTTTAAAACAAAAATACACGTAAGTAACTACGGCGGGGTCAACGAACTTACCTATACCTATACCTATTATTACCTACAAATGTATACGCCGTCGTTCATTAATTTATAGCAGTCTTTCCCAAAGTGGGCGATAACGCCCCCTTGTGGGCGCTGCAGGTCTCAAGGGGGGCGGTAAGAGACCCAAGGAGTATAAACCCGTCCAACGGCTTTAGAGTTTTAACGAGTATAACGAACCAGGATTGATTTTTATACATCGCTTATATCAAACTCGAATATATTACGGAACCGCGCGTAAATGGTAGCACATACAAAAATATGGTCACGTTTTTTGTAACAAAAATAACATTTCAATTTCCTCCTACAACCTAACAGTGATATATATTTTGTTCTGTTTATTTTCGCCGGTCGTCGTCGTCACAAGACAGGACGTGACCAAAATGTAAGTGGACACGTTTCAGGTAATCATCTCACTTGTCAACTTTCGAATTACAAAAGATCAGTAGTTGCAAGTATTTGTTAATATATACCTATTTTTAAAGAAAATAATAATTGTTTTTTTTTAAAATAAATATTAACCTATGTATTTAATTTCTAATTTGTCTACTACCTCGGTCAAATTTTAAGTATGTAACGAAACAAAACTTGTGAGAGCCCTTAAGCCTCGTAAATCCGGCCCTGTTACAAAACCGTTCTTAACAAACTACATCAACTATGCATGAGAAACTAAACTACTTTGCTTTAATCCGCGAATGAATACGAGGGAAAATCGGTGTAATGCTGCAACAGAAGTCCATGGGCGCCGGTAGGCACTTCGGTGCCTGCTGCCTGCTCGTCTGCCCCCTTGTAACATAAAAAAAAAGAAAACATTTACTCCTGGTGGCGTTAAGAATGTGGAGATGTGTTATTTTATCACCGTAATAAGCTAATTGTTGCGGATAAAAGATGTCAGTTGACGCGTCACTTTCATATAAACACTACAGATGTTGGTATTTTTCAATTTATTCTGTCTGCTCCTTCATCTGAAGCAGCCAGAATGCTTTATAGTTTTAAGTTAAATTAATATGTTATAGTTTAAGTTTAGGGTAAAAAAATTAAACAATTGATTAAAATGCTACTCTTCGTAAGCTGTAAATAATATTATAATTAATTAATTACAACAGAGTTAACTACAAAAAAGAAAACAAACTATAAGAAATGTTTCTAGTTTAATGGAGGGCACTGGCTCCTGAATCAGGTGTTTACGCTAGTTCAGGAGCCAGGGTCTCATTACTTCATTGTACGCTATCATTTGTTTTCTCAATAAACCTTTTAAAAAAGAGCTAAATAAAAACTAATAATAATCAACTACTAATGAATTTGTAACAAACGAAATAACATAAGACATGATTAGCACGTGATTACCTGAAAATAATATAACTACGCACTATGTTGACTGGTAGCTTGAATTGTGAATATAATATGGAGACTTGAATAAATAAAATTAAAGTGTCCGTTTGTAAATCCGTAAAAAAATCCTTTACTAAACTTATGATCGTAGAGATGGTAAAAAAAATATATTTTTACTATTGTTTTATCGCCGAATCTGAATCAATAATGACGGCAATTCCAGTCTTTTTCGTAACTGCGGGCAGCTGAAGGCCTAGCACGAACGTTCTCGATAGTTTTACTTACTTTTACGTTCGAATCGTCACGCTAAAATTGAATCTAATTATTTTTCTCTAGCTTAACGCGGACGAAGCCGCGGGTACAGCTAGTTTGGAATAAATTATAACGTAAAAAACGCTATACGCGTCTTTAGTTTCGATCAAGTTGATCGCAACATTGACCCGTACGATACTGAGCATCTATCTGTATGATAAACTCTTTGTCGTGTCATGAAATACAACAATTTACATACTAATTATATAATACATGCTGTGCCAGGCAAGAAAAGTAGATTGAATATTAGCGTGATGATATATAACATATAGCATACCTCGATAAAAAGGCTATAGGCTATATATTGTCACGCTAAAATTGAAGCTATATTTTTTAACCTAATTTTACGCGAACAAAGTCGCGGGCACAGCTAGTACCTGTTAAAATCCCAAGAAAAGATATATGTTTCATTTGGATGAAGGTTAAAAGGTCAGCCTGATAATAAATTAAGAGTACCTTATCTTTATATAAGATCCACGTTCAAATCCTGGGTCTACGGTACATTCTTGCCCATTTTTCATGAGAAATATGTACATAAGATTCGGGTATCTATCTCACGGTCAACACACAATTTCAGCCTCTTTTGTTTTTGCGCTTTAAGCAAACTCAGCACGGCTAAAGCTGAGCTGTACGCCCTTTTCTTAAGGTAGTACAGACAGTTTAATTTTATGTACGCATTTTTAGTTTTTAATTATTGTTTTTATTTATTATTTTTTTTTATTTTTATTTGTGTTTCTTATAGTAAGTCTGTTTGTCTACCTTATTAGAAATAAATGTATTTTCTTTCTTTCTTCTTTCTTTCTTAATTGCAAATTAACGCATAATTTCAGACAAGCCTAACCGTCCAAATGGTCCCATCGAGGTGGTGGATGTTCGTGCCGAAAAGAAGTGGTGTCACTTGGTCTCCGAGGCCAAGATCCAGCTTGGGTCTATGCGCCATCGCAGTAAGTAAGTAAGTATATACTCGTATATAAAGGCGATAGGCCACAATATCTCGAAAACCGCGGGACGTGGAAACATAAAATTTGGCAAGTTTGGTAGTGTATGGTTAGTAGACATGCGCTAAGAATGGATCTTTCGGTAGGGCCTTATTAAGGAATCCTAAAGACAAGTTTAATTTTATGCGTACAAAGTCGCGGCATATTAGCTAGTAAGAAATATTTGTTCACGGTTTTAAGGATTAAAGATATTTTATGTATGTCATGGATTTACACTAATTAACACCTGATTGTATTAAACAATTTAAAACATTTTCATCCATTTTGAATAGGGGTAATTGGAAATTGAAGGTGGATATTTCCACATACCCGTGCTGATGCTGCAACTGGTGTAGGTTGGCAAGTTGCAGCGACGCTAGCGCGGTGAGCGCGGTGTGCAGCGCCCTCTGCAGCGGCCGGCGCAGCGCTTGCAGCGGCTGCAGCGCCTGAAGCACACCCTCGCTGGAAAGTTCCGTCTTCGCTTCTAGCGCCAGTAGACTCTAAAATTGATTGATGATGATGAAGCTCCAAAATTTTGGTCTTGTTATTCATTTTTTCATTCATTAAACCTTCAAATATTCATACAAATTTTTGTTAGTAATTACATAATTAGCCTATCTTCTATGTTCGTCCTCACTCTCAAAACTTATGCTAATTATTATTTTACTATATTATGTGCGTTATCGTCGCGCCGTTGGTAATAACGCAGACTGTCTGTCTGACGTCATCCCCTGAACCCCAAAAATCTCACGAGTAACTCTGTCACAATAATCGGGACACAATATTTTACGTGTCTTACGAAACACCGAGGAGGCAATCGGATATTTAAAAAACCGGTTTTAGAATGGGTCATCCATCTTTCACCCGTCTTGAGAAGAAGTACTTAGCCTAGCGATCGACTTAAATGCCGGCCACTGGTTACGCCACGACCTTTTGTAACTTTTAAATCTAAAAGTACATTAGTAATTTTTAACATCAGTCAAATTCTTTATTTGCCAGACTGTTACAATGTTCTTATTATTATATAAGATGTACAATCTACCATAAGATGACGTGCAAAATTATAAAATAAAAATTTCAATTCAAGTTACAAATTTATAGAATTATAATGTCAAAGAATATTACGATTTCAAAATAAATTACATGTCAAAAAGTATTCCAATGTCTAAAGGCATTACAAAGTCAAGAGCATTATCACAATGTCAAAATATATATTAACATATCAAAGATATTACAATGTCAAGAGCATTATTACAATGTCAATATATATATATTAAAATGTCAAAGATATTACAATGTCAAAAGGTATTCCAATGTCTAAAGGCATTACAAAGTCAAGAGCATTATTATAATGTCAAAATATATATTACAATGTCAAGAGTGTTACAATGTCAAAAGATATTACAATATCAAAAAGTAAACCAATGTCAAAAGATCTTACAATGTTAATTTTATGAAATGATTAAAGACATTGTTACCTTGTCGTGCTCGGGCAGGGAGGGCGCGTGGTCATCCATGAGCGCGGCGAGCGGCGCCACGGCATCGGGCTTGTCGTCCCGCAGCGCGCTGCTGCACGCCGCCCATGCTGCGCAGCACAGCTGCAGGGCCGTCAGCGCTGCTGCACTGCTCTGCCACGACCCGGACAGGCTGCCCCAATTATTGGTTACGTAAAATCAACTCCGCATTTATGTGTAATGGTGTTCACTTTTATAATAAACTTCCATGGGATATTCGAGAGATGTCCTTAAATTAAAAACCTCTATTAAAGGGAATACTCATACAAAAGTCCTATTATAGTGTAAAGGATTATTTGAATGATATAGTATATTTTAGTTGTTAATTTAATTAAGTAATTTGCAATCTATTTTATTTTTTATTTTTTAACATAATCACTTTTTGTACACCGCGATAGCGGTCGAACCCGCGATGCCATGAAATAATGTATGTCAAGTTAAATTACTGTACATTCACAAATAAAAGAAATTTGATTTGATAAAAAAAAAAAAATTAACCAGGTCAGATTTATTTATCGGTTTACTCACCTACACAGAGCAATTCTCAACTTCAGCCAACTGTGGTAGTAATACTGCTGGAACGACTGCGGTTGTCTTTGGAAGTTCTCTGTTAACCTGGAATTATAAATACATCATCATCATCATCCACAGACATTTCGTTCCCACCGCTGGGTTAGGCCTCTCCCCGTTTGTACAGCTCTACAGCCCTGAGCTAAATTGAACCAGTTTCGACCCGCGACAGATATTATGTCGTCGACCCATCTAGTTGCTGAACGACCAATGCTCCGCTTTCCTAGCTTCATATAAGTTATTGATAATTTTTAATTAATCATTTATGCAGATTTCACATGGCAAATGAAATATTTTTTTTAAAATGAAAGAATCTACGAGATTGAGGAGTGCGAGATGCTCGAAAGAATGCTAAATGTAACACCATTATAGATTTAACCACATGCAAGCAAAATGAATAAATTAATTATTATTATTATTATGCAAACTTAGCGGACCCTGGTACTTGACCAGGATAACCCCCAAATATATATTATAACCTTTCATAAACGGCTTCAACAATGTTCGGTTTGAGGGTCATCAGTACGTCCAGACTGTCGTAGCCGGTCACCATGGAGTACTCCAGTATGGACGTGACGTGCTGCACCGATAGAGGCGTCGCTGAAAGCAAAATATTCCTTTTAATACGAGCTATTTTAATCCCCCCTATAGCACGGTAGTTTTATTCCACACTAGTAGCTACGCGGGACTTGGTGCGAGTAAAATTAGGTGAAAATTTTAGGCTATACATCACATATAGCCTATAGCCTTTCTTGATAAATTATCTAACACTGAAAGAATTTTATAAATCGGATCTGTACTTCCCGAGATTAGGATTACAGTTCTGTTTGATTTATTACTATTGATGATATTACTTTTACATTCAGTTAAATTTTTATCATTGTTATTTAAATATATGATTTTCTAATACTCTAATTCAGAGGTCGGCAACCTAGAGAAAGGGTAGAGAGCGAGGAGAGAGGGGGAGGAGAGAGTGAGAAGGAGAGAGTGAGAAGGAGAGAGACAGTTACAGAGAGCGAGGGAGAGAAGGAAGAGGGGGATACAGAAATAGATAAATAAATATATAGGACTATATGACACACGGACGTCTGTTCCTAAGGTAGACAACTTAATACCTCTGTTATAGGTAACAGCCGCCTGTTATACACAAATATATATTTTTTTATAAATATATAAATACATACATGTGGATAATACACCCAGACTCGAGGCGGGAATCGAACCGTTTAAAACGAGATGGCGTTATTTGTAAATTATTGTATCACTTCTTCCTAATGTGCCATCACACTAGCTAGAACATTTACACGGATTGTATTGTTTGGCTGTGTTTTTCTATCTTCAGGAAACTTCTCTGGTAGGGAGCTTTACATTACGATCGAGAGGTATTGTTATCTCTCTATCTCTCTCTGTTTTACTTTAAAGCGGAAGTTCACAGTCACCGTGGTTGCTTTCCATCCAAACCAAGTACTAATTGAACACGACATGTGTACCCGGGTTATATTAATTACTACCACCAGTCCGCTGTTTATATTACGGAAATACGCAATATTCTTTACTGTGTGCTATTCGAATCATATTCTCCTTTTTATTTATTAGTGCCATGAAAAATAAGGTAATATTACTTCCTTGGTGTTAAGAATGAATGCGAAATATTTTTTTTTTGTGAAAAGTTCAAAGGCAAAAGTTTTTGAGGATGCGTAAACCATTTAAAAAAGGCACACCTTCTTTTCGCATGGACGAATTTTTTTCCCTGGTGTTGCAGTTGTCCATGGGCGTCGGTAGTCACTTAAGAGTACCGCCTGCTCGTTTGCCCCTTGTTATATAAAACCAGGGGGTCACCCATCTATCACCCGGTCGCAGCCAGACTTAACTTAGCGATCGATTCAAATGCCGACCACTGATTAGGCCACGACCTTCAAGGATTAAAAATTACAGTTAATATTTTTTTAAACTAGCTGTCACCCGCGACTCAGACCGCGTCGAAAGCAAAGATTTTCTTGTATTTATTGGAGTTGAATTTTATTGTTTGGAACCCTGAACAATGTTGTAAAAATTAAATATATATATATATATATATATATAACGAACATATCGAACCGTTCGAAATCGAAGAGTCGACTGTACCCTCGAGTCTGGGTGTATTATCCATATGTATGTATGTATGTATATATTTACAAAAAAAAAAAATATTTGTGTATAACTGGCGTCTGTTACCTATAACACAGGCATTAAGTTGTCTACCTTAGAAACAGACGTCCGTGTGTCATATAGTCGTATATATTTATTTAATCTATTATTTAATCTATTTACCCTATAATTTATTAAAAAAACTCATAATTGTTTATTAATATAGGTTATTATGTAAGCATTTATGAATTCCATATGTACATTATTCATTTTCTTTAACTATTAAATAATTTATGACCTTAATGACGAGTTTAGGCCACCGGGAAGTCTCACAAGCCGAACGAAACGCGACAACAACACCATCACTAGACGTAGACGCTACTAACATTGCTACGAAACTCAAAATAGGTTTTAATTTTTCTGTATTACACATACTACAACTACCTTTGACTAAATTGCTTGTGACATTTTTTCTGTTGTGTTAGTTTTAAGCTTTTTGTAAACTGCAAGGGAAGGAACTGACTTCTGACACACAGTTTTTAAAAGTTATCTCAGAAGTCAGGGCTACTTAATGTTATGTTAATTTTATGGTTTTTAAACTTTGTCTGTAATTAAATATATTAATGACAGATGTTTCTTTAGTTGATTGCCGCGACTTGATGTCTGTAGCTTCAACAACTTCTAATTTAGACATTTTTTTATAATTTTTGTTTAATTTTTCAGTAGGATCAGTAGTCACAACACAATACTAATAAGAATAGTATGGTGATGTATTGTGTTAGTATTTCCTTAGTTTCGTAATTGGTTTGTGCTACTCAGAAATAGAAATTAGATCTATTGGCCATCCGTTAGGTTAGATTAGGTCTATTGTTTTAAAAATATTATAAATAATTTAAAGTCGCCATTAAACTCAACGCATCCAAAAAAATACTTTTTCGTTTAAGTTTATTAAAAATAAATAAACATTTAAGAGGACACTGACAAAGTATACAATACATTTTTTCACATCTACCTACTCTTTAAGTTCAAAGTTTGTGCTGTAATCTTACTAATCGTATTGTATAAGAATACATTCCTCTCGCATTTAAATCTCATAAACGAGCATTGAGAAAGTATATAAAGTATAAAATTCACGCTTCAAAAGCTTTCATTAGGGTCTCACAGAACATTTAAATCAACATCCATTCGTAACATCATTTATAAATGATGAATAAAAGAAGGTATTTAGTTTTCTGTAAATATCTTCAAAATTATGAATAGTTAAGAATTAAATTTAAAAAAAAGAAGGAGGAAATTTGCTATAAAAAGATTAATACAGAATATCAATTAACAAAGGGCTTGATAATCGCCATGGGTATTCTTAACCATCAATTTCAATGCCAAAGAAATGTTTTACCGAGTTCCAATGAGGTCGTACCAGCACTTCCGATACTGAACGAACGTTAAGTTAGCCCGAAAAAAGGCGTCAAGTCGAAAACTGTAGATAAAACCCAATTAATTAGTAGAGTCAAGTCAAACATTGTTTATTCATATAAGACTTATAACTTCTTATCTATACTAATATAAAAAGCTGATGTGTTTGTTTGTTGGCTTGAATGCAATAATTTCGCTCTGATTGTCCGTTTGTCTGCCCGTAAGGTGGTCCCTCCTCTTGCATTTCCAAACTGTTAAATGTAGAGACTTGAAATTTTCCATATTGATAGAACATGCTAAAAATTAGTTAGGAAAATTATTTTGAACGAAATCGGACAACAACTTTTGAAGTTATTTAACAAATAGGTTTATAGCGTATCAGATATTGTGATACCAAGAATTTTGGAGTTGTTTGTAAACAATAATTTCACAATCGATCAAGTCGAATTGCCATTTTTTTATTACACTATAATGCCTATTTATTATGAAAGGACTATATTACGGTACTTTCTATCTAGAAAATAGTAACGTACTAAACAACGGAATAGTAATATATTTCCGAATCGATACAACTTTGAAACCATTTAAAATGAATACGCATTTATCGAACAATAATAATGTTTTTTTTTTTCTATTCTAATTATGGGACCCTTATTATGCCTATGCCTACAATAATTTTGGTACACTGCCAACATAACCTTTATAACAAGGTTACGTCCTTTGTTTACATTGTTAGCAAGTTCCATAGATTGATACCTTAATTGATTATAAATAACTAGCTCTTTTACCCGACTTTGTCTGCGTAAAATTTAACTTAGCGAGAGAGCTTCTTAAAATGGCCCTGTCGAAAAATCCGTCTGCTAACTATTTAGTCACTGTAGTAGATTTTTATAATGATCAATCAATTCAAGGCGAATATCTCATTTTTCGTACGCCTGAATCAAAACAGTTTGGCTTGCTTTTCTGCATGGACTCATTTACCAATATTTTGACAGATTCTCACGTAATTTTTCATGAATCCATTATAGGCATGGATAATAAAATTGTTTGCTTTAAAATTATATCCGTGACTCCATCTTACCCGCGTAAATCTTCAAGATATTGAAGTCTTTAACGTATTCAAATATTCAAGACATGCAAATATTCAAATTATTTGAATATTTAAGATATTGAAATGTTGAAGATATTCAAGATATTCAAAATATCCAAATATTCAAGATATCCAAATATTCAAGATATTCAAAATATTCAAGATATCTAAATATTCAAGATATCCAAATATTCGAATGATTAAGGATTGAATTAAATAAAATACGAAGAAACACGAATCTGTAAATATATGTATAAATAAAATTTACATACTATGGTAGTAGTAATCGGAATATTAATAATTATTGAGACACTTTTTACATAAATGCAAACACTTTCAAGAGGCACCTAATTCTGTGTGAAATACTAAACTACTTTGCTTAAATCCGCGAATGAATAGAAGCGAAAATCGATGTACTGCCGCAACCCGAAAGCTACACCACCGAATCCGCCACCAAAGCACAGCACTACACTGACTTTCCGATGTGCCTCAACTATCTCCTCTTTGGTTAAGAATTCCAATTTCAAATTTATACAGCTATTTACTAATGCATTTGTGTTTCGAAAAGCGTAATTAGTTTCCTCTTTTGGTTTTTTCTTTGCGTCATTTAGTTTACAAAATGGAAAACTTGAAATATCGCGTTATTTACGAGTACGAGTTCCACCGTGGGACCAATGCTGCGAAAACGGCTCGAAGGATTAATTAGGTGTATGACCCGTTTTTAAAACGATTATTTAGTGTCCAAGTTTAATGCATGTCTAAATAGTTAAATAAAATTGAAATATCTATTTGAATACGTAATGTCTGGATCTTGGATTTAGTAACATAACATTTTGCATACGAGTTATAAATTATGAATGCTAAAATCTATAAAATATATATAAATGAATCCCAATTTCCTTTGGTAACGCCATCATCCCGTTCTGTATGTTAAGTATTCTGAAATTTTTAATTTTTTGCACAATTTTCTTAATTTTATATTTCATAAGAACCTACTTCTGACGATAACAAAGGCAACACATAAAAGAATTAGCATTTGCATATGTACATATGTATATCTTTCTCAAATACATAAGTGCATTTTTTTATTAGGGTCTTTATTGAAGTCACTTACATGTAAAAGTTTTATAATTTTCGCTTCCGTACTTTTTATTTTAGTGCGAAACATTTTCGTTGTTGCAAACAAGTATTTCGAAAAAAAAAACTTGTAGAAAAAAAGCACGTTCAAAGGCTAACATTTGTATAATAAACTGATGTATGAATAAGTTACAATTAAAATACTTTTTACACCAAAATAGTATAACGTCATAGTTTCATTTATAGTTAAATATTAAGAAATGTATAAAACACTCTTTATCTTTCACGTCATTGGATTTAAAATCATAAATTAAATTAACCGGAATTTGTATAAGGGACTTGAGGAACGATAGAAATGAAGAGTGAAATCTCAATTAATTAGAACATAGCACTAACAAATGGCACGGGCATTAGCCTGTGGTGCAAATAGATGTTTATATAAAAAAAAAAAACCTCTTTGCATAAGGTTGTGTCTAAGACTGCCTATCCAATGTCTAGTATATTGATCCAAGTCATTCCTCCATCTCATTCCTGGCCTGCCGTGATGTCGTTTCCGATCTGGAGTCCATAAAGTGGAGAGAGCCCAATCGTACTTCAGATTGGCCACTGTTTGAGCCGGATGAAATCGCGGGTAACATCTAGTAACATATAAGGCTAAAGAGTTTGTTTGTTTGCGTGAACGCGCTAATCTCAGGAACTACTGGACCAGTTTGAATAATAGTATCAGTTTTAGATAGCCCATTTACCAGGAAAGGCTATAGGCTATATATTTTACGCGGATGAAATCGCGGGTAACATCTAGTAATAAATAAGGCTAAAGAGTTTGTTTGTTTGTTTGCTTGAACGCGCTAATCTCAGAAAATACTGGTCCAGATTGAAAAATTCTTTCAGTGTTAGATGGCCCGTTTATCGTGAAAGATAGGAAGCATGTCCTAAAATTCAATAGAAAAATTATATCGGTCCGGCCGTTTCGGAGATTACCCAACAAAAACAGACAAATAAAAATGTTTTAATTTATGTTTTTATTATAGGCATCCGATATATATAGTTATATGCAATAGGCAAAAACAATAAAAAAATAAATTAAAAAAAAACAAATTAGACGTTTTTCAGATATTTCAATTTAATTTATATGTACAGATATAGGTAGATTTTTTTTATATAACAAGGCCAGTTCTTTTTAATTGACAGTAGTTGAGTCCAGTCTACTCCCTCGAAGACAGGTATTTAAATGACCTTTAATTCCATATTAGAATATATGTATTTTTTAAGTAACAAAAATAAAAATGTTTTAGAAAAGAATGTATTCACGTGTGATTTAATGCACCCGAGTGTATTAAAAAAAAATAAAAAAACAAGAGTATAAATTATACAATGTAGCTACTTAGATATCAGAGTTCTAAATCCGAGTTAATGTAATCTGTATTTAATACGTCAACCGAACACTTTCGTTAACATATTACAAAAATTTCGCGGACGGAGGAGTTTGAAATTTGGCACAAATGTAATAAGTATAGGTAACTCGATACACCTATTGTTTTGCTTTTATAATGCTTCCTGTCTAGACTGCGATGGGATCCCACAGCTAGACTACTTCTTCCAGTATCACGTTTGATTCTTTCTATGTCGTATATGTTAAGTGTATGTCCTCGTTGCTTGAATGAATCTCTGTAGCAGTTTATATAGTTGTTTTGTCGTACATTACAGTTGCATACTAAATCGAAGTCTTGTTCAGATATGGGTTCAGTTACGCAGTGGCGTTGTGCAGCGAGCGCCAAACAGGCTTCGCAATCTACGCCAAGTAGGAGTTCAAGACTGGTGTTTCTGATGAATCCATCACTGAAAGTCCGCGATCGAAAATGTGCAGCGTGTTGACTGAAGTGTGATTCATAATCGGATGGCCCAGGGGGGTCCGCGCTTCCAGAACTTCCCATACCACTTGCTTCGTCGTCCATCATGGTAGCCGCGTCTCGGTTGACTTGTATCACCCTTGGTTGTCTGAACACTCTGCTGTCACTGCGAACTGAACATCTGGAAGGTGATGGCGAAGGTCGCTTGAAACTGTCCACTTGAATCATGTTAAGATTTCTTGATATCACTTGAATGATGGCATCCTATGAAAAAAAAGAATCAATTATTTTTATGCTTCCGAAGTTCTACAAGGAACCCTTATGGTCTATTCCGTCTGCACGACTACAAGGTGTCTCCCCCCCCCTCACTCTCTCTAATCTATATCTATCCAAACTATTAGAGGTAGAGACTTGAAATTTTCCATGTTGACAGAACGTGCTAAGAACTGGCTAGGATAATTATATTCCGCGATATCGGAGAACAACTTTTGAAGTTCTCTAACGAATACCGTTATCGCGTATAGAGTACGGAACCCTCCTGTATAAGCGTGTCTTGACACGTTCTTGGCCACTTTTTATTATTTAAATTGTCATGTAGTCGTTACAAAATACAACATGTCGTACAAAATAAAGCTGAGATCTTTTTATAAATAATAAATTGTTTACGGTCGTGTTTGCTTACAAAATTGGAGGGACCGAATTTGTCGGTCCCGTATAAATTACATAAAATTTCGACATTTTACACAGGCTTAGTGATTTTGATGGAGATCTTTTAGAAAGGACTTATTTTCATTTACTTGTGGTAATTTCGCTTATGATGTGATGTTAAATAAATTATCTTATTTACCTTAACTCTATGTGTAACATTGTACAAAAAAAGGATTGTACAATAACATTGAATTGCCCTTTGAATTCAAACGTTCAATTAATTATATTGCGCGAAAAAATGGACAGCGCAATGTTTTCATATTCAGCTCGAGTGTACATCGTGCGAAACAAAATGCTCGAGCAAGGTTTAGCTGCATTTTTTAATCACGATCATGATATTCTTTGCTCTTGACATTCCACAGAGACGGCAATTCTCTGTTAAACTGAATACATTCAACGATAA
>JANCMC010033613.1:39033385-39071348 GCA_024363005.1 Charaxes varanes
ACGATCATGATATTCTTTGCTCTTGACATTCCACAGAGACGGCAATTCTCTGTTAAACTGAATACATTCAACGATAAACTCTCTTTCCTTAAATTTTATATTTTCTTTTTCGCCATTTTTTGACGCTCATGTTTTTTCGTCGTCAAGACAACCCACAGACTAAAATATTGCACAATAATGACCCTACACGAGGCAATGTAACAATATGGTGCAATAAAAATGAAACTGTCTCAAACTTTCGTTCAATCATTGCACAATCATCTATATTAATCCTATACGGTCCATAATATGGCACAACAGGTGATATTGCAGAAGATAATTGACCATCGAGACCATGCCTTAAATATAACTCTTTTATTAGTCTTTATAAGTCATATCAAAATCTGATCGATTTTTCTGAAGATCCTAGACGAGTTTTTTTACATGTTGCCTGTGATGGAAACAAAAATCTGTGCATGAAAAAGGTTATAATAAAATACTTACGTAGAAAATTTGAGGAGAAAAGACGAGAACTATAGTTAAAACTCAGTAATTAAAAAATCACAAACAGAAACTTCAATTTTATTTATAAGTTATGCCGGACCAATAAAGTAAAAAGTATTCTGGACAAAAGTTATCTTTAGGCATATAATAATTTTTAGATTTATTACATCGTTTTTAAGCCACTTTTCGTCCACATATTCATCTTATGACGTCACAATAATTCGGATGCTTTAGGTAGATTTGCATAAATCAAAGTCAACATTTCTTTTCACGCTCTTATGCCGGAGCCAGACATAGCTGCATTTGAATGATTATTTCAATGACCATGTAGTGCGGCCGGGGACTTTGTGTAGGTACGCAAAGTTTTTTAGAACTTCAAGGTCAAATTGAACGAACACTTTGAGCTATGCCTGGCTCCGGTATTATAGAAGAAGTAGATTGTAAATCGATAAAGTCTTATAGGACGAGAAATCTTGTGCGAGTAGGCCCTTTATAAGCAAAAATAAAAGGTGTTTGCGGCCGCTGAGTGTCGGTTTGTTTACACGACAAATACGATAGATGGATGGGATGAGAGGTCCCTTGTAAATGGATATTGTCATGCCAACTCAAGATAAGTATAAAGTGGTTATTTGTAAGGTGAAAAAGAAAAGTTGGTTGTCTTTAAAGCTTACGACTGATCGTGTCTCTCTATCGCTTCTTCCGCATTTTCGCTTGCATGCTCGGTTCAGACGGAACGTGACAATGTGTCATACTTTATCACGCGTGCAGCCGGTGTTCTTCGATTTATAAAATATAATCGCGTCATAAATCGAGTTTTAGTTGCACAATGCTATAATGTCGTCAAGGAATTCGATTTTTTTATGTTACAAGGGGCAAACGAGCAGGCAGCCAAGTGTCTACCGACACCCATGGACATCTGCCCGAGTAAAAGATTAGCAGATGCGTTGCAGGCCTTTAATGACGAGTTTAGGCCACCGGGAAGTCTCACAAACCGAACGAAACGCCACAACAATACCATCCCTTGACGTGACGGCTTAGCTGCAACATGCTACACCTTCACGCCAATCTTATGTGCTTATAACAAGCTCATTAATTAATTAAAATTTAAAAAGGGCTCTACTTTTTTTTGTATTTGAGTGCAATGTTTGTGCCATCCACAATGAAACTACATACATCTTTAATGAACTATGGTATTGATTAAATATGACTTTACATCTTATATATTAATACGTGAAGCGTAAACTTTAGGTTCCATTTTACGAAAATTGCGCGGATGTAGGAGTATGAAATTTGGCACAATTGTAGTTCATATAGAGGAAGGTGTGCGAATGCTAATATTTTTTATAATAAGCAACATTAATATATAAAATTATACTTTACTCTTTCTCAACAAGTAACGGAATAACACTTGATAATAACCCGTACTATTCCAAATAAACAGATTATTTGTCTGAGAAATAAAACTTATAAAAATTATATCGATATTAAAAAAGTTGCCAATGCAAATTATAGAAAAATAAATTGGTCTAATCAATTATTACCATACTGCCGGAGCCAGACATAGCTCAAACTGTTTGTACAGTGATAACAAATTAGTTTCAATAAAGTTAATATAATAATTGTAAAAGAAAAGCATTTATAAATTAAAACAACGCAAATTATGTCACCGAAGCCAGACTCGAGGTGGGAATCGAACCCACGATCCCCGGAGCAGAAGGCAGGATCACTGCCCACTGCGCCAACGGGCCAGCCAGCCTATTTAATTAATTATAAATATTTGAAATTTATTTCTATTTGATATATATATATAGGGCTTTGCCCATCAGTGGGACATTATAGACTAATAAAAAAAATATATGTTTGATCAGTACATATGTAACATATAAAAGATAACATTAAAAAAGGTTCAATATAAAACAGAAAACAATTTGGAGTCCATAGTCTCACAAAGTCATATATATGATGATAATTTGGTATTGCTTGAGACGGCACACATAGTGAGGAGGTTCCTCTCTCTGGATCCCTGACCACCCGTGGCTTGAGGTCTTGCTCCACTGCCAGTGGACATCTTTTTTATATATTTTTAAATATTAATTTTTTATATATTTTTAAATGTTTTTATTTTTATACTAATATTTAAAAATATATTTAGAATAAGTGTATTTAATAAATGATAGACCTTTAATATAGTATATATATTTTGTTGCTTATAAAAGTGAACTAGTTGGATATGTTAAATTTGTTCTTTAACATATATTAACATCTGTATACTTTAATTCCTACGAGATCTAACGATACTTATTGATAATAGCACACTGTTAGATTTAAACGAAGGATTAGTTACGGAAACGCGTAGGGGCACAACATGCGTTTCATATTGATATCATTATTGGGCATAAGTAGGGTTGGCAACTGTTTTTGAGTTGTTTATTTTTAAATTATAGTAGCATCATAATTTAGAAGCAAAAAAGACTAAAAACTTTTTGATTACTGGCAGTAGGGTAGACCAAAGTAAATTTAATGATGGTTGGAACAAAGGCCGCTCTGAAGTTGGTAAGTTTTATTTTTATTTATATGTATGTGTAAAGATATACAAACTCCTTACTCAAATAAGCGTTCACTCTGTCATCTTAGAATGCTATTTTAATAAAAACAGTCGCAAAGTTGTTTTATTTCAAATATCACGTATAATCAAAATTTAACCTTATCTCCTACACCTACATTTGTTTTTTTGTTATATTACATTATAGATTACCTCAGCGAAAGTATCCAAACAAATAGGCATGAACACTGTTCTGATGACAAGGGACTTGGTGGTCCTGGTCAGCATTATGATGATGGTGCTCCGAATGCGAGGGTTCGGATACATTTCTTCAGTAAATTTATGCCCGACACCATAACCCCCCTCCCTCTTCAAATACCCAATTTTTATAATACACAAATCAAACCATTTCATTTGATACTCCACACGTATTTGCTTCCTATCGTTTATTTGAATTCTCCACTTTCATCGCTTCATCCGTTCCGGAGCTATGATGCCTCAGACAGATAGACGCACACACACATACACAAACACACACAAACACACCACACACACACACATATGCACGCACGTAAGCACGTACGCACGCACGCGAACATACACACACATGCACACACACATATCCAGACAAATTATGTAATACTTAACTCTCTATCAACTTTCCAGAACAAAAATTTAATAGGATTTATTTTACTGGAACTAACCCTATTGTTTATGCACTTCCTACATTATATATATTTATTAGTATGTATGATAATAAATGCAAGGACCTTTAGGTGTCTCAAATTATTCCCAGTGTCGGTAGAGTACGTTTTTTTTGTTTTTAAATTAATAATCAATCGAATAAATATTCATTAAAATAAAACCTCACTCAGGGGCTCGACTTTGAAAATATTCGTGCTGAGCCCACATCGGACCCTCCTTAGTCTCTGGAGGGTAAAAGTTTTTTCCCTACGACGAGGGATACGAGGTCAAACGTGCAAAATACAAATATATTTTTGGAAGCCCTAAAGAAGTAACGTCGAGGACATTCGTTCATAATAATTTTAACGTGCTTAAAAAGTGGTAAAAATGTAAGTATATCATAGTTATATTAAATATACTTAAAGATTACTGACAGGCTTTTTTAAAGCTGTTTACAAAAATTTAGTTCTTTGAACCATGACATTTTTATGCTCATCGTCGTTATGATTTTGTTATGACACCATCTTATAGTAAAATGAACAGATGAGACGGACGGACAGAGCGACACTATAAAGGTACCTTAAAGGAATATGGAACCCTGAAAATGACATTTATGAAGTTACCTCGTTTAGTTAGTAGGTGTTATACCGTACTTACCGTCTGTCTTGGCAAACCTGGAAGTCCCTTAATAGACTTCGGACACAGGTTGGCAGGTCTAGGGAGAACATGTCCAGATGGAGATTCACAAATGATATGAATCTGAGCTGTCTGTGCGGTGCAACTCAAACGATGAGCCATCTCATATCATGCCCTGCGTGCCCTAATACCTGCACGCAAGAAGACTTGCACAGGGGAGGATTCGTATGGTGGATACGTCGTTTTGGTGTTGAGGGTTGTGTTGGTGCAGATGTGCGATTCGGGTACAGACATGTGATTCTGCACGGAGCCAGCTGCCGGCATAGCTGTGCACCGAATCAATGCAGGGTCTGCGCTGGTGGGTGCTATACGCTTTGTACATGAACGACCCAAACAAAGATACACACACAATACGACTCAGGTGTGCAATCGGTACCTACGCGACAGATAACAATATTTATCATAGTTTTTTTATTGCGTTCGATACGTCTTCTTGGTAAGCTCGGTAAGAATGGAGGCACCGAAATCAAAAATGGGAATGATTTTTTTAAGAAATTTATTTTCAGATGTTGAATTTCTTAGAAGATACAGGTTTGTGTCTTGGGGTTTGTGTTTGGGCTTGGACGTTTCGTTGTTACAAGATCATTTTAAGACATTTCTTTTATTAAAATTGCCTATTTTCAGAGTTCCGTACCTTCAATCAAAGAAAGTACCCTTGTACGATTATCCGTCTATGTGCCATGACCCTTTTTTCAGGAAGACGTAGAGATAAAAAGTTAAAATTAGTAGCAAAAACTAAGTCTACAAACGCTTAAAGCTGCGAAAAAAACAACCCGTTAAGTGTTCGCAATCAAATGATATGACCGCCTATGCCACATTTCCCATACAGAACCAAAACCTATAAGGTGCTTCCCATTTCCCAATAATCATGAAATTTGGCAAGAAGCTATCTCTTGAATAGCTATATATCTTGAAGTAGAAGTACAGGAAAGAATCTAAAATTGTAAATTTATTGGTACATCAGTGTCTGTTTGACTATCTTTATGTCAATCCGCCATGACCCTCTTTCTCAGAAATGCGTAGAGGTATGAAGTTGAAATTAATACCAAGTACTGGAATCGATTATTCACGGAATCTGTGAAAAATCAACCCTATAAATCTACGTAATCAAAATATATGGTCTTTTATGTCGGTTTTCCCATACTAGTACATTCACAAAGGGAATCAAAAACTATAGGGTACTTCCCGTTGACCTAAGACGTGAAATTTTAAAAGAAGCTATATCTTGCAGTAAAAGTATAGGGACAATTCAGAAAACTGAAAGTTTGTGAAAAAATCCTGTAGTGAATGTATAAATCTTAAAAATACTTAAAGTATCACGTGATTATACGGAACCCTTAGTGCACGAGTCTGATTCGCACTTCCCCGGTATTTTTTCTACTAAAGTAATATTCACAATAAGCAATATTATCTGTCTTGTAATGTACAGGTTTTCTAGTAATAATTTACCACTAAATTTAAATTTCTATATAATACTTAATGTTTTTAAAAGTTTGAATTTTCTAGAAGACACAATTTCAAGTGCTTAGGATAAACAATTTAAAACGATTTTTCTATATTTACATTTAATTTATTTTACCTTAATTTTACCTTCAATAATATTAATTTAATTTATTGGAGAACGGCTGGTCAATAGACTATTTTTAAATGACCTATGATGATGACTTCAATTAATTATTTATTAGTAACACTTTAAATATTGTAAGCATTACCAACTATAACCAAATAATTTGTTTCAAAAAAAGTCGATGCATTTTACCTTAAGTGCAGTTACAACTATAAAATAAAAAAAAATTGAAAAAAAATCAAAACCGTTACGCGCCATTCACGCTTGCGTTAATCTGTCTATACTTGCTGGGTCCCGCTCGATGCAGCTGTCCAGCGCACCAGGTCTCCCCCTTACCTTTGCACTATAAATACTTAGACGAATGCAAAAAAAAATCCCGAATAACAGTAAGGATTTTACCGAAAAAAATCTATATTTAAATGTGGGAACCGAAACGGATACGTTTCCCTCAAGACAAATGTTGTAAAAGACGTTTTACCCTAAAAAAATAGAAAAATGGAACGAAATCTTTTTAAAGCGGGATTCATCAAATAAAGTATAATCCATGGATGCAACAATAATTAATGAATAGGAGAAAATGTCGAAAATATTTTGGCGTCTTGGGTCTCATAGCTGTGAATCTTTAGGAAAGCATTATAAATTCAACCAGATAAGAAAAGAATGCAGGAATTAGGATCATCTGTATTTAAATTATAGACGGTTTTGCTTAATAATAGGTTAATGTTAACAGTTATTTACTTTCTACATACTTGAATTTTTTTTTGTATGACAGATTTTTATATATCCGGGTTGATAAAAAATCTATATGTAATTATTATAGTTCAAATCGATCATCTATATTAATACGTGGAGCGAAAATTTGCGGTACCATTTTACAAAAATTATGCGGACGGAGGAGTATGACATTTAGCACAAGTATAGTTTGTATAGAGAAGGATATATGAATTTTTTTTAATATGCAACTTTAATATTATATTTAATTTTTAAAATAAAACCACACGCACACTAATGCGAAACGATTTACACACACATATTTGCCTTTTATTATAAGACTGTGTCAAAGCGTAGACATTAAGACAGTAAAATAATTAATTCGTCAAATATGACAATGTCGTTGTACAAAGGATTGAAATTTTGTTTAATGCTTTGAATAGGCGCATGTTCCCAATTGGGACTCTTTTTTGTATAAATATGTAAATACTATTTCAATAATATCTATGACTCCTTAGTGTTCTTGTTTTAATTTATTTTCCTTAGTTTTTCTCCTTGATTTGTTCAATTTCGGTTTTACGTTCATTCAAAATGTTTATGTTCTTTAATATAATTATTCTTCCCTCTTTTCCTAGCTTTTAATTCCGCTCATCATCTCAATCCCGCATATTTCCTGTACGCACCTCTAAAAATTTGTGACCGAATTTCGGCGACAAGACGATCTCTAGTTTAAGTAAAGCAACGGATATTATTTAAATGTAATTCAGATAATAGTAATAATTGTAATGCTAATAATAAATCAGATGCAGAAGACGGTACAGCACGCGTGGTTCAGGTCACCAGGTGCAGGAATCTGTCGACGGCACGCGCACCCTCGTTGCGCTTTTAATAAATTTCTATACATATAAAAAATACCATCCGTATAGAAAAGCTGATGCGGCTGTATGTATGTTGCGGTAATAATTGAAAACAAACCTGTTTCAGATAGCCACGGGCGACGACGACCACTTAAGATCAGGTGGAACGTCTGCTCCTATGCCTTCTCTTTATTATAAAATAAAAACATAATATAAAATCTTTATAATCCTTTTTATCCCTTTTGTATATTCGACAATACACCTTTTTATAAGGTTCTTATGAAAGAAAAGATTAAGAAAATCGTGTGAAAAATTAGAAAATTTAAGAACCGCCATAATAAATTATGTCTAATTTAACCTTAGCACTTTATACATTTCCATTGGCGGGAACGGAACGGGAAAGGAAATAATATTCAAAACAATTGCAACAGTATTGGATATGCAACCATACAGATGCTAGTTCAAAGGAAGACACAATATAAATATATTAATGTGTGTAAAGGAGCCTCAGAAGTGGTATAAGTTTATTGAGAAGCAGGGTTTCCCCGTACAATTGCTTTTATCTGAATGAGCACTATCAACGCGCCGACAGTCTTTTATATAATTACCTCCCGCCTTACCCATTGTCAACAATCACTGTAACAATTTTTATATTAGTTTCCGGTACATTTTATTAAACTTAATAAAATAAACGTTTACTTATAAAATCATTAAAAGAACTTTATTCGAAAAATTGCAAATAACAAATCAAAAAAAGAGAAAACGAAAGATTGGACTAGAAAGCGAGGTGTTACATTTTTATAAAGCACTAACTCTTTCCCGCGACTCCGTCCACATAATATTTGCAAGGCTTAAACTTGCAAGAGCATTTAGACTTGCTAATTGCGTCTCGCGGTTTTCGAGAATTCGTGATAGGTATAGCTTATATATATGTATATAGTAATGGCCATAAACATCTTTTACAGATGATATTTATGCACAGTCTGCTAAGCACTTTAATTCATGGCTATATAAGTACCAAACAACAGAATAAAAAGACATATAAACAATACAAAAATTACATGTCACATGAGTCGCGTTATCAAGAATAACAGTGTAATAAAATAAAACGCCCTTCATACTTTTTTACTATTTACTTACTAGTTGTAACACGCGACTAAATTTTGTTAGTTTTATTTTTAGTGCGGAACCCTAATTATTCATCTCAAAGCAAAGTAGCTTGTAACATATGCTAACGACCACTGAAAAAAAAAATGCTTTTACGACTTAAACGGATATTTTAACACCAATGTCTGCAACGCAGGGCGCGTTTTTCTCACTATGTACACTAGTGCCAGCCCCATTTAGTTGTGCCGTCGACGTCCGCGGTCAAAGACGTCGCTATGCCACTCATCTTGTATCATCTGTCCGCAACAGTCTCCCCCCGGCGCAGATCTTCGTAGCCTTCTTCTTATTCTAGGGAGGACGATGATTCTTCTAAGTGGACGCAGATGGTTCTTCCTTAGACTATTTCCGGGAACACACTTCCTCACCTGTTTGCCTTTTTTACGTTGAGGATTACGTCGTCTACATTTGCCTGTAAGCCCGAGTATCGTTGCGGTTGTTCGTATAAGTTCATCTCTTATTATTATTTTTAGGATTAAAAGATCTTCAGGTAAACTTTAATACTTTTATTTTTCATTATAATTTTATATTATATTACGTTCAACTTTATATCAAATCTATGAGAAGAATGAGTTTTTAAAGGACCTGCCAAATTTTATTAATATAATAATTTTAAAAATAATATTTTTAGCCGGCCTGCGCCGTATATATCTTTTTGTAAATTCTATATTACAAAATTTGTTTTTCAATATTTTTTTTAAGTTTTTTACTCTACCTACTGTCAACCGACCCAATACGGCCCCGGTTTCTGGAAAATCGGTGTAATGCTGAAACCCGAAAGCTACACCACCGAATCCGCCACCAAAGCACAGCACTACACTGGCTTTTCGATGTGCCTCAATGCAAGTTTTTCGCTCGAAGCGAATTTATTAATTAAAGTTCACTCGAATATATCGACTTGGTGACTGTTTTCATTGTTTCGAACGAGTTTTTTTTTGTTTGACGCTATTAAATTTTGTTTCTTATTTTTTACTTTAGTGACGTATAATTTACTCTACTTTATTACTACGATCCTTATTGTTTTTGTTTTTTTTTTAATTTTAAGTTTGTCTACTTACTAATTACGCAATGACTTTTGTCCAGCTAGCTATTTCAGATCGAATCACAGTGCGTACCTTAAAAGGTTTACACTGGATTCAATGGAAAGTAATCTACCTGTATTGCGTGAAGGTTTTCGGGTTTGATCGTGCCTTCCTAACACAAACATAATTAGTAGAGCCCGAAAAATAGGTACTCAAAAATCTTAAATATAATATGGACTAAAATTCGTGAAATATTGAAAAGGTAAGTTCAATTCCAAATAAAAAAAAAATTGACTCAACCTCAATATACTATGGCACGCCTTTTGAATAGGCACTTCGGTGCCTACTGCCTGCTCGTCTGCCCCCTTGTAACATAAAAAAAAAAAAAAAAAAAAAAAAAAAGAATGTTGCGCGAGAATTAAGTTTTATCACTTTTGATTTTTGGTTTGTTTATTCTTTACTGTTTGTTTTTTTTTTACACGCAGTACTTCTATTTGTAGTACTTCAAGTAAGATGTAAGATTTAACAACCAACTTAAAGAAGGGTTTCGGTTTAATTTGGAGTTTTCATGCAACTTTTGAAATCCAGTCGGTATTCGTCTATCAATTCAGTTAGCTTAAGTTATCAATTTCTTGGATTTTTTATGTTTCTTGTGCTTTTTATGTTTAACCTTTTCTGTAGAGACGTCATCCGCTTGCTCGTTCACCCCCAATTTGTGATGTTACTATAAATTTACGGTTTTCGGATACTTTTCGGACACTTTAAAATATAGTTTATTGGCAAATTTCATGATTCTAGGTTTTTGCGAATTTATGAAATGGTCATATCTTTTGATTGCACGTAGTTAGAGGATTGATTTTTTCACAGCTTCAATGGACCGCAGATATCAGTATTTGGTATTAATTTCAATTTTATACAGTACACATTCCATCACCTCGATGTCCTGACGTCCACAGCCGTGCGATTCTCTAGAAACTTCTTACCTCGCACAATTCCTCTGTGGAATCAGTTGCCAGCTTCGGTATTTCCGAACCGGTACAACTGCGGACCTTCAAGTAAAGAGCATTCACATTTCTAAAAGGCCGGCAATCAATCTGCGAGCCCTCTGGTGTTGCAGTCGTCCATGAGCGACGGTAGTCACTTATATGATTGCCTTCTCGTTTGTCGCTTGTTATATTAAAAAAATGTAGTAGGTACCATCATGTACTGATGTTAACAAAAGAGATTAAAAATAATATAAATTTTGTACTTATCGCGTAACAAATTGGTTATGTTCTTTGTGTCATGTTCAAACAAAGAGACACTGCCAGACATATTCTTGCAATTAGTTACTGTTACATACAAATTCAAGGTTACATACTCATATTCTTTTTGGATCCGGCAGACGTTGTCCTGCCCGAACTTGAACTTGTTCACTAATATACACGATTATTGTATGAAAAATTTAGTTTGCAACTAATAATATCTCCGTAAAAATCGAGATAAAAACTACCATATGCTTTAAGACTGCCCCTTTGGCGCAGTGGACACTGACACTGGCTTCCGCTCCGAAGGTCGTGAGTTCGATCCCCGCCTCGAGTCTGGATGTATTATTCATATGTATGTAAATACATACAATAATTAATGTATTAATTAATAAAAAAAGGCATTAAGTTAAAAATATTTGTGTATAACAGGCGATTTTTACCCATAACATGGCATTAAGTTGTCAACCTTAGGAACCGACGTCTGTGTGTCATGTAGATATCATATATATATTTATTTTAAGTTGGGGTACGTGACAGATAGGTACAACATTGCATCAAAATCGGTACAGTAGTTTCGGAGTTTATAACGAACATGTTACACCGTGATTAGCGTCACTTTAAGTTACAATCAATGCTGAGATTTGCCAATGATAGCCATAACATGAATTACAGATTAAAAAATAGTCTCGAGTTTCTTATTATTCTTAATTTACGAAATTCACACGTCATTAGAGGGATTTTTAATTGCGATATTCAAACATTTTGTTTCTGAAAATACTCGCATCAAGAAATGCAACAAGGGATTTCTTTATTTATATATTAATAAGAGAAGCGAAAATTGTAGGTACCGTTTTACGAAAACTGCGCGGACGGAGGACTATGAAATTTGGCACAAATATAGCTTATATAGAGGAGCGTGTGCGAATGTTAATATTTTTTATAAAATATGCATTATAAATATATAAAAATAAAACCTCACGCACATCAATTCATACAACATATATACATTATTATTGGCTGATGTCAAAGCGTAATCATAATGCCGGTGCCAGACATAGCTTCATTTGAATGATCATTTCAATGATTGTGTAGTGTGGCCGGGGACTTTGTGTAGCTGCGCAAAGTTTTGTAGAACTTCAAGGACAAAAGTGTACAAACACTATGAGCTATGTATGGCTCGGGCATGAGAACCATATATAATATTAATTGTCACATAGATACGCAAATAAACGTTTCTGTTCGAATTTTGATCTCCAGTATTAATTATTAACCTGTATGAAAAAATGAATACATGTTTTTATAAATGTAATTGAAATATCATAATCGATTGGTAATCCTTTTAATAAATAAAAATGAAACCATCTATAATAAAAATAGCACTTTCTATCATTTTTGTCTATCTGTCCTTCAGCCTGTTTGTAATGCCGGAGCCAGATATAGCTTCATTTGAATGATCAAGTAGTATAACCGGGGTCTTTGTGTAACTGTACAAAGTTTTGTAGTACTTTGTGGACTTCAAGGACAAACACTTTGAGCTGTGTCTGGTTCCGCGTCTGGCACATTCTGCGTGTGCCCCTAGAGAGGAATTACGTCGACAGCAAGGCTAGCTCAAAATATTTTTATTTCTTCACAAATAAAAGACGAAATTATACCAAAAACAATTAAATCTTTAACTATACTTAGCGCCGCATGACAGTGTAAATATTTAATTTATTTATTCTGTAACTATTATGAATTTTGACTGGCATTTTTATTTCTTATCTGAAGCAGCCGGAATGCTTTATAGTTTTAGGCTAAATTAATATGTTATAGTTTAAGTTTAGGGTATGAAGGGACTGACATTATCGTCATGGATATAAAAGTCCCTAAATTAAAATAAATAAAATATATATATATTTAATATATTATAAATAAAGTGGTAAATTCGATTTTATTTTAAATTAAATTGACTTATAGAAGTATATAGAATTATTCATTTGACAATTAACACTATATAATAAACATGAATTAATAATAATATAATCTGTCATCAAGACATAAAATTGAATAATATAATTAATATAATATTTCGATTTAATAATTTATATTAAATATAATAATTTTTAATTTCGAAATAATTTCGATAAATATATTACGCCAAACGCCCTAACAGGGTAACATGTAATGTTAAGTTATATTAAGAATTGAGGATATTTTTAGTTTACCTGGGGCAGCTGCTGGTTAACTACTCGGTCAGTTGGACGGGACCTGTGCTGCCAAAATTGCGCGACCTTGAACAGTCACCTTTACCATATCTGCTGACAGAGACGGAAATATCACTGGTTGGATCCTTGCTGTATATTGGGGCTTTGCCAGGTAAGTACGGACCGTGACTTTATAGTGTTTTGCTTAAAAAGAATTAAATTAAAAGACGAACATCTCTAAAGAGGGATGGTCTTTAGGGATGTTGCTTTTAATAAAAATGAACATGTAATTTGAACTAACAAACGAGTTCATCAAACACGGTTACAAAACCAGTTTATACGCGATAAATGTGGGAGAGAGGGGTATACTAGTAAAATCCTTGTACAACCTTCTTGTCCTTACCTTGTTGACCTTGGCTTGTCAAGAACTATCATAAGTTCATTATTAGAAAGGATATCTAAAGCCGCAGTAGTAAGATCATACCAGATTTGGCTAGGCAGGGGAGGGAAAACTGGCAGCATGTAAACGTAAATTTCAAAACGGTCACTTATGTACAATAATTGTTGAAAATAAACCGAAAATACGTTCTTTTGTGATAATATAAATGAAAAACTAAACTGTAGTTTGCGCCAACCCGCATATAAATGATGTAGGGAAATTCGGGAGGTGGAGGAAATATATAAGCACAACTCTACACTGACATTCTCTGAGTTCTTATTTTTTTCTGTGGGCTTTCTGTTGACCTAAACCTACATATATCTATGATATGGAGATTAGAATTGAAAGACTAACATCTTTATATACTTATTAATAATGTCTGTTGAATTACTAAAACAGGAGGAGGCGCCAAATCTGCTTCACCGTGAATTTCATTCATTTGCCTATACCATCTAGCGGGTCAAAATTGCTCAGAATAGCTGATAATCGCTAAAACAGATTTTTGTGATCGTCGAAGTTAAATAACTTTTTCGGGATCCGTAGTACTACAAGGAACCCTTATAATTTCGCTCTGTCCGTCTGTCTGTCTGTCTGCCCGTAAGGTGGTCCCCCCTAGCATTTCCAAACTATTAGACGTAGAGACTTGAAATTTTCCATGTCTATAGGACATGCTTAATACTTATTAGGAAAATTATTCTGAACGAAATCGGACAACAACTTTTGAAGTTATTTAACAAATACGTTTATAGTGTATCAGAAACCTTTTTCTTATTTGGCAAAAAGTACAAAAGCTTTCGTAGCGTGTTCAATTAAGAATATATGATACTAGCTTATAATTAATATATGTTACAAGCTTAATATATGTTACAAGGAGGCAGACGAGCAGGCAGCAGGCACCGAAGTGGCTACCGGCGCCCATGGACTTCTTCACGACCAGAAGGCCAGCAGATGCGCTGCCGGCCCTTAATGACGAGTTTAGGACTCCGGGAAGTCTCACAAACCGAACGAAACGCGACAACAACACCATCACTAGACGTGACAGCATTGCCGCCACTTCATTTTAGCCCCAATACATGAGAAAAACGCGAGTTTCCTATAACATACTTGTCCTAGCTGCTTTTAAAATCATAATTTCAACTCAGAACACTTCTGCGGTGCACAGGGACACAGTAATCAGTTTTTCACGTTTTCTGAAAAAAGTGTTTTTTTGAGTTGACCCCCTTTAGATCTAGATGTGCGATATGTTCTTCAATAGTATAATCAAATTGATTTCTACTGAGAATCAAAATAAGATGAACGTCGTCGGAAGTTTATTATAGCGATGGATTTATTTGCGAAAGCCCTAAATCCATCTCTCTGAGCGAAATTATAATGGTTCCTTGTAGTACTACGGAACCCTACAAAGTGGGCAAAGGTGGGCCAACGTTGCGACTATATGGACCAATGATGACCAATGATTAGTACTAAAACCTGTACATCTGTATATTCTCGTTATTCTTCCAAATAAGCGTAGTAAGTGGCACTATGTTAAAACGTACGCTATCCCTTTAATATATAACATAAGTGAATGCAAAATAAATAAATATATTTGACTGGCCCGTTGGCGCAGTAGGCAGTGACCCTGCCTTCTGCTCCGGGGTCGTGGGTTCGATTCCCGCTATTTCGTTCAAAATAATTTTCCTAATGAGATTTTAGCATCTTGTATCAATATGGTAAATTTCAAGTCTCTACGTCTAATAGTTTGGAAATTCTAGGGGGGGGGGGGGTTGACCACTCGTTCAGACAGACGAACAGACAGGCAGAGCGAATTTATAAGTGTTCTTTGTGATTTAATATATACAGTTAAAACCAAAAATAACGACAACCGTTACGGCGTCGAATCGGTTCTAACGACTAAATAGCAAGACATTGGACGAATTCCCATTTAAATACTTATATATACACATTGCTTATAACAATTCTGTTCATTTTGCGTCATTTCTCTTATTTCAGGAAAGGTTAGAAGAAAATAAAGAAAGGAAATGCCGAAAGATTATTAAAAAAAAAACAGATTTGTGATCTTCGGAATACTTCAAACAAATGACGTTCCTACCTTTTGAATTACGTGCCATGTAAAATTATTTTTTCGTAGAACATACGGACAGTGTCACGTTTTATGGAAATAATGTAAAAGACTTTGGTTAAATTAATTAGAGGTAGCGCCATGCTTGTAGCCGAATTGGGCCGGCGCGTCCGGGTACCAGTACCTCTTTCTCACAGTGTTAATAGAGTATAGTACCAGTCAACGCGGAGGAGGTCGGATATCTATACGAATATATGAAGCTGAAGAGTTTATTTGTATGTTTACTCGAACGCGCTAATCTCAGGAACTATTGGTCAGATTTGAAAAATTATTTCAGTTTTAGAGAGCACATTTATCAAGGAAGACTATATCAACACGCTAAAATTTTTCACCTAATTTTACGCGGACAGTCGTGGGTAACAACTAGTCAAATATAAACCAGTGATACAATGGGTCACCCATCTATTACCCGGTCGCAGCAAGAGCGATAGACGATGCCTATCTCGCTCGCTATGTTACGTACTAGTGTCAGCTGTGCTCAGTCCGTTCGACGACGCCCACGGTCGAAGACACTGGCTTGTCCTGGCTGCTTCATCTGTCCGCAACAAGCTCTTATGGACAGTTCTAGACTTCGAAAAAAGACGTTAAATTGAGAATTTCGTAACATGAGACTCGTTATATAAGAATAGAGCACTTGGAATTTATAAATATTTATTTTAAAAAAAAGGTACGACTCTAGTACAGTGCGTTCAGTCTAAAAATGTACACCCTTCCAAAGTATTTTCAACGTACAAAAGCTTGCTCTTTTGCAAAGTATAGAGTTATTCAATATAAAAATATAAAATCGCACAAAAACAATTAAGCCAAAAACGCTTGAAACTCCTCTTGCTCTGAGCGCAAAGTGAGCTATTAAAGCACGAGCGAATGCGAATGTCGGTCAATTTTTACTTTCAGTTAGTATCTTCTTGATCCAATACATACATTTTATATGAAACTTAATGGGAGACATAACACCTCTGTTGTTGTATATGAGAATAAAAAACATTGCATTAATGAAAACGGTAGATTTCCGCACAGCTTTGGGTTCTAAGCAGAACTCGAGGCGGGAATCGAACCCACGACCCCGGAGCAGAAGGCAGGGTCACTGCCCACTGCGCCAACGGGCCAGTCAACCTTAAGACCTCCTTGTTTCCTATTTCTCTTACTACACTTATTCCTATGATTGTTCTTATTCTTCTAATGACTACGCTTCGACTTGCAGCAATAATATTCACTCTCTTCGGAAGCACCGGTCTCGAATCGCTGTCCCTTTTCGCCCATTATTAAAAAAAAAGCCTAAAATACTCTTACTCTTCGTCGTCTGAAATAAGCCTTAAGATAAGGCACGTAGACAATTATATCCCACTTGTGAACTGTAAGGAACAACCCCTTTTTTCACTCAATTATTATCTTTAATTTTTTATTCTCTTATAATATAGCCGTCTGCCGTATACGATATTTATAGATCATAATGATTCATTTTACGTATTATTCTTTGTATTATCGAATTATTATACAATTTTCACTATCCGAAGTCATTTTATACATCATTTTATACGTTACAAGTTATGACTTGCGTCTATGTCCGTGTGGGCCACTCACAGGGACTTAAAATATAGTTTACGATCGATTCTCATACCTACCAAATATGCACAAAAATTTTCATAAGAATCATTCAAGCGGCTTCGGAGTTTGGCAATAAACGCCGTAACACGATAATTATATATATAAGATAATCATCAAATAACCAAAAATATTCACTTGGCATTTATTAAAGATCTTCAATAGCGCTAGCTAATCTACTACTAACGCCATCTATGGTGCGAGTGGGTAATTATTTTATTTACAGTTGTAACTATTATATTTATAATCATTTATGGAGTTTTGTATGCCTTGCATATAAACCTATTATTATTATAATACTTTATCGTATACATACATAAAATTTTAATTTAAATTTGATAAAAACGTTAAGTACTAAAGCTCACTGACGGCCGTACACAGCTGGCTTATTTGCTGACAACAAACCTCTTTTGGGCGCTTTTGGCAACAGATCCCGATATACTCGTAAAACCGCCTATTTGTAGTGACAACTTTATGCTATTAACCCACTTCATTTCTGTTTGATTTAGAATTTGCAAGTTAAGCTAATTGTACGAGTAATTTAAAATTAAAACGAATTTTAATATATGTTTTATAACAAGGAGCAAAGGGGCAGACTGTTCACCTAAGTGACTACCTACGCCCATGGACATCTGAACCACCAGGAAACAGGCAGATGCGTTGCCGGCCTTTGAGTAGGGGTATGGGCCACCGGGAACTCTCACAAACCGAACGAAACGAATCGTTTACGTTTTAAAAAGTCAATTAAAACGTAACAAAACATTAAGTTATATTAAATACATCTTTCTTGTGTCTCAGTTGTTCAGTGGTTAAAAGGTGGGTTGAGATTTGTAGAGACCTACTTCCCCGCTGGGCTTGCTGAAGTTGAAGAGCAATACAGACGGAGAAGGTAAGATGTTAAAAACTCATCTATCATCCGGCCGCGTGAAGGTCTGCTTAACCTGGTGATCGACTCCAATGCCGGCCACTCATTAGGGTTCGACCTCCTCAAAGTATTCCTCAGACTCTTTACAAAAAAAAAAAATCTTTCATAAACTCCTGGTATCTAACAGTTCACGCCCGGGGGAATCGAATCTGCGGTTTTTCTAACCGGACGCCACAACGGACTATGGACACTAAAAGTATAAATTTAAAATTTCCTAGGCTTGCGTTTTATGCCCCTCAACATGGTCAAGTATTTTAACCTAACCCAGATTTTGTAGGTTTTACGAAGAGCTTCTTAGTTCTTTTGTTTGTGGGTTTATTTTTCATCTTTTCCACGTTTCAAGCTGCAATTTCGCGGATTCTTTTAAATGACTCATTTTCCAGGGGCTTGTTATGAATTGAAAAATTTCGAGTAATTTATTACTTTGAAAAGTAAAGATAATTTATTATGCTTTTTTCATTTCCTAGAAAGATATTCAAAGAGGCTTGTTTTACGTTTTTGAGTCACTTTAACTAGAATTACTATGGTGTAGTCCGCCTTTAGTTTTTACTAGTTGTTACACCCGACTTAGTCCGTAAAATATAAGCGTTATGATATATAATCTACAGTCTTCCTCGATAAGTGGGCTATCTAACTCTGAAAGAATTTTTCTAATCGGGCAAGTAGTTCCTGAGATTAGCGCGTTCAAGTAAAGAAACAAATAAACTCTTCAGCTTTATATATTAGTGTAGATATAGATGAAACTAGTTCTGTACATCAAATTAGAAAGAAAGTCATTAATAACCCAGTTTAAGATACTTTAAAAAGTAGTACTATTCTCATTATTGTTCCAATTTTGAAAATTAAATTCGTTCGAAAAATGCCTTTTCGCACCTTAAATACTATAGATTATAGTCAACATTAAAAGAAAAATATGTGTACAGATTAGTAATAATGGTAAAAATTAAGAATGGAGGCCCTTTTCAATTGAATCAACCCTGATATGTATATCCAAAACACTGCTTTTATGGGCACCCACTATTGTAATATCATTAATGCCATAACAACCAGCAATAGAAATTCACCATACTGTTATTATCAATGATGGTAGCACTGCGTACACGATATGTCACTAATGCCGCCATTGCGACCGACCAATAACATTCGTCTTACATCATGATTGTCATGGTGACAATACTAATAGACAATTAACACAGATTACAATAAACCTTTATATAGCGTCAACCTTTCTTTCTTTTGTACCTTTATTATTTTTATATCTCTTAATTTATATTTCTTTATAATAATTACGTCTTTAGTACTGATAGGCTGTTTATTATTTTTTCTTCTATATACATACCCTCACCCACTTGCACACTTGCACTTTTTTTTCTTGGACGTCTAAGGTAGGCTGGCAGAAAATGCTTTTAGCATTAAGAACACCTTTTGAGCAACATTTTTATTTTTAAATTATAACATTTATAATTTTAAATTATAATTATAAGTAATATTATATTATGTTAACTTATAGGCAGTAATTGATATATGGAACGAAATAAATCAAATCTGTGAATCAAATGGGCTGTTCAAGATCAAAGCGAAACAGTTTAGGAGTTTGCGTTTACCCAAGGTGGTTAGGGCTCCAGATTGAGAAACTTCCTCACAATACGTGCCGTCTCAAGCAATACCGCCTTCTGTATCCCACTTTTGACCCAATTATTATTATTATTATTATAAACAAATGAATTACATTATATGACGAATACGACTTTTGAAATCTCTCAAAAAAGTATTGAAACATTTTTTGTAATCTACAATTCTTACCTGAACGATTTTATCCTAAATCTTACCGGTTAGCTGGAAATCTGGCAGAAACGATTTTTGTCTTTGTCTCTAATCGATGGAGACTTTTGGATTTCATTTATAATGTTTTCAGATAGTTACTAAATTACTGCTGTAATCCCCTCTATATCACGGTAGATTTGTTTCACGCTATAGGAAATTTATGTAACTAAAGAATAATTCAATTTAATTTTATAACTACACAATTGACACGCGTGCGGAGGTACGCGAAATTAATTATGAGCTGAATTAATCATTACATATTTCACAGTATAGAAATATAATGTGATATCGCGTTAAAAGAGTAGGAGGTCGTACTACACGGTTTCCTATAACGCGGAACAAATTTACCCTGTTATAGGGGGATATATATATACGACTTGGACGTATCATTGTGTCCCACTAATGGGTAATGCTCGCTCGAGCCCGACACCTTGTATGGGCCACTTCGTGTTGTTACGTTCAGTTACAAAGCCTTTACAAGGATCCCAATATTTTTTATTTAATTTTAAAAAAATGTTAAAACTTGTTTATTTTTAAAGATATATAATGGCGATAAAATATTCGTTCTAAATGTCTACCAATGGTTACTAACGCATAACTAATATTTGAATTCCAAGGAATTCAATTTTATCCTTTAAATCAAATTTTATTTTGATTTTTTATTGTAACTGTTATTTTATTAACTGGCGTAGACGAACGCAAAGTGACTTTTGTTATAATAGTATAATATATACCAAAATAACTGTAGGGGAATTTAGTTGCTTTAGTGGACTGTATATGTGGTGAAAGGTCGCTGGTGAGGTGCGAACGAAATAGTCCAATTTGTAGCTACAAAACTCAGCCACGAATATCGACGAAAGAATGCAAAGTATGGAAAATGCTCCACTAACCTGATTGCTGGTATTAGGCCGCCGAAGAACTCCAGTCTCGATGTAGGCTGTGACCTTCCGCACCGAATTATACGGGGTCCAGCTTCGAACACTCAGGTCGGATATTTGCAAAAACTAGTGTTAGAATGGGTCATCTATCTACTAACCTAAGAGGTACCTAGCAATTGACACAAATGGAGGCTACTGATTAATTTTCAAAAATTTCTGCTCACAAATACTTTTTTATGGTCGCTTACCAACATCCTTATTTACTACATCAGCTATTTCCTGAACAGTCATGTTACGCCATATTCCCACAACTTCAGACCCAGCTTTGGGTGAATACCTAATTACTCTCTTGCCTTGGTTCTCAACAGCCTGTATAAAAAAAAATATTTTCAAACATGTCGCTCAACTGTACCCCACGACTTCGTCCGCGTGTGCCACTCTTATCACTTAGAGGTTTAAACATAGTCTTTGGATAAGGATTACTATTATGTTTATAAAAACACCTTCACAAATATTGCATTATTGTAGAACATATTTGATTAGCATAGAAAAGATTATACTGAGCTAATCTTAGATAGACAAATGCTGTTGCGGACTTTTATTTAGAACTTTTAAAGGGGAACAATTTTGTCATACAAGACTTTTGCGAAACTTTAACCATTTACGCAGCGCACGCAGCGGAAGCTCTCAAATGGGAAAAAGAAGCATTAATATTGATTGCAATTCCTGACTTGACTTCTACTTCCACTATATATTAAAATAAATATAACATGTATTTACATTGATATCTTTAGGTTTTTTTTTAAATTTGGAACAGTCTTGTTATTCTAGTTAATAAATTACTAGATAAAACTAGTCGTTAGGGATGAGGAATCAAATTTTTAAGATTTTAGCCCGACTTGACCTACAATCACGACAATACATAAAGTATCGTGTTTATAGCCTTCTTTTTCTTCCTAGCGTTATCCCGATTAATTACCAGGGTCCGCTTAGATTGCAGAGGATAGGCGACGGTAGGCACTTCGGTGCCTACTGCCTGCTCGTCTGCCCCCTTGTAACATAAAAATAAAAAAAAATAAAAAATATAAGGCTGAAGAGTTTGTTTGTTTGTGGATTTACTTGAACGCGCTAATCTCAGGAACTACTGGTCGGATTTGAAAAATTATTTCAGTGTTAGATAACTCATTTATCGAGGAAACCTATAGGCTATATATCCTCACGATAATTTATTCACCTAATTTTACGGTAATAACTAGTAAACAGTAATTGTGCCAAATTTAATACTACACCGTTCGCGCAATTTGCGCTGAACTAATGTAGGACGTTAATGTTTTAATATAACTGAATGTCACGCGCTTTTCAGCTCACGGTGCAAGATGATAAGCTCAATGAACTTTTGTTGCACAAGTCGATCGGCCCCCGAAATAAGCGTGGCAAGATAGAGTGGAAATAAAAAAATAGGGAATTTAATCTTTGTCTATATAGAAGGCATGTAAAACAGTGGGACCAGATTAATGCCACTTTGTGATATTAATCGTAATTAGAGGTAGCGCCATACTTGTAGCCGAATTGCCGCGTCCGGGTACCAGTACCTCTTTCTCACATGCTTTTATATCACTTCTGCTATGGCCACAAGACTATTTAATATACAACTGCTTACAAAAAAAAAAATAGTGATCTAAAAATGTATTCTGAAGTTACCTTCAATACAACAGTTCTATACATTGACTAACAACCACTTTTATATCAGTTCTGCTATGCCACAAGACTATTTAATACACAACTGCTTGCAAAAAAAAACTTAATGATTACATATAAGCCTAATATACAGTTGAAAGAAAAGGTGAGATTATGGAGCTTGCTGAAGTGAGTGAATGTGCAATAATGACTCACTTTGCGCTCGGTGGGATGTGTTGACGCCTCCGAGCGCCGAAGCGCGCCGAGGCCGTCGCAAATCGGGTATCACACCTCGCCTCGAAAACGTTGTACGCATAACTTGTGTTATAACGTTATCGGGGTCTTAGAGGACGCTTTTGAGTGAACCTTGTAGATCAAGCCCGCTCGGCAGACCTTGTCGAATGGCACCCGAGTGATGAGCGTCGGGCTTTACACGAGTGAGCGTCGGAGCTCGAAGGCGAGAGGACGCACCTGATACACGGAGATGAAGTCGGCGGGCCTGGTGACGCAGGCGCGCGCGGCCGGCGCGGGCAGCACCAGCAGCGCCGCCGAGCCCAGCGCGCCGCCCGCAAGCTGCGCGCCGCACATGACGGCCGCCTGCGCCGCGCCGAAGCGCCGCGCCAACGCCGCCGCCAGCGTCACCGTGGGGTTGAGCTGCGCGCCCGACACGTGGTCGAAGCACTGCACGATGACCGCCACGACCAGCCCGCCGGCCAGCGCGCGCTCCATGGGCGGCGCGGTGCGCGGCGAGCAGCCCGGCAGGCACGTCAGCAGCACCAGCAGCGCCGTTCCGCACGCCTCGGCCGCCGCTATGCGCCACAGCTCGGTGCGGCTCGCTCGCCCGCACTCGCGCCGCTTGTCTCCGCCCATGGGACGAATTTCGACTTCCCCTAGCAGACCGTAGTGAACTACATAGTAGATTTGTACTTAAATGCGCAGTAACATTATGGAACAATTTCTGGAGCAAAACTTCTTTACGCTAGCTTGAATTAGGGAGCAATGCCCGCTACGTACGTATCGATAAATCGCTGCGATTTAACTGTGCATCTCGATTTGCGCAGTTTAATTGAGTGCGTTTTTGAACTCGTTAATGATTATCATTCATTTCGTGACACTAGGAACGTTCTCTTTAACTGCACAGTTAAATTGAACGTTCCACACCCGTCCCAATCGCTCGAAGGACATATATGTACGTATATATAGGAGTCAAATAAAGAATATTTACTTCAGTCGTGTGGTCATTGTTCATTCGTTCTTTTCTAACTGCGCAACGATTAACCAAATTGCCATTGACGCAGTCACAACGACGAATAAAAGCCTAACGCTAGCGCCTCCTTCGTCGTTCTCGAGCACCGCAGCGGCCCCTGCGGGCGCCCGCTCTGTTGCGCGATGAAGACGGCGTGCGCGACTCGATCGCCCTTCTTCTGTGGAACCGCTACGATACGTCTTATTTATAAAAAAGACGCCGCGTAAACTTCCTTTATTGGTAGATCAGTTTATTACCGAAATATCGAAGAATAAATTAAATAATACAATGCAGTTCAAATGTGCTTTTGAAGAATCGCATATGAAGAATATGCTTATTTTTTTTTTAACTTTTGATTTTGCAGAAAAGCGCGCGACCGACTACCACCAACCATTCCTATAATGCCATACTCGACTTATTTACTCGTCGTCATTAAAATAATCTTTGACGGTAAATTTTGTGTACGAAAAGTAAATTCAGAGAGGCGGGAACCTTAATCGCTGTGAGACGTAATATTTATCTAATAATTTTCATTACACGTAAGATGCCATTGTTTGTTCTCCGATAATTAAGATAAGTCATTCAAGTAGCGAATGTTTAAATATAATTCGTGTGTGTTTAGAAAATACTAAGCTGTCTGTTAGAAGGCACCCATTAATTGCGTCAAATGATTGGCAGTAACAACGGGCAGGGTTATACATACATATAGATCCATACACCCAAACACTATGCGGGAATCGAACCCACGACCCCCGTAGCGCAAGGAGAGGAATGATATTCAGCCATTTGTTCAAACAGCTACACAAATGACTTGAATCGATGACGTTTTATTAATTACAAAATCTCATTAATCACAATAAATAAAATTAAGTCGAAAAGTCTAAAAGTCGAATGAGTCGAGACACTTGATTAAGCAATCTTCATCGCAACTTCCGTTCGCCTCCTCGCCCAATGATGCACTTCCGTGATGCTTTCGACGCGCGTTCGCCAGCCGACTGCCCAGAGTCGAGCTAGCGTATAGAAGTTATACTTCAAAAATTGAAAAAAAAAAAAAACAATTACAAACCACTATAAAAAAAAACGTAAGGCCTCAATTCATAAATACTTCACATACCTTTCTGAACTTCTCTAATTGCCAAAAAATATACTAGAAACTTACGGTTAAGCACTGGGTCGGCGGATCCCTCCGTGTACACCATAACACTCGGCCGCCCCGCGACCTACCCTGCACACGTTTGTACTTTGCTTATGGTGCAAAGACAAAAATAGCAGTATACTGCAAAAACCCGCACACCGTACTAGGAAGGAGAATCTTAAAGATAAAATCACCTTACAGCTCGATTATATATAAGAGTGACATTATCGTGTGAATTACGAGGTGCTTGTTTGCGTGCGGTGCGGGGCGGCGCGGGGCGGCCTCGGGCCGGCGCGGGCGGTGCGAAACCGAGCCTACTGCTCTGCGCCGAGCGTCCATCTGTCTGAACGCACTCAGCTGCTTGTTGTGTGACACGAGCACACTAATTTACTGCATACCCTAAATGGCGTATTTTTCTTGTGATCAAAATAAGTCCTGGGTGAACGTCATAAGTAATGTAGATGTAATATCCTACTCGGAAGGCGAACGTTTAAATGATAAGCTCGAACAACGTTTTACGGATTTATCCGTATTTTGAATTTTTAATAGATTTTTATAGACCACATAGCGGCCATCTACCAACGTGACGCCCATCTCATTGCGGAAATGGCTGCTCCAAAGACGGATCTTATGTAAGGAACTAAAAGAACAATAGGAATGAAGAGTTAAGACAACAATCAATATATAATCATCAAATATAAATATAGTACTTTCAAATGCCACCGGCATTTGAAAGTAGCCTGTGGTGGAAATTGCAAAACTAGTAAAAAAAAACAGAAAAAAATACAAAAATTAAAATAATAAACGCGTGTGTAGGTGTTACTGTCTCATTTTTAAACGTTCCGCCGTTGTAGCATAGTAAAGGGTGAGAAGCCATAAATTAACTTTCGATTTGTAACAGCAGGCATCTAACGACAATTACATATATTAACATATTATATTTTGATAGGACATGTTCCTTCCTTTGTTAATTTTATTGTGTAGGTACGCAGAGAGATGAAAATGTTGACGCTGAATAAAGGACGTTCGGGGGATATTATAGGAGCAAATATTATATTTCCTTTTTCTAGAAAGTGCTGGAAGTTCAAGGTTATTTTATCTTGAAGAAAGACTGAACCTAGCGCAAATATATGCTCGCCGCTAATAATTTGGATTCCTTATACAATATAGTATAAGGTATTCTACAGAGTTCTGTAGAGTGCCTGAAGGGTTTAAATAGCATTACTTTCAAGAGAGGTCTATGTGCTCTTTCAATGCCCATTAAGTTACTTCAATGAAAGGGGAAAGGGGAGGTCCTCCTCAAGCAGTTATACAATATTATATAATTGTTACAAATCAATATGTCACCTTAATATGTAGTGATTGCACATACATTATTATGATACCTTGAATGATTGATAACGATAAAGAGCAGTATTTTAAATAACTAAATAGTCTTATTTGTTTATTTAAACGATTATAACATTTATTTAATACGGCAACATTTAATTTATATAATTTCATTTTGCATCAACATCATGACGTCACTTCCAATTTCTGTTATAAAACTATTTATCTTAAGTGTTTATCATTTGAATAATTTGTACAATTTTTGTCTTAATATTTAATGATTTTATAAGTAAACATTTATTTTATTAAGTTTAATAAAATAACCGGAAACTAATATACAAACTCTTACACTGATTGTTGACACTTGTTTAGGCGGGAGGTAATTATATAAAAAGACTAAATTATGTAAAATGCAATTGTACGGGGAAACCCTGCTACTCAATAAACTTATACTGTCGTATAAAAGTTTTATTATATAAATATCCACTTCTGAGACTTCTTTACACCATCGACTAGCATAAAGGAAGATAAATAGAGATTAGCAAATTAACACCAGCAGTTTTTTAAATATCCATAGTCTTACGAACACGAGTGGTTAAGGATTCAATGTGTGGAGGCCTTGGAGGTGTCTGGAATGACACCTAAATATGTTAAATTGCTGTTTTTTTCTTTTCAATTTCGTCACAATCAATGAAGTGAGTACAATCATTATGATGTTTAATTATAAAAAATTATGGAGGACTATGTACTGAAGTGATGGTAAAAGAAATATATTTTGATTGATTTAAGGTTACGAGATTATGTTTCTGTCACGAAGCACTTAATCCTCTTTCAGCAAGAGAATAAATCTATCTCCATGAAACAAGAACCGTATCATCTGCAAAATGATACCGTTCTCTAGCTGTTATTCTACGGCTGCATAGCCAGACAGCCCATTTATCTTTATCAAACAGAGACTCGGACCAAAGACGCTCCTCTGCGGAACACCATAATTAATGGGGCACAAATTGGTAAAATCGCCAATTTTTAGACAAATTGGACCTATCCGATAAGTGGTTTTGGTAAATTTGAAGAGGAAGGCCAATTTGTTCCGTTTTATTTACAAGAATGGGTATCGATACTATATCATCGATATTCATATCAATAAAGATACCGAGACTCGTTCCTTTCTCGATCTACCCTTTCTAAACCCACATTGTCTAGACGTTGACAGAAAACGTGTTATTATGTTCCAAAAAGTTTATAAGATGTTTGTTAAATTTTTTCAAAAAATTTAGTAAAGGTATTTTGGACGAAGACAGGTCTGTAACTGTATTTTTACGAAATCCTTCTTTGAAAATTGAAATAAACAATAGCTCTTTTAAAAACACAAGGAAAAATGCGTTTTTCAATAGATAAATTAAATATTATCGTGAGGTGTAAAGGTTGTGGTAAAATAAAAGAAGAATGGACGGTTTGGTGGTTGGTGACGGACTGATTGATTTATTATTTATAATAAAAATGTTAACAATATCGAAACATATGTCTGTGCGGTGCTTTGCCCGTACAGGGAGGGAGTAATTAGATTTTTGGGCATTTTAGTAAAAGCAGAATGATTATCCCCGCCAGTAGGGCTATTAGTTTTAGGAATGATATAGGCAATTCAAAGTAAGTTGTGATATAGGTAACTTACGTAAGTAGATCTCTAATAGTACTAAGGAATTAAGACAAGTAATGTTACAGGTGTTAGGAATGCACACCCTAAATATATTGTCAGCCATTGGTAATTCCTACTTATGTAAAGTAATATTTAACTATATTCACGGAGGTGAGGGGATTGCCCGATTCTGTGGGCGAGAGAATTTGAAATATTCTCAACAGTCCGCCATTATGGTATTGTATTATTGCTTGATTTCATTAGTTCTAATTTTTTGTATGTTCTGTTAACTTTATCGACTGTAATGCTTTTTAAAATTAGTTAAACAGGCTTGTGACCCGTAATCACGGTGTCATACACTAAGCACATGGCTTTGTCAGTAGTCCTCACCATAATATGATCAAGGCAATTAGTTCCCTGGTGGGGAGTGCATTCAGATACAAGGAACTAATATTTTCTATATTAGTAAATTAGATGACGATATTTAAGTCCCGAATAAGAAACGAATTACCTTAACGAAAGAAAACAAATAGTCTGTGTGAATGAGGTAAAATCGTCTGGATCGGTGACTGTTAGGGGCGTTCCACAAGGTTCAATCCTAGGTTTTTTTTTGTTTTTAATGTAGACTAATGATTTACCGGTTTGTCAATGGAATTTGTGATATAGTTGTTTGCTGATGATAGGTACATCTTTGATCTTTAATGTAGATAGAGCTAAAGATAATTTTGACGACGTAAACAGTGCTTTAGTTCAGGTATCACATTGGTTTACTGTAAATAATTTATGCTTAAATGCAAAGAAAACGAAATGTAGAATTTAGCTTATATAATTGTTAAATAAGAGTGGCGCTTTCAATTATGCACAAAAAACCCTTAAGCTTGTTAGTTCGGTCGACAGATCTAGTCACTTACTTTTATTTCTGAAGATGTACAAAATCCGACACATCTGTAAATCGTATCAAGATACACCTTCTTCCCGTTTGCGTAGACCGCGCTGTTTGAAAGTCAACAACACCTGTAATTCGTGTTGGCCAAATCTCTGGCAAGAAAGATTCTTTTCATTTTAGAAGGTAAGTTTTCAGAAATGAATACAGGCCCACCCGGCCTAGGCATATACAAATATGCTCAGTAGAAAGTCTGTTCCGTCCCTTGTAAAGTTTACGAATCGCGTTAATATTTTTTTAATGATGCCATTTAGTTGAACAATTATAAGTAGTTAAAACGTGTCCAACGCAGACGTCTAGTAGAGTTTAAAAATACTAACAACGTAAGATATTTTAAAAAATTATTCAAAATAATTTATTTCCGTCTTTCCTCATAATATTCTTATATTTACGAAATATTTTCGAACGTGACGCATACCACTCCCTCACATTGTTTTTTTCTCTATTATAAATGTGAAAGTAACGACGTTTGTCGCGTCATCGCGACTAAATCGCTGAAACAATTTCGATAGAGTTAGATCGGATCCGAGAAGAACATAGGCTTATTGTTGCGAAAGTAAAGCTGAATTCAACCAGAACGACGTCCCGGATTACTAATGAACGATAATCGTAACCTCCGGCCCACCAACGGAGTTGCCACCTGAGTACAAGGGCAGTCGCCGTCAGGTGACGCGGAAAGTTTTGGGGTAGTGGGGTAAATAGTTTGATTTTCTTGACATAATAGTGTCAAAGTGGAGCGGCCTCTCCAGGTGCCGCGTCTCAGGGGCGACTCATAGCATGCCATTATTTTAAATTAAAATATATAAACGGGAAAGGTAAGAGAGGCGCCATAATTATAGAAATCCTTTATTCACGTATGATATACACAGCCTAGAAACATAAATAAAGCTAAAAGAAATTAAGGTAATTGCTGGCCAGGTATATATGCGTCAAGCTGTGTGCACCTACTGTGAAAGGGCAGAACGGCTCAGCATTATGCAGCAGACAGCAGAAACTGTTTGTAGATGTTTTAGGTTGAATGTTTTAGACAGAAGTCTAAAATTTCTAGATATGAATCATCTCGCGATTAGATACTAAATCTTAAATAAACGGAACGACAAGCGCGATATATTTGACTATTCAATTAGTGTTAAGGCGTTAAGTTACGTTGTTTGTTAGGACGGTGACTAATTTTATATATTTAATATAAATAGTTCCAAGTGAGTCACAGCAAACTGCAGCCGAGTAGGGGGTGGTCCACTCGCCGGACAATGTGTCCGTTACCGTCGAACTTTTGGGCCGACACAGCCAAATACCTGCAGTAGCGCAATCGGTTCATCAATACATGCAGACGTCGACCTGCGGGTGCAGCTATTTACCTATAGGTTAATCTGGGCTAATATATATATATATGGGAGGAAAGTTATAATGGCGAAATAGCAAAATAGCAAATAGCAAACCCAATTAGTTAGAATAGGAGGTGCATAATTCTAATTTTACTATTTATTAACTTAATAACGTAGACCGAAATCTTCTGTGAATATTGTTTTATAAAATCATCACTCAATTGACGGAAACGACAGCATTTGTACTTTCCGAAATCAGTTTAAGTGAAGCTACTTTCCGTATTAACAATTTTAGATTGTATTCATAATGTTAGAGTTCTTGCCCCGATTTTTTTTAGGGTTCCGTACCTCAAAAGGAAAAAAAGGAACCCTTATAGGATCACTTCGTTGTCCGTCTGTCTGTCTGGGGAAGATCGCACACTGTGGTCTTATGAACCTAGAGGTAATGCGGGTTTTAGGAGTTTTCAGGTGATGTCGTGTGGGGAAATTCAGCGCCGTTGTAAGTCCGAACAATTCCGTAAGGGAAAATACTATCCTTAATAAATTAAAAGGAAAAATAAAGACAATCCAGGAGTCTCGCAAGTTTAATTTTACGCGGACAAAGTCGCGGAAACCATCTAGTTAATTTTTAATGAAATACCTAAAGCTAACAATGGATGCAATCTCAAACACACTGTTTACGGATTTGATATACGAAAATAACGATTCTTGCATCATCGCGAACAGTCGAATATTTTAGTGTGAGAGAGAGATTTGATCTCGCAGGCAAAAACGCCGGCCGGTGAGTCTTCCGCGGGGTCGATGACCGAATTAAGACGCGCCGCGATCTTTACTGCAAGGAATCATCATTTTCATCTATCTATCTATATACTTGTTTCTTCTTCTTGTTAGCGTTGTTCCGGTCTAGTATCAGGACCGACCTGACGTTATCTCCGGAATTCCTGCAATCTCGAAAATCTCACGACTAATATCACCCAGTGATATTAATCGGGTCCCACTGTTTTGCGTGCCTTCCGCGATCGACTCAAATGCCGGCTACTGATTACGCTGCAACCTATTTATATATATAATTATATTATCTAATGACAAGGTCTCTGTTTATAATGTCGATGTCCAAAAAATATTTTACTGAAAGCATATCGACCGTATGTACCTAGATATTAAACAATGTGGCCAAGAGGGTGTCAAGACACTTAGATAAAAGGGTTTCGCATGTATTACGCGATAAGGGTATGTGTTAAATAACTTCAAAAGTTGTACGTTTTCGAACGAATGCAGTTAGTTTACTTTTAGTTTTACCCGTAATGATCCCTAAACTCTAGAATTTGTCGATTTTTTTCAAATAACAATTCAAAAATATTTATTCAACGCATGATCGCAAAATAACAGCACTCAACGAATTGACGCTCTGATAATTTAGAAAACCGGTGAATATAACTTTCAGAAAATCCCAACTGTTAATGTTATAATTGCCTGCAATGAATTTTGCAACATTTTTTCAGTTAAACCGAATGGAACTAACTACTCAACCGATTATAAAATGCATACATGCTGTATAAAAAAGAACGTACTTTGTTCTTTTATTACGCTTAATACATACAAGAAAAAAAAAACATACAGTGAAATTGAAAACCTCCTCCTTTTGGAAGTCCGTAGACATTATTTCGCATGATAGTGACTAATCGTCATTAGTATAAATGCGGGTGAGGGAAGGCAAGCTTTTAATGTATGTATGCTCAGTGCGACCTTGGGAGGTCGAATCGAAACTAACTCGCCCGCCCTTGAGACCTCCAAAGCCGTAGGCAGCTCCTGATATATTTCACATTTATACAAAACGCGATAAACGATTATTTTTAATATTAAAAAAGCCTTCATCTCCATTTCCTTCATGGTTTGGCATTTAGCACGTGCACGATTCATTTCGCCAATGTCAGGTTCAATGGAGAAGATACGAAGGAGATTGGACGAAAAAATGTAAGCCCTTGTTTTCCAATCTCCTTCGTGTCTTCTCTAGTTAATTTTCCAACGGGGTGCCGATATTAAAAAGCAATATAAATTAATATCCTGAACACTGAACTTGTAAACTCAAGTTAAAACTTCAATGACCTTACGTTATTATTTGTATACACGTATATTTTTTAGGATATTATTTGCTTTTCAAATATTAATAAAATAAAAATGACGTAAAATAAATATAATATGAGCCTACTGCGACATATATTTACGCAGTTAGAAGATTAAAGGACATTTTTTTCAACTTTACATCGCTCCAAGTATATTCCGCTAGTAGTAGGCATTAAATATTCAAATATGTATTCTAATGCGTACGTTTACAACCTTGACCCGTTGGGGGGTGAATAGCGAGCGGCAGAACCTCGATTGTTATCGTAATTTCAAAATACGTCAGAAGCTTTTGTTTGGGCATACTAAATAACTCAATTGTGTCACTCTTACTTAACATTTCACTCACATTATCAGATTGAGAGTGTTCAAGAAGGCTCCTAATCGTGTCTGAATTTTTGTGAAAAAATTATAAAAATAAAATGATGCAGAGCGTGTCAAAATTTTCGAATTTACAAGGGTTCCGTATCTAATGTGTGAAAAAGGTATTCGTTAAATAACTTCAATAGGAGACACTAAATTTATAACAGAAGCAGAAAATCTATCATATGAGACAAACTTGCTTTATATGACTATATTTGTCGCAGTTTTTGAAATTACTTTAGCACTCTTACGAGGGCTATGGATACACTACTCTGAGACTGGTTCGCATCTTAATTTCCACCAAATATGAGGCTGATCGAATTTTTTTTTATGAAACAATAACTTTACATAGCAGGTCAGTCAAAAGGTCTAAAAGGTCTAAGTACGTCATCTATCTAAAGTATTTTTAATATTTTTTAATCAATCTTTTGAGTTTTGTCCCTTCCCTGTTTGCTTCTAAACATTCTCTGGAACAAAACAAACAGAATTCAAATCGGTCTAGCGGTTTTCGAGTTTTAGCGAGACTAACGGACAACGATGGATTTTATATGTACAATTTTGAGTACCGTATAAAGAATCATATTGTAAAAAGAGATGGTACGCTTTGACAAAGGATTTGTGACGAGACAAAAAATGACGAAAGTGTAGAGCGACAAAAGCCCTTATTTCCTGTGCCATAGAAATTAGAATCGCAAAAATGGCTATTGATAGTGTAAATGTCACATTAAAAATAGCCGGCCTCGCAATCGGTCGGATTAATTGTACCAGCATACAGGTACCAGTTGCCAAAATGTCGCCTTTTGAATGGCGTTTCAACACCGGCGGGAGAAATGGTGTCTAATACATTTCCACTGCATATAAATCATGTCTGTCATTTCGCACGACTATTTTTTTTGAAGCAAGCAGGTAAACTAAATTTATTCGTTTCAATCTGAACGTATATACAGGGGAAAGGTCGTCTATCACGAAATCACAAAAAACCGCGGGACGTGCATAGATGAAATTTGGCATGGAGGTAGTGTTTTATAGTGGATGGCAATCTAAGTAGAGTATTTTTTTTTTACGTTCTTCGGCGGTATATATTCTATAATCGACAGCTTATACCTTTTTTTTTAATTAAAATTTAGCGTAATTAGAGACTATAATTGTATTTTCATTAAAATTTTTTATATAATATATCTTGCTTTTTTAGAAAGACCTCTACATTACGAATAATCGGTCGTAGTGAAAAATGCCATTTGGGAAATTACGCCCTCACGTAGCATCTAATGCAGTCAGTACGTGTGAAAAATAAATAAATAATTATTAATAATATTAAAAAAGCGGACCCGGCAGACTATGTTCTGCCTCTTATTATTTACTTCTATTATCCTATATCATCCCCGTTCCCGTTCCCGTATAAGTTCAAATTGACTCTACATTTTAGATATGAAACGTTTGTATGGGAAAAAGAAAAGGGCTGTTTTTAGGGTTTTCCCGGCAAATATTTGCTTTTTTTCTTGCTGTAAAAACCATCCTTCGACTTCAACGAACATTTAAAAAAAGAATTGGTTAAATTGGTCCAGGCGTTATTAAGTTATGCGCTTACCAACACATTTTGCGATTCATTTTTATATATATAACATACTAGTTGTACCCCACTCGTTCACGTAATTTCGGTGATTTTGTTAAATTTTGGAACCTATGTTGCTCCTTACATTCGGACCACAATTTTTGGAGTTATTTAAAAAATACGTTTATCCCGTATCAGATACGGAACCCTTCTATATAAACGTGTCTTGACACGCTCTTGGCTATTTTTGTTTCGAGATAAGCTGATGTGTAGTTAACTAAGTTAGAGTCCGCGTAAACATGACGTTGACCGCAGCTACAAAAGCAGTATGTATCAATAATGACAGTCAGTCGAGATCAAACATCATAAAACATGGATTTTACGACGCGCCTCCTACTTTATATGGCGGCTTTAATCTTCGCAGCTTATCTCTAACCCTCTACCCTCGTTAATTAAATGTCCTATAAGAGCTAGCGTTGATTTTTTATTTTTATTTTTATCATTTTATGTTTGGTTGAAAAATAATAAAATAATATTGTAAAAGAAAAAAGAAATGTGCGATCGGGGCATCCACACCAGGAACGAAGTTCCCCAATGATCATTTGTCTATCTTGAAACGCGTTTGCCTAGAAGATGCCTATATATTGTTCCCTTTAATTTACGAGGCAATAACAAGCAAAAATGAGCCTTTTAACTAATTGACGTGCAAACGACATTCGATCTTAGCGTGGCAAACCAATTTCTTAGTCAACTATACATGTTTAAACTACTAACTTTTGGCCGCGGTTACGCTCGCGTTATTGTTATAATTGTGTGACTTTAGAGCTACATATATACACATAAATAAAATTGAATGGTCTGTCTGTAAAGTCGAAATTATTCGGGTTTTGACATGTCTGAAAGGTATAAGCAATTTATATTAAAAATGATGTTATAATTTAAACCAAAAATTAATAACAGTAAATAACTACATAAAAATAATTCTTACAAAACTGAGTTTAATTAAAACTTATATCTTTGCATTTTAACTATAACGTACAAAACTGAAGCATCTCAATTATTAACAGTTTTAGGAGATACAGTTTTAAAGTGATATTTAAAAAAAAAACGATAAAGTATACGTAAATGGCAGAAAAGTGACGCCTTTGCAAAAAATCTTTAAGCTATTACTTGTCTTGTTCTTGTACTTAATCTATTACTTGTGGCATTTCCCAAAGACATTCAACGTAGTTAACCTTCAAGAGAATTGACTACTGTATATAAATTAGATGTGGGTTATACTTAGGAGATAGACATATACCATCGTAGACTTTATTATAGATCTTTATAAGATGTACAATTCCTTACTACAATATTTTGTTCTATCTCGTAAGGTTTAGCTAGTGCTTGCGACATCAGCGTATAAAAATATGTTTTTACGACATCTCGTTACAAATCATTGAAAGTACGGCTTTTATCTTCTATAACATAAATGTATTATAGATACAAACCCGTATATAAACGCTTTTAGCTTGTATTTTCAATATGACCTTAAGAATTTTTGCAACTGTTCCTTTCTATACAAATTTTATGAAACTTTGTTACTATTGAAGAATAATAATCCTATGTGATGGACAATAATGCCATTTGTTAAATAAATACTTATATTAATTATCTAAACGTTAAAATGTGTGTTGAGAAAAAAATTAATGGTTTGACAATAAAAGTTAAAAAGATATAAATTCCATAACTTACTTCATGGTGTCAAGTACAGAGCTATTTCAATAATTTTTAAATATTTGTCTTTTAGGGGTAGTATGTAAATTATAATGTCGGAGCTAGACAAAGCACAAAGTGTTTGTACATTTTTGACCTTGAAGTCCACAAAGTGTTCTATAAATTTCTATAGAAAGAAAAAGGTGTAAAAAATGCAATTCTTTTAGCATGTTCTTAAAGAAGATTACTATTATCATTAGGTGAGTCCTTTGAAAAGCAAAGTAAAAACAGATCTTTATTAAGAGTTGAAAATCAATAAAAAAAAAAATAGAAAGTTGTCTCCAAAATGTAGTATTATACATTTAATATACTACGGGTATTATAAGTTACCTGCAACTATTTATAATATTTGGTAGCTAACTAGAACTTTGCACCAAAAAAAGGTATCGAAGCCAACGTGAAGAATTTCCACATCGCATATAAAAAGACGGCCATCAGAATTCGAAAGAAGCATTTCAGATGAAAAGTACCGTATTTCCTGTTCTAAGGAAGTTATTAACAAATAAAAAAAAATTTTGGAAATAAAGTCCAAAAAAATGTTTTGAAAAAAAATCCATAAAAATTTTTTTTTTTCAATTTTTTTAGCGAAAGAAATACGACCATGTTCTATAAGCCCGGAAACATAGGATATACATACAGGGGTTGCAATAGTTTGAAACTTAGTAACATTTATTATGAAAAAATAAGAGATTTCATCGAACAGCTACACGTATATGGTTGAACTTTAACAAACTAGAAATTAAATTCTAGACTATGACTAGAAATGCTTGCAACCCCTGCCATGCTCAAACGTTCTTCATTATTCTTTTATTTCGTGCAGAGTCTTATTTACCTAAATTCTCAATTTCGCTTTGGGGAAATTCCAAGAACAGTGCCTTGTACCACGCACGCAAAGTACGCAAATATGTTTTATCCGCCTCTCTCATCTTTGCCATTTCGTCAGGGCTGACACAGGCGTAATAAATTGGTACTTATATCAAAGGATTTTTGTGAATAGGGGGAATAATGACATTTCTTATTTGTAATTTGATTAACCTAAACAAAGGAGCATGTATGTTTTGATAAGTATATTTTGGTGCCAATTTACAAAAAAATCCACGAAGGAGGAGTCTGAAATTTGGCACAACTATAGTTTACATACAATATTTTTATAAAACATGCATTATAAATAAATCGAAATAAAACCTCACGCACACCAATGCCAAGTGATTTACACACACATGTATACGTTATTGGACGGTGTCAAAGCGTAGTCCTAACAACCATGACAAAATAACAATGCATTTTTATAATTATGGTATTTAATGGGATTCAATTGTCAAATAGATGTCGTGGTACTTGAAATATTTTTTTATACAGATTTATATCAGCATATGGTACACACTACACAATTCTAAAGATTTATGGCCAAATTTCGACTATCTGGCGATCTAACACTAATTTAAGACTTCTAATCGCGGCGGTTCTAATCTTTTGGTGTGGCGACTCAAAACTATATAGCATCTCATTAAGTGTGGTGTAGCGTTGCCACACACTAGTGACTCTGCAACTCTCTCCTCACTCGGCTCGTATATACACTCGTGTTATTTAGAGGAAGCCGTAGCTCAATCAGTGGCAGGCATTTGAGTCGATTACTAGGTGAAAAACCTCCTTCTGCGGCCGGATGATAGAGGGGTGACCAATTCTCACACTGTATTTCGAATATTGGCATCCTCCGTGTTTCAAAGGGTACGTCAAACAGCGTTTAAATTTACTTCGTGATATTATTTGTGAGTTTGTGTATATTCCGGGTATGACATCAGACGGAACTCGATCATCTTAACTCACCCCGCAGCCACTTCCTCTACAACCTAAGCGGATCCTAGTACTAGACCGGGATAACATTAGGTAGAAGAAGAAAACATTCTATCATATATCTAGCAGCTACGAGTCAAT
>JANCMC010033613.1:39071448-39134271 GCA_024363005.1 Charaxes varanes
CATGAATAAAAGATCGCAGAACCTCCAACAATAGCTCGTGCGATGTTTTTGTGACCCTGAATCCAAAACTAAGATTGCCTCTCCTTTATTCTGGTCCGAGAGTTTTTACGGACAATTAAACGCATTTTCCCTTTCACGTACGAGAATATGTTGCTTCGAAACGGAATATGTAATCTATATTAAATATAAAAGCGAAAGGTTACCTTACCCGAAATCTCAAAACTCGCGGCACGTATAATTTTGGCAGGGATGTTCATAGTAAGTAGACACACTGCCAGAATAGTTTTCTATAGGGCCTAAATGAGAAGATTTAAGGGCAAGTTAAATTTTACGTAGACGAATGTAGAGGACACATCTAGAGTTCTATATTTAGCTGCGTTTCAACCTATCAGCGTCATTCTCAACCTACATTGACCCACTGTTGGGTATAGGTGTTTTATCCTATGAACATGTAAAATTTGTATTTTTATATATTTCTAAGCGACCCGGTAGATGTTGCCGTGCCCGAAAGGTTGGGTTCCCTTTCCCGTCCCCATTTCCGTCGCTAATATTTTAATATGGTGGTTAGGTATACCTAAATTTACTATTTTTCCGTCAAATTGTCTAAGTTTTTCTTTCGTTCTCTTCTGAGAATAGCAAATACAACAAAGAAAGAATTAACGAAATCGCCCCCAGCCGTTCCTACCTGATGCCGTGATCAATGGAAATAGACCAATAAATAAAAAATGTTCTAACTAAACCTTTTGACTGACATGCTTTATAAAATTACGCTGCTTGCGTAATTTTATAAAATTGCTTGCTGCTTGCGCCAGAAAGGTGGCTGGATGAGATTGGCAAGGGATAGGGGAGAGTGGCAGAGGCAAGGGGAGGCCCATGCCCAGCTTTGGGCTATCAAGGGCTGAAAATGATGATGATACTCGAGAAAGATTTTGTAAACGAACTTTCTCCAGAAAAACATTGTGAATAGCTTTGATTCCCTCAGAATCTTCGCAGACGTCGTGCTCAAACTTAAAGTTTGCTAACGGCCACGTGATACACGCGACCATGCAACGTGAACTCTTCAAACTTCTGCAAAGTTTTCGGGGCACGTTGAATTTCTCATCTATAACACTGTTACAAGTCACGAAATTGTATTAAAAGCGATTTATTGTATTTTGTACTTGCTGTTACGTCTGGGACTCTGTCAACGCTCAATTCAATTATTTGATCAATTTCGAAATTTTAATTGCTTTTGCGCGGACTCACTCTTTTGCTAAAGTTTAATTATGGTATTCCTTATAAAAAACAACTAACCACCTGTAAAAGTTCAATTTTTTTAATGTTTTTATGGGCAATATTACAGAATATGTTTTGTGAATTTCGTAGTCTTTTATTAATGGACTTCGAAAATGTGTACGCGATTTCTCCGCCACTTGTGAACCGATTTTGATAATTCCTTTTCTGGAAGCACATACTTCAGAGGTGGTCCCGTATAAACTTTATCAAAATTGGTCAATATACATCGATGACATTTTCTTTTACTTTGAAATTTTTCATTAGAGCACTGCGTTTAGTTGGCCTAGCCTATATATCTATTATATCTATATCTGTATCCATATCTATGTATATATCTATACTAATACATAAAGCTTGTTTGTTTGTTTGTTTGCTTGAACGCGTTAATCTCAAGAACTACTGGGCCGATTTGAAAAATTCTTTCAGTGTTAGATAGCCCATTTATCGAGGAAATCTATTGGCTGTATATCATCACGCTAAAATTGAATCTATTTTTTTAAAACGCATCTCTCTTGACAATTTCTAATTTGACACATTTATAACTGAAAGAAAAACTGTTGTAAGTTTAAAAAAAGTTTTTCAATGGTTTTATGCAAAAAAAGGTAAGTATGCTAAAAAGGAAAGTCAGTTTTAAAATACTTAAAATGTAAAAGCTTGTGGATTTTTGGACATCGAGGTGGTAAATCTTTGGTGATAGTTGCCGGATAATATAAGAAAGCATCAAGGCATATAACAAGTATTTGCCTTAGTGATCGATCATTTACCATGAGGCTATCTTAGATTCAGTCTTTACGATAATCTATGGACCGCTTGACATTCTTTTCTAACATGCCTTCATGGTGTCCTATTCTATCTATATGTTCTATAATATATTTAATCTGTGGCGGCATTCGAAATTCAAATGCATCACGCAATAAAACCTCTCTGCATCATAAAAAAAATTAGTTTGTCATTATGCTGGAGCCAAACGAAGCTACATATATCTATATGTAGCTTCGTTTGGCAGCTTTGGCGCTTTGGCGCTTCAGTCGTCAGTCGAACGCGGATACAATCACACGTACCTTAAATCTTATTAATAAATTTTGTGTTGTATTCTCTGAGTACTTCTAGATATACTAATATATAAAGATGAAGAGTTAGTTAGTTTGTTTGCTTGAACGCACTAATCTCAGGAACTACTGATCCGATTTGAAACATTCCTTCAGTGTTGTATAGGCCATTTATCGAGGAAGGGTAGGCTATATATCATCACGCCAAAAATTTTAACCTAACTTTACGCCAATGAAGTCGCGGGTAGCAACTAGTAACTAATAAAATAATGGAAGGCGAGCCTGTCCGGTCTCATTGCTAGCAGTTACGAGATCGGCAACGTGATCACCGTCATATTCGTCTCCTATCTCGGCAGACAATAAACAATTAATTATCTACATAAGGATCGACCACCATGCATAACTGGGTCGTGTGGGCGTACCATTTCAAATGCTTGTGTGCAGTACCAACATGAAAATGTAAATTATTATGTGAATATTATGCGGTGTTTGCAATTGTGATTGCATTACAGTTGGTAACACCAAATAAGCTCTCTTATACCGGAGTCAGACATAGCTTCTTTTGAATGATCATTTCAATAATAATAATAAATAAATATATACAGGACTATATGACACACGGACGTCTGTTCCTAAGGTAGACAACTTAATGCCTGAAAGGCGCTGACGTAGCACGGTGCCAGCTCAAGGGATTCCCGGAGGGTAACCGGTGCACCCGAATCAACGATTACGAATCACATACAATCAACAATGACACGCACACATTTAAGTTATCCGGCTTGAAGGACCATTGTGAATTAAAAGTCAAATTTATACCAAAATTTGATGTTTCAGTCTAAGAATGCACGACCTTCGTTTAATTAATATTATAGCCGGTTGTGTCCGTGTACACGCTATTTTGCAAGTAGAGGTTAATAATCTGGAGGGGCGGGCATTTCTGTACTGTACGCACTCCTTGTTTTTAATGAGTCAGCTTTTGAATATGTTTATATATATTTGTTACGTACAGGCTACTAAAATACGTGAATTAAATTGATTTATTTTCTATTCAAGTACATACACCAAAATGGTCCAGACTATTCGTCTCCGACGATAGCCCTTTCTCGCATTAAATGTCGATATAAATCAAGCAAGAAACTTTTAAGAGCGCCTAACAAAAATAGAATAGTATAGATGCTTCAGTCTAAAAAAGCATGCCCTTTTAACAATTACCTGCTTCTGTGTGTGCAGCGTTTTTATTGTAAACTCTAAGCCCGCAGAACTGTTACGTTAATAAGCTCTATTCGTATTTAACACATTATTCTCATGTATAAAAATACACATTGTTGTATTTAAGTATTTATTTATAATGTTTTTAACAATAAAATACAATATTTCACACAACAAAGTCATAAGAACAAAAGAAGCTATTAATTTATTAGAAAAAATGCATCATTAAATTTCAGAAGAGACATATTTAATACGTTCATATTTTTAGCATATTTCACCATTAAACAAATTATATCGTAAGTGATATTCAAAGCAATGAGGTTTAAACCGAATCTGCTGTGCATTTTTTTTTTTTACTTTTTTTTTAACTGAATACTGTATAATATCATTATTACTACCTTATGCAATGCGATTTTCAATCAGAAACAAATTCTTTCAATATTTTTACATCAAACCGCAATGTAAATAAAACTTCGTCGGCGCGGCGTTTGGATCAAAGGAGCCGCGAAGTGCGTAAGCTTCGCGCCATTCACGATACATTGCGCGCTCAAGAATGGGATGAAGATGACAATATCTGTAACCGCTCATTTCCGAGATGAATGATTATCGTAACCTTATTTAGGACATTAAATGTAGCCTTATCACTTTCCCATACAAACGTTTTATATCTAAAATGTAGAGTCAATTTGAACTTATACGGGGACGGGAACGGGAACGGGAACTGGAACGGGAACGGAAACGGGAACGGGAACGGGAACGGGAGCGGGAACGGGAACGGCAACGGGGATGGGGATGATATAGGATAATAGAAGTAAGTAATAAGAAGCAGAACATAGTCTGCCGGGTCCGCTAGTAATAAATATAAATGTCATTCCTATATATTTCTGTTCATTGTGTTATCTTCTAAGTATTATTAATTATATGTTTTCGCTGCTGAAGTGAAAACACGAATTCACAAGCTTACGTTACGTAGAACCATAACATGTTACATTGTACGTCCCACTTACAAGCTAACACAACATGTGTACAGTTTTAAGTCTACAATCAAAAAATAGTTAAAAAGTAAAAAAAAAAAAAAATTATAGTTTATATCTGCTAAGCTAGATTAAGAAGGTCTCAGAGCGCTCGCAAGTTTACGTGGACAAAGTTTTTTTTTTTTTATGTTACTAGGGGGCAGACGAGCAGGCAGCAGGCACCGAAGTGCCCACCGGCGCCCATGGACATCTGCACGACCAGAAGGCCAGCCCCCAGAGCAGAAGGGTAGTAATCAGAGATCATTTAAATTATGTATATGTTATGTTATCTGATAAAATAAGTTGCATAAAGCTTAACAAACGTATTTATTTTTATATTGCGAACGAGATTAACGGGAATTTACAAAAAAGAAAACTAAAAGTACAAAAATCCGCCATAATAGCTACAACATTCAACAGAGCGTATGACGTTACCGTATATTATAAGTGCGTTCCATAAGCGATCGCAAAGTTTTAAAGTGCTCATTCAAATATTCGACATTTGACTACTGCGATCGTTACGTCGCGGCGAAAACGTCGAGGTGACGCTTGGTGGATTGCACTATTAACATAAAGTGACGTCATGACAACTTGGAGTGTTTTGGAGTGAATTTTAATCCATAAATTAATATAAATAAAATAACGTTCTTTTTGTAATAAAAACGTTAATTTTTGCATAAATATCAAATTTATTTGGCAAAATTTGCCGTCATATCTATTCCCTTATTTTAAAGCAAAGCAAATTTATACTAATATATAAAGCTAATGTGCTACTTCGTTTGTTTGCTTGAACCGCCTAATGTCAGGAACTACTGGGCCGATTTGTATAATTATTTCTGTGTTAGATAGCCCATTTATCAAGGACGGCTATAGTGTATATCATCACGCTAAAATAGAATCTAATTTTTGACCTAATTTTACGCGGATACGCCACGCCTATACGATAATTTAACTTATTTTTATACATGTACTATGTATTGATTTGTTTATAAAATTTGTTGAGCAGCGATATGAACATTGTTATAGACGTGTGGCAGTGATAAGATTGAATTTAAAGTTATCTTATCGCGACTCCGGCAAAGATTGACGTCGTATAATCAAGATAAAAAACTCAGTTGTGCAACAATAAATATTGCGCGTACATTTTTTATTACGTAATGTAAGCATGCTTTACAGAAATCCTTACCTTTACACGCAAATGTTAGTTTCATTGCGTAGTTAGTTTCAATAAGAGGTAGCGCCACGCTTGCAGTCCTTTTGGTCTGCAGCCGAAATGCTTCGGCGCGACCGGGTACAGGTAGGGTAAGGCGGGGCTAATTGAGCATAGGGGCAAGTTAGGGGAAGGGAATAAATTAATAACCCATCAGCGTGCAGAACAAGTGGTTAGGACTTATTTTTAAGGAGCTATAACTGCTCAAGATAAAAATTGCGCAACTAGCCCCGCCCTACCCTTTCTCATATAAGATCAGCGTGAACTAGCGGTGCTGACAATGCTGTCACCTCAAATAATTGTTATCGCGTTACGTACAGTTTGGAAGACTTACTGGTGACCTAATCTCGTTATTAAAGGCCAGCAACGCATCTGCTAGCCTGCTGGTGGTGCAGATGTGCATGGGCGTCGGTAGTCACTTATGTGAACCGCGTCCTGGTCTGCCCCTTGAAACATTAAATAAAAAAAATACATTTGTGTTTCACTACTATGCCTTAACTTCTATGACCGACCATTGTGAATTTTTACGCACGGATAAAAAATGAAATATGAAAATCCCTTTCAATAGAACTGGTATTCTCGAAGGATACAGAATAACGCCAACGAATCCGCGAGCAAAAGCTAGTCTTATTACAAAATAGGAACAGATTTATTGTTACATTATTTTTATAAATATATATAGGACTATATGACACGGCTTTCTGGTCCTAAGGTAGACAACTTAATGCCTTTGCACAGCTGTATACCGGTAACAGCTGCCTTTTGATTTTTCTGACACTTTATTTTTGAAATATTTAACTCGAGGCGGGAATCAAACCCACTACTGTCACTGGCACTGAGTCGACCTGTCATGGCGGATTAACGGTCAGACGGCCTGGTTGACGGTAATTTTTAACGTTAAAGAACTTTCCAGATTTTTTAACTTCTACGCATAAGCAACAGGTTAATATCAAAGTCAAAAGTTTGCCATTTAAAATTAAAAAAAATAAAATTATACATGCGTGTGAGATTTTATAATGTGCTTGCTTGATTTCGTTCGTAATGAAAACACAGCTCGATTGATGTCCTCCCTGCATCTGCACCAATTGTGTCGTGCACGCTTTTATTTCTGCGATATAAAAGCTCTCTTTGATGCCGCGTTCCATTGACTGCACTCTGAATCTCACATTGTTCAACTACCACTGACGCAATTATGTGGGTTTTATGGAACACCATATCGTGTGTTTTAAAATACCATTGTTATTTGTTGCTTTTTAGGTTAAAACATTGTTTACGATTTACTTCTTTATGTCGAGCGTTTGATACTTTTTCCCTAGCATAATTATAAAAATAAGGAAGTGAGTTATAAGAACGAATTAATTAAAACTAGTTTTCCTAAAAAAAAAAAAAATATAAAGTAATTTTGACCGTCCCGTTGACTAAGTTGGCAGTTACCCTGCCTTCAGCTCCGTGTGGTGTGGGTTCGCTTTCCGCCTCGAATTTGGGTGTGCTATCTATATATTTATATATCTATATAAAATTCTTGTGTATTGCGTCTATTACTTATAACACAGGCATTAAGTTTTCTACGCTAGGAACAGACGTCCGATGTCATACCTCGCTCTATGTTGTTTCCTCATTACTGAGGGTCGTGGCGTTGATGCCTCACATGCGATGGTCTTCTCAATGTGCTGCAATTTTCTATGTGGCTATAAGCAGATGACCAAGGAGCGGTGTACCGAACGCCTCCTTTACCTGATCCGACCCACGCCTCGGGCTACGTCCGCGTGACCTCTTACGTTCAATCTTGCACGTTAGCACGAGTTTTTTAAAAGTGCTCAGGTCTTTTCGAGTGGGTCTCTTGTGTTGGGTCACGGGTCATCGTGAAGAGATGTGGCTTCGCTCTGCATCTTTTACCACACGATCAGGGGGAGTGTTCCGGGTAATTATTCGAACTACTACCGGCAGCTTTCCACCATAAGACATCTCGTCAAAATTTGAAATTCCACCCCCATCACCTCGATGTCCTAAAGTCCACAACCGTGCCATTATCTAGTAACTTCTTACCTCGCACAATTCCTTTGTGGAATTAACAGATTCGGTATTTACGAACCGATACGACTTAGGGAACTTCAAGAAAAGGTGCAATGCTGTAACCCGAACGCCACACCACCCGCAACCCACACCAACAGCTCTACACTGACTTTCCAATGTGCCTCAACGCACGTTTCGTTTCGACGCCGAAGCATCATCAGGAGATAGACTTTACGAAGGTCATTCGTAAAGTCTTCATTCACTGTCGTAGTTCGTCATTACTACATACATAAAAGAACATAGAACATACGTACTTCTCTTCTTCATCTTCCTAGCGTTATTCCGGTCTAGTAGGAAAGTTCGCTTAAATTGCAGAGGATGTGGGTGTGGGGCGAGCTAAGGTGACCCGTGGGGGTTCCGAGGATGACGTCAGATGGCAATCGGTCATCTTAACTCGCCCCACAGCCAAATCCCCTGCAATCTAAACGAACCCTGGTACTTAACCGTGATAACGCTAGGAAGAAGAGGAGACCAATAGTTCTTGAGATTAGCGCGTTCAAGCAAACAAAGAAACAAACACTTCAGCTATGTATATTAGTATAGATTTGCAGAAGAGTGACTTAACAATCCTTAATCCATGACATGCATGAGAAACTAAACTACTTTGCTTTAATCCGCGAATGAATACGAGGGAAAATCGGTGTAATGCATTTTCAACCTATTAGACGTAGAGACTTGAAATGTAAAATGTAAAAACTCATTAGGAAAATTGTTTTGAACGAAATGAAACAATAACTTTTGAAGTCATTTAACATACAGCTTTATAGCGCATCAGATACGGAACCCTTCTATATAAGCGTGTCTTGACACGCTCTTGGCCATTTTTATTAACACTTTACAATTGTCTATTGTAGTCAATTCTGTTCTTGGTTTATGGTTTACGTCTACATATATAAACTGGGTTTAATTTACTTCGCTAATGCCATGTCTCCTCAAGACGAAACAGAGGTCTGGCAGATGGCCAGGAAGACCCGAGACCGATGTTTCAAGATAAACCAAGGCATGGAACGTGCCGCTATAATTTCAAAGGATAAATAGTGTGTTTAGATAATATTATTTATTCTACTATTTTTATATTTAGCCTCGTGTCTTTAAACCTTGATATGTAATCAGATAAGATAATAAAAAATAGCTGATCAATTTCGATTAGTTTTATGAAACCAATGTGGGTCATTTCATAATATATATTTAAACAGCAATAAATTTGTATATATAAGAATCAATCGTTGTTCGTTAGTCCTGCTAAAATGTAACTTAAAATTAGGACAACGATGACAACTGAAATAGTTAAAACTGCGTATCAGTTGTCACGCCCACCTCCAGAATATTAGAGCTAAAACAATGTTCCAGCTAAACATTATTAGTTAATAAAAGTTATACTTAAAAAAAAAGAATTTACGTATATTTACATACTAGATAATATCTTTTGAAAGAAAAATAAATCTCATCAAGTAAATCATGCGATGCCTGCCATCCCGTTCCGTCGAAGAAGACTTTTGCATTGACTCCCTTAGATTCAGGCTATTTTGATACAGAACACCGTCTAAAATGACTGAATATTCAATAATAAACAACGAACGATATCTACCTTCAAACGAAAATTCTACCACACCACTGCAATTTACTGATTGTGCGTTTTTAACATACGTTATACTAATTACTATTAGTAGCGTTTAATAAAACTGAGTGCTTAGTGCGAGTTTTTCTAACTTTTAGGCGTTGGTAAAGTTTACTTCAATTTGTATGGAGATCGATCAGTGTAACAACGTTCCCGCTAGGCGGCGCTGATCAATCTCCATACAAATTGAAGTAAACTTTACCAACGCGTAAAAGTTAGAAAACTCGCACAACGATTTATCTTCACAATTTCAATTTAACGAGAATCATGATAAAAATATTACAAGCAAATTTACATTTTATCTTCGCAGAAGGGTTTGAATTTTGAAGGGCATTTGTCACAATGCTTTTTAACTCTGTCTTAGGCAGATGCTTTATAATAACGGGCTTTGCTTTATCTGTCATGATTAAAGTTTTTCTATTATTGTGATGATTAAAGGACAAACGAGCAGGCCATTATATTTGAATGCGACATGGGTTGAACGCTACGAATAGTTTACGGCTTAAACGGATTTCATTTAATTGACTGCAGGATACATATCATCACGATAAGTTTGAATCTATTTCTTTTTTACGTAATTTTAGTAGCAACTAGTTTAATATAAAGATACTACGAACTCAGTGCAACAATGTTACGTAACCGTACGTAACCGTAATACAACAATAATCGCATTAAACATATGTACATTAAGAAAATGACCGATGCCATAATTTGATCGCATATGGTTATATATAATTTTTTTCTCACATAACGGCCATTTACCTAAATATTTCCACGCGCTTTGCCAAGTACTAGTGAATTTTTATATTAAGCTTTAGTTCTGTTGGATTTCTTTATAGTGATCACTAACTCACCTTCACTGCCAGTGTTCCCTCCCCTGCCTAGCCAAATCTGGTATGATCCTACTGGTTCGGCATTAGATGTCCTTTCTAATAAAGAACTTGGACTTTGCACTCAATAAAACATCTTGAGTCATATTTATGTTGTTAACGCGTCAGTTATTTTCACTTTTCTACTTCACAGGAATCTTATAGCTTAGATTATTTGATATGTCGACAATTATGATGATGACGTATATGACGATGGTGATGACATACATGACAATAGTGACGTCATATGTGACGATGATGTTCTAATTATGCCCAATAATATCGCTTCCCCTTCAACTAAGCGTAAATGATATCTAATTTTATGAATATTAAACCGATGTCAACTCGTAAATCTAATGATAATACAATTATGACTTAAATGATGGCAGATAAAAGAAGATGTCGCATTGCTCATGATGACCATTTGCATGATAGGTACTTTGTATTTTTCTTTTTTAGGAATAATTTTAGATGTGCCTATTTCTTTCTCTTTGGTGAACCGAGAAGCTTGTGTTATCTGTGCAGAACTATTTGTAATGAGTCGTAATTCGAAATTCGAAATATGTTAATTTTTACTGTCTGTTTCTTTGTTACGGGTAATATCCGAAACGAGTAAACCGCTGATATTATAAGGCATATACAGGGTGTAGCAGACATCGTACCGGATACGCGTACCATGGGTTCAGTACCATGTAGAATGCCCAGTGGTGAAATTTTTCGTCGGCTTTTTCTTGAAATGCATAATTTTTTTTACCATTTCTTTAACTGAATACAATTTAATATCATTATTAGTATATGTCCCAATGCGATTTTAAGTCAAAAAGAAATCTTTTCAATATTTTTACATCAAACCGCAATATAAATGAAACTTTAAAATATGTAAGGGGTAGTGCAGCGTGGGTCGTTGACTAGTTTTGCGCGTCAACATTTTGTTGACGATCGCTTCCCAATGATCACGATACATTGCGCGCTCAAGAAAGAGATGAGGATGGGAATATCTGTAACCTCTTATTTCCGACATGAATGATTTTTGTGATTTTATTTAAGACATTAAATAAACAGCCTTATCACAAAGTTTACGGTACGATGTATTTTACAACCTGTATAATTAAATTGAGAAATAATAGCTGTTCCAAACAATTAGGGTTCCGCGCAAGAGAAATCGTAGAAATCGAATAACATTAATAAACATTATTGATATCAGCTAGTATTAATTTTTTTTTTTTGGTTCCACAGGAAAATTCGCATCGGAACTTTACAGCAGAATCATAACTAACTTGGTGAAGGCGTGCACAGACAACGAGTGGAAAACCATAATACTATATTTAGATGTAATGCGCGCTTTAGTTTTATCAAAATTGGCCTATGTGATTAATGTACAAATAGTTAGGGACAGAAACCTCAGTGACTGTGATATGGACAACGTCAACCTGCTAGAGGTGCCGTTGAGTGAGAGATTCGTAGATTTACAGTGCTATATTAATGACGATGTGGACTCTAGGGTGCTTTTGGGGGCTATGAATAGTCTACTGAAGGAGAGACCCGACGTGAGATGGACGGAGCTGAATTGGTTTGTTAATGTGTGAGTACTTTCTGTGTTTTTGGGGGTTGCCATATACGCCCGATCACGTTGTAGAGTAATCTTGAGAGCTAAGTGAGGTCGCTCATGACCGCAAGTTGTTGCTTAGTCACTGCTTATGTTATAAGTGTTTACGGACTATTGCCTCTTAGTCAGTAAACTTGGCCTATACTTCATTGTTAGGGCCTGAAATCTCTTTAATATGATATGGACAATATTTGACAGTGCTATATTGCTGAAGATGTGGTCTATAGAGAGCGTTTCGAGGTTATGAATACTGAATAGTCAATAAAATAAATAAGAAACAAAAAAGGGTCTAATATAGACCCCTGAGGAACAACCATTTCAATAATGGACTCATCGGATTCAATTCAATAATGGACCCTTTGGATTCTGTTGCTCAAATATGAAGTCTTTTCAATTCTGTTGGCGCATCATTATGTTCACGTAAACTATCAGAAATGAGCAATTTTCTTTTCGTTTCAGTATAAAACAAATACTAGAATTAGCGTCGAGGAGTAAAGCCTTAAACCACCACACAATATACGAGTTAAATATAACCCTATTTAGCAACTACGTACAAAACTTCGGGTTGGATTTCACCAGGATAGTACTGAACCCGATCTTCGCAGAAATCATCACAGATCTGGAGAATAAATTGGAGAAGTTGCAGACAGTCGACGTGAATAGTGTTGTGATTGTTGGTATTTATTTGGTATCGATATTGATTACGTTCGATGAGAGCGCATCGACTGGGGAGTTTCTTCAAAAGTAAGTATTGCAAAGATATTTTTGAACTAAAGACGCCACTAGGCGCATTGGGCATTTTTTGAGATGGGAAAAAAACATTGAATTCGTGACACTGTTACCTGTCAAATTTTCATTTCTGACGTCACTGTATGCCATTGTTTTATACTATCGCGGTAAAAATAAATGTATTATACGTATATTTTCAGATGGGTTGTGTACAGCAGTATTAGAGGTCTTCCCACAAAATTACTCTCCATTCCATTTAAGTGGTTGGCGAAACACAAGCCGGATGTTTTGCAAGTATTTTTGCAACACTTACGAGAGTGTAAGTGGTCATTTATGATTGCATTAAAACTCGTATATTTGCTTCGTTTTGTCCTTGTCTAATGCACCACGTTAGGCGATAGGGTCCTCTCGCTCGCGCGTTACTTTAACTGGTGGCAACCTCTGTTTGCGGATATTTTACAACAGGCAACCCTATATCATGGTAAAGATAAAATAAATAGCTTTAATTTGATATAATTAATTTATTAAAAAACAGATTAGGATCTTAGACTGACTAATATCACTCAGTGACATTAATCGGGACCCACTGTTTTACGTGCCTTCTGAAACACTAAACCACCCACCGATTACCCAGCCGCGGTATGATCTGCTTAACCTAGCTATTGACTCAAATTCCAACCACTGATTAAGCGAGGACTTTCTCCTTGACTTTGTCCAGTCGCAGCCAGCAGTTGTGACAGCGCCAGTGGGAGTGCCATTCGGATATACATTGCCAACCTCGTCACCGAACTGCTAAATTTGACCGACGTGGACGAAGACTGTATAGAGAAGCAGCTGTTACCAGCGGTGGTTTCTCTTCTGTATGACGATGATGTGTAAGTACTTTTTTTTTTATTTTTGTATTTAATTTTTAATGACCTGTTATTATAATACCGGAGCCAGACACAGCTCAGTGTTTATACATTTTTTTTTTAATTTTAAATTATATTAAAAATACTTTTTAGGGATGTCTAATATTCCCTTTTTCCCCTCCTACTAAGTTTAAATTAAAAGTTTGTATTAGGAGTGGGTGCGACAATATCCCAACGGTGGTGGGGTTTGAACCAGGTACCTTGCGGGTTTCAGTCCATACCTTATACCGTTGAGCTATTGAAGCACTATTTTTGTCCTTGAAGTCTACAAAATTGTACAAAACTTTGTGAAGTTAGTTACACAAAGTCCCCGGTCACACTACATGATCATTCAAATGAAGCTATGTCTGGCTCCGGCGTAAGGAGGGCCCTGTTACCTAATATATATGCAACCCTGTAATGGTTCGCTTTGACTATAAAAAACTAAAAGAATTCTAGAATTTCAAATCGGACCAGAAGTTTCCGAGATTAGCGCGTTCAAGCAAACAAACAATTTAACAAACTCTTCAGCTTTATATATTAGTATAGTAGTATATATTTACGTAATAAAGAAAAGAAACTTAAAAGTACATAATCTGAAAATATTTTTTTACAGTTCGTTAAAACTATTTATAGAACAGTTTAGTCATAGCAGCGATGACACAATGATAGGAATACACTTTTAAAGAATATGGTGGACAAGCGAGGTGTGCAGCGGCATCGTAAGAGCCCATAAAGAACTCAGGACTAGAGCATAATTTTAGTTCAAAATCCAAAGTGATATGTAGTGCCCTTCAGGTTTCATACAAAAACAAACTAAATCCCTCAAAATTAAAAAGTTAGGAACCCAACTAAAAATTCTGTTAGCCGCTATAACCAGTCAGTAATAAATCTATATATTTAAATAACCTAGTAATCCATATCACTAAGGAATTGGAACATGTTGAATATATTTTGAGACCTCCTCACGTTGTCTCTATTATACTCGCTATTATACAATTAACCAATCTCCTTTATGTCTTTTCCACAAGAGGATTTTTTTTTTTTTTTTTTTTTTTTTTTTTTTTTTTTTTTTTTTTTTTTTTTTTTTTTTTTTTTTTTTTTTTTTTTGCTACAAATACATTATAAAATATGGTGTTAGTACAAGAAACAGAACCGTAGAAACAGAAACGATGGGGCACTTGTCGTGCGCGTGCGATGGGCTAGGTAGAATGAGAATGAATCTCTTTGGCGTGGCCTAACCTAGGTCAGAAGACTACGGTTCCTTCAGATTGCAGGCGATCCTGGAACTTCTCGTCTGGATTTTTGAGGCCCTGTAGCTGAGGGAACAAGGGATAATATCAAAAGGTTTTCTTTCTTGTTCAAGGAGGAACAAACCTGAGATGAGTTTTTGTCTTTTGAGAAATGTGTATACTTTTTTCTACATGGTCGTATCGGTTTGGTAGTACTGAGGTGGCAGCTGGTTCTATAGGGATGTTGAGCGGATAAACAAAATTTCTAACAAATCAACTGGCAGCGGATTCCACAGAAATATTGTTAGACATAACGTTTCATTTCCTTTCATTTATTTCAACTATTGCTATCAAAAATTTACTATGATTTGAAACCTTCCGAAAACTGTAACATATGTAGTATGGCACGGAATAGAGAAATCTATAAATTACATACTTCAGCAACTGGATCCGGAAGGAAGAAAACCAATTCATGTCAGTTTCGATATAGACTCTTTAGACTCACTGGAAGCACCCAGCACAGGGACACCAGGTTGATATATTTTATTGTTATCTGCATCAAAAATAGTCGAAGCTCTCCAAAAGTATTTTTATAACCCAGTTTAAAAAAACATGATAGTAGGTTAATTTTTCTACCTTATACCGAAGCCAGACATAGCTTCATTTTAATGATCAAGTAGTGTGGCCGAGGACTTTGTATAGCCACGCCGATCTCATGTGAGAAAGAGGTACTGGTACCCGGACTCGCCGGCCCAATTCGGCTACAAGCATGGCGCTACCAATAATGAATAAGCAAGTATTTCAAATAAAGAACGAATTCTTTTTAAATATTGGTAGTACTGTTGTGTTTTTTGTTTAATTTTATTATGTAACTAGCGGACCCAGCAGACGTTGTCTAGATCGAATTTTGGCTTGTCTGTTAATATCTAGTTAATCAATCTCTTTTATGACTTTACTATAAATAAATATATATAGGACTATGACATACGGACGTCTGTTGGACCCCCCACGATCTCTGCAATCTCACGACTAATATCACTCAGTGACATTAATCGGGTCCCACTATTTTACGTGCCTTCCCGAACATGGAGGAGGTCGGATATCAAATATAAACCAGTGTTAGAATGGATCACCTATCTATCACCCAGTCGCAGCAAGAGCTACTTATGTAGCGACTGTCTCAAATGCCGACCACTGATTAGGCCATGACCTTAAAAATCGGTCTATATATTTGTCAGGATACATCACGAAGAGTATAAAGTTCAAAATTACAGTACTAATCAGCTTTACTACTACGCAACGCAAACCGCTGCTGATAATAAGGCACTCCCTATCTATAAATTGCTCTTACCAAATATAAATAATTTATTCATTTTTTGGTTGAATGTGGTACAAATAATCGTTTCATAATAGGCACTTTTCACAATTCAATTTTGAGGAGGACGTGGCCTAATCAGTGGTCGGCATTTGAGTCGATCGCTAGGTTAAGTAGCTCTTGCTGCGAGTGAGTGACCCATTCTAGAATTAGGTTTATATTTGATATCCGACCTCCTCCGTGTTTCGGAAGGCACGTAAAACAGTGGGACCCGATTAATGTCACTTTAGACAAGGCGAAGTGGAGATAATTAGGAAGGTTGACCCCACCACCATGTGGGATACATTAGATAAAAAAAAGATAGGGAAATAGAGAAAGAGAGTTTGATTCCTTGTAAAAGTATATATGGATATAAGTATCCATCATCATGTGGGATACATAGCTAGGAAAAGAGAGAGATGCCTTGTAAAAGCTTAGATGGATATAATTACCCATCATCACGTGGGATACGTAGCTAGGAAAAGAGAGAGATGCCTTGTAAAAGGTTAGATGGATATAATTACCCATCATCACGTGGGATACATAGCTTCCACTGGAGTGTTACTTTGTTTTTCAACGCAATAACCTCCAGAGCATCGTGGCATTCCTTAATCAGTCCTGATGTGTCCCGGGGATTGCCAAGCGATATGGGCCCGACTATACTAATTTTCACAGACACTTGCATTTTCAGAAGGCTACCAGATGTATTGTAAAGATTTAGAAAAATAAATAGCTTTTTCTTGAAGGTGTCTATATCGTATGGGTTGGGAATTTCCGCAGACGCTAGCTGGTTTTGAACTCGACATATAAATGGTCTATTATATGACAGGATCAAACTATGGAACTCTTTGAGCGCGCTCTGAAACCTCAACCTAGGTCACAAGTCCCGTGTGATGCTATGGTTCCTTCCTCTGCAACGCCATGGACCCGGCACCCGCACGGTGAATCCATGGAATGCTTAGAAATTCGTCTCGTCTTAGTACTTCAAAATATAGCTGCTTGACAAACAGGATACTAGGTGAACAGAAAGAAGTCATTTGCATACGGCACCAAAACCTATAGGGACAAGACTCTAGGTCAACGGAAAGAACCCTCTATAAGTTTTGGTACCATTCACAAATGTATGAGAAATGTTACATAAACGGCCACATCCTTTGATTGCGTACACTCAGAGAGTTGATTTTTTTACAGCTTTAAGGGACCGCAAACCTCAGTACATTCAACTTAATAGCTCTGCGCTTTCCTGCGAAAAGGGGTCTTGACAACGATCCTATCCCATAGGGATTCCTTTTTTCCTTTTAGTTACAGAACCCTAAAAAAATTACCAAGAGCGTATCAAGACACTCTAATACAGAAGGGTTCCGTATTCAACACCCGATAAAGGTTAAACGACTTCAAAAGTTGTGTAGCCGTTCGCTGAAATTAATTTCTTAATGTGTTTTTAGCATGTCCCATCAACATTGAAAATTTCAAGTATCTTCATCTAATAGTTTGGAAATCCTAGGGGCGAGACAAGTTTGCGAGCCGACGTATGTACGGACGGACGGATAGAGGGAAATTATATGGGTTCGTTGTGGGACTACGGAACCCAAAAAATCATGATAATAGGGTCTTCGAGATTTTTTTTCTCCACTCACCATTTGGAAAGCGCTGCCCTAAGCAACTGTCTAATTTGCAAAACAAAAAGGAAACATTCATACATTCTCCCAAGCAACTCCACCTGTTTTTTGGTTATGTCTTTCTTCAAAATAATAAATAAATATAAAGGACCATATGACACTAGGACGTCTGTTCCTAAGATAGACAACTTATGTCTGTGTAATACGTAACAGCTGCCTGTTATACAAAACTATTTATTTTTTTGTGAAATATATAAATACGTGCATATGGATAATACACCCAGACTCGAGGCGGGAATCGAACCCACGACCCCCGGAGCGGAAGGCAGGCCACCGCCCACTGCACCAAGGGGCCAGTCAAATGAAACATCAATCGTCTGTCAAAGCGACCGCACCTATTCGTAAGCGCCCATTGGACTATACGTTCCATTGACTCTTTGACATCATCAAGGATGTGTTAGTTTTTGTCCGCTGCAATACCGGAAGTATCGCTATAGTGTCACAGAGATGTGAGCTACATATTTCAGATCCCGTGGAATCATATTATGTACCAGATTTAGATCGCATCAATAATATCACCATTAATACAATAACATAAAGCTGAAGAGTTTGTTTCTTTGTTTTGAACACGCTAATCTCAGGATATACAGATCCGATTTGAAAAAGTCTGTCTAGCGCTGTGTTTCGGTGGTGGGTTCGGCGGTGTGGCCTTTGGGTTGCAGCGTTACACCGATTGTCACTCAAACTGGTTCAGTTTTTCATCCATGTCGTGTATATCGCGAAGATGTCGTAGCTTAATCAATGGTGTAGTATCCACTGATACTACGTAAATATTATTAAATATTTATTATGACTCAACAAATTAGTATACGCACGCGTCGTACTCACACTGATCAGAATGTATTTAGGTAGCTGTTACCAACTCAACGGTCGTAACACAACTGCCCTGTTTACCTGCCTGTCTCCGCATTTTATACTCTTATGAACAACTACCCTCATTTATGTAACTACAAATGGTTGGCATGTAGGTTTATCGCTAGGTTAGCAGTTCTTCGGTGACCAATTCTAACACTCTTATATCCGACCTCCTCCGTGTTTCGGGCACGTAAAGCAGCGGGTTTCATATCACCGAGTGATACTTGTCAAGAGATTGTGAGGTTTCCGGAGTTAAAGTAAGAAGACAGTCCGTCGTCTAAACTCGCTCTCCAATATGAGCATGGTACTAGACCGGGACAACGCTAAGTAGAAGATAGATAAATGACCATAAAACATGATAATTATCGCCATAAAGGGAATACATTGTTATGCCTTTTATTGCACACATGTTTTCCGAAAATTACGTTACGTGATGCTCTCTGGTCGGGCAAGACGCGGTGATTCGGCCCTTCATTATATAAAACGCCTCGATGCCCATTTACGATTGTTAATGAGTGGACGCGCTCGGGATTTGATTTGCCAGTATCAATTAGCGCATTGCCTTTAAAACTCTAAAGCGCCTGTACACTAGCCAATGTTCGCTCGCGATGTCTCGTTACGAGTTTCGCGCTTGAGGTCATGGGACGAGCGTGTCCTTGTTGTAGTATCCTCTGATACTACGTAAATATTCTTAAATATTTACTGTAATTATTACTCACCAAATTGGTGTATGCGCGCTTCGTAATCACACTGATCACAATGTACTTAGATAGTTGTTACCCAGTCAACGGTCGTAACACAACTGCCCCGCATAACCGATTGTCTCTGTATTTATACTATTATAAACAACTACCCTCCTCTCTGTATACACTACAGTAAAGACAGGAGATTGGTTAACTTGCTAATAGCAGACAAGCCAAAATGCCGGCCCGACAACGTTACGCTATTTGTATATGCTGCATACGCTAATAAAATATATGTATATAAAAAACGGTCACCATACTTCCATCTTCGCTTATTTGCTGTATGTGCATAAAAATAACACCGTTTATACAAAAACCATAAGATTAACTTACAAAGTATCTTAGTAAAAAATATAAAATATAAACATCGTCAACATATCGAAGCGTCGCGTCACTAATCGCAATGGCTCATCGACTCCCAAATCGCCTATTAAGGCCTCAGTCGAGTACGGACTAGCAATTTGCGGCCCGATAGCGACGCAACCCGTAGCCAAAGATTTCATAATAAAACATAAATGCTAACGCACACTGACTTGTATTCAAATATCAACTTAAGTTTTTAAAAGATTGTGTCATGTGTGATGATATTTTCATTATGCTGGAGCCAGACATAGCTCAGTGTTTGTACATTTTTGTCCTTGAAGACTACAAAGTTCTACAAAACTTTGCGCAAAACCTGGTTGCTGCCGGTTTAAGAATATTTTGCTAATCGTTTCAAAGAATAACTTTTTGACTAGGTTTCATTGTTTTAATTCCTAGAAAAGGTGTATCCACCTTTCCTGTAAAGAAGGACAACTTCCTTAAAATCTATATAATGTTTCTAAAAACAACAAGAACAATAACCTAAGCTTTTAAAGCGACAGCAACATTTGTCTTATTGAATTGTTTTAACTGTATGTGGTATTTCACAACTGTTAAATACAAGAGAAAAATCTCAAATTATTTATACTGATACAAATTGGCTCACATTCGTATTAGAGTAGCTTCCGGTAGCGCGTGCGCAATGCAGGATAAGTCAATTGTGCATGAGCAAAATATGTTATAAAATTCAACTCATTTTAAAATCGTGATCATTATTAAACGATCAGTCTCGATCAATCGTTTCGTGATAAATCGTGTGGAATCAATTACCAGCGTCTGTATTTCCGAACGGATACTACTTAGGGACCTTCAAGGAAAGAGCATACTCATTTCTCAAAGGCCGGCAATGCATCTGCAATCCCCCTGGTGTTGCAGTTGTCCATGGGCGTCGGTAGTCACTTAAGAGTACCAGAATATGAAATAAAAAGTTTTTAGAGTTACATGTTCGTAAATATGGACATCTGAACGTTATACTACTTAAAATGCTGTAATTGCTTTTTATATATAAAGGAATACTATGAAAGACGTGATTTCAAGTAAGCCAGGACAGGAAAAGTGGATCTCTATGTAAAGGTACAACTTGTACCTAGATTTATATCTCTATGTAAAGGTAAAACTTGTACCTAGAATTATATCTCTATGTAAAGGTACAACTTGTACCTAGATTTATATCTCTATGTAAATGTAAAACTTGTCCTTGGTTTTGTATATAATATTCTTGAAAATAAAATAAGCTGATTATCAGGAGCCTAATTCAGTAACAATGACTTAAATACGTTTTGTTTTATCTTTACATATGATTTAATACTTTTACATAATATAAAACAATGTCGCTTCTAATGAGAAAATATAATCTACGATAAAGATTGTACGCTTATATCTTGAAAACTACGCAAGGGTTTTTAATGAGGTTTTCACGAATGAGCAGAGCGTTTCAAGAGGAAGATTTATTTGTAAATTGCATCTCTACATTGCATTCGTGCGAAACCGAAGCAGGGCGCAAATTAAGTATTATGGCGCTCGATGTGACTGCATTCAAGGCCGCAATTATAGTGTTGGCCAACGAAATGCTAAGAATAAAAGTTAATGCCGGACCCAGACTAGCTCAAAGTGTGTGTACATTCTTGTCCTTGAAGACTACAAAGCACTACAAAACTTTGCGCTGCTAAACAAAGTTCCCGGCCACATATATGATCATTGAAATGGTCATTCAAATGAAGCTATGTCTGGCTCAACAATAAGGCACATAATAAAATGCAATTATTGTATTTAATTAGGAAGTCCTTGTAAAGGTAGAAACCTGGATGGCGATGTCTCGGCCTTTAGAATACCTCGCGAGCTGATTCCAGGGTTCCGCAGTGATATTTGGGAGTCAATATTTTGCCAATTTACACCAAATTGTAATATGGCGTAATTAGGAAAACATCTTCAAACGTATATTTATTTATAAGCATAATTTACTAATTCTATATATATTATAATGTTTTTAGAAGTTGTTTTGAATCATAAAAATAAATCTACTACTGTCTATGGAATGTTGGTACACCAAGAAGGACCAGTAAAAAAGTCGATGACTGCTCTTTATAGGATACCGAAGTACTACCAGAAACAGTGTCCAAAGATGTCATGCGAGTCAGAAAATAAATCTCTTATAAATGACAAGGTTGTAGATTTTTGTATGTAGAGGAGATTTAAGTGGAATAATTTTTTATCTGTGCGCTTGGCCCCAGTTAGTCGATCTGAAAAAAACACCTGAATTCGGAATTTACCCTAAATTATTGAAACGATCTCGCGAAGACTCGGAATGAGATGGCAGAATGACTGATCTTTATAAAAGCGATTGCAAGGCTTAACCATGGATATAAACAGGAAGAAAGAGGGTTGGGGAAGCCTTTGCCTCATCAGTGGGGGCGGAAGTAAAACTTTGATGTTAAAGTAATTATTCGGTAGAATTATTAAGTGCAACGAACATATCCGAGTAGAGTATCGGAGTTTTTTTTTAATTTCAAATTTAATGTTTTTTAACAAATTAACATTCCAAAAAAGCTAAGCTAAGCCCACGAAACTCTCGGATTAAAACAAAATCATCGAATTCGCCGCAGACTCAATCGTAGATAACACAGCAGCTAATTTGAAACTAAAAATTCATACATATGTATGTACATCCCTGTAAATAAGTTGCGAATTGACCAATGTTCATCTTATCATGAACTTACAGTGCATCCGTTTACGATGCTGTCATCGTAAACGGATGCTTTAAATTTAAGTAACGATTAAACCACCAGTATACGTGATGTTTTATGGAGAACGAAGAATTAAATTATGTTACAATGTATGAACAGATGCAGTTAACTCAAATGTAACAGTTTCTTATAAAATAAAGTAATGAAGTGAGTAAAGTCTATAGGGAGAGAGCTCCCTTACGTAGCCCATTTGTGGATTTAAAGATTTAAATTAGGAATTTGACAAATTTAAGAGTTAACTAAAAAAATTAACTTATAAAGTAAAAGGCGGTTGGCAGGTTCACTCCCAACTGCGTCAACGGGTCAGAAGTAGAGTAACAAATTATGTTTCTTTCCTTCCTTCCTAGCGTTATCTCGGTTAAGTACCAGGGTCCGCTTAGATTGCAGAGGATTTGGCTGCGAGGCGAGTTAAGATGACCGATTGCCAACTGACGTCATCCTCGGAACCCTCACGATCTCTACAACCTTTCGAATATCACAAAGTGACATTAATCGGGTCCCACTGTTTTAAGTGCCATATAGATAATAAAACAATAATATATCCTAGGATTAATAAATTTATATTAAAAGACTGTATTTGCAAATCTCACTTCCGGTATCCAAAGAGCACAAACTACGTGCGCCCACGTGCTTTGATCCGTTTGCTTAAATGCACCTGTAACAAAACATTTATTTATTTTTCTTTAATTACATTACATATTTTTAGCTTATTATCATTTATATTTCAGGAATTACGTTTTGTCAGCCCAGTTAAGTAAATTTATATTTATAATTTTATATAAAATACTGATTTAAGATCTATAGAATAGATGTGACGACAAATTTTCAAAAATAGGTTTATAATGTTGTCAAAATATTTAACAATTCTGCAGAAATTAAAATTTTTATAGCAAAAAAAGAATATTATAAATTTAAGGATTAAAATTCATTCCAAAACACTCCAAGTTGTCATGACGTCACTTTATGATAACAGTGCGTTCCACTAAGCGTCACCTCGACGTTTAGTCTTCAAATGTCGAATATCTGAATGAGCACTTTAAAACGTAGTGATCTCTTATTGGAACGGTGTACGGTGACGTCATACGCTCTGCTGGGTGTTTTAACTGTCATTGTTTTAGCTATGATGGCGGAATGTTGTATTTTTAGTTTCCCTATTTTGTCAATCCCTGTTAATCTCGCTCGCAATATAAAAATAAATATGTTTTTTAAGCGTTATGTATCCTATTTTATCAGATAAATACATAATTTTAATAATTTCTGATTACTGTCGTAATGCGTACTCGCATGAACAATTAATATTATAATGAACAAATTTAATTACTTAATTTTACATAATTAAAATGATTTCTTACCTCCAGTATTGGGACATAACACACAGTTGACAAGACGAGAGGGCGATTGTAGGCATCTCCTGCATAGCCACTGGCCTTCTGGTATATAGGGCACCTACGGAACATAAAAATACATACTATATATATTGGTTTATATATGTTGCCGTATACTATTTATATAAATTTGTATGTTACTAACTTTTACCTAGCCTTATCCCAGTCTAGTGCCAGGGTCCGTTTAAATTGCAGAGGATGTGGCTGGGGGATTTAGATGAGCGCCGTCTGACGTCATCCCCGGAACCCCCGCAATCTCATGACTAATATCACTCAGTGACTTTAATCGGGACCCACTGTTGCCGAGCCTTCCGAAAGACGGAGTAGGTCGGATATTAGAAAACCAGTGTCGGGGTCACCCATCTACGACACGGTCGCGGTAAGAACTGCTTAACCTAGCAATCGACTCAATGCCAACCACTGATTAGGCTACGATTTCCTCATTGAAATTTATATATGAATAACACTACTGTGCCCCATTTGAAAACCTAATAAGGACCTAAAACGAAATTTTACAGGAGAGCGCATAAAGCTAAAGTAGATATGCCTAAGAAAAATACGACTGGTCACACTTTGCCTAATTTTTAGGAAATTTGCTCAAAAATTAAGTACCTACTTTTATTACTAAATTACAATGAGAATCGCGTACTGAGTGCTCTCCTTAAGTATTGTAAGTGTCTCACCAGATCATATACATCCCCTGTGGATGTATATGAAAGCGAAAGTTCATCTAACACGAAATCTCGAATATTACAGGATGTATAAAGCTGAAATTTGACAAGCAGGTAGTTTATATGTATGGATTTTTCGATAGGACCGGATTGAGAGTTCCTAGGGATCCCGCAAGTTTAATTTTATACAGATGAAGTAAACAAACGGCTAGTATATGAATACGAACCCCATAACAATCTTGATGAACTGCCAAGTTGCACATGTCGCAGAACAAGATCACGTTTGTATTTTGACATTCACCATCCATGCATATACAACACACAGCGTCTTCGTCAACCGTCGCAGCAGTTTGTTGACCATTTTGTGAAGCCTGTACATAAGAAAACATACATATATAGAACTATATGACACACAGACGTCTGTTCCTAAGGTAGAGAAGTTAATGCCTGTGTTATAGGTAACAGACACTTATACACCAAATTTTTTTTTGGTAAATATATAAATATATACATATGTTATACACCCAGAAGCACAGTTTTGAATTTTTGACATGTCACATCGCACAATTTATGATCACTCCTGTTGGTTGTCACGCAATATCACATGTTGGTGATGCCCTACCTTAACGTGTGATGACACTTATACATAACCCCTTACACGAAACAAAACCTAACTTTAGTACACTTCAGACCATGAAGATTTTTGCTCAAAACTTGATTTGAAGATTATGATAGATCTATTAACTAGAAGACTGGTCTGTAGGTAAAGGCATGTTCAAAAAGCCACACTTGTAACTTGATACGAAACATAATCTTTATTGCTATTATAAATGTGAAATTAACTCTGTTGTGTTTTCACGCCTTGTTAGATATGGGACAGTAGTGATGTCACTACTTGCACCAATGCTATATTCAGGCTGATTTATTGTTCGCAACAGGCCCAGCAGTACTCACAGGTAACCTAGCTGTATATATACAAATATAACACACATCAACTGCTGTGTCAAATTTAGTGAATTTTGGCACAGGTATATTGAAACTTGTAGAAGGACATACAGTTAAAATATTGTATAAAAGTAGAAGAAATCAATGTGAATGAAGTCATGGGTCGAAGTTAGTATTAAATAAAATATATACATTTAAACTTAATAAATTATTTATATGAAAGATTGTTGGTGGGTAGGGATTTTACAAGGCCATGTCACAATCTGCCATGCAATGGTGTGCAAATGTAAAAAACATTATAATTATACTAAAGCTTTTAGGTCAGTAAATATTTCGACAGCAATATTTATTCAGTAATCTCTATAAATTATTTCTACAATAGGGGTTATAAAACAATAACTATATTTGCAAAAAAAAACATTGGTTTGTAATGTCAGATAATGGACGATTTTACATGATTACGCCGAACGCTTAAGCCGATCGTGCCTCTATTGCGCTTGTTCTGCACACTTGGCTCAGGCGGAACATGACAATAAGTCATGCTTTTCGTGCAGTTGGCGTTCTTCGATTTATAAGACGATATCACGTCGGAAACTTACTTGAAAGTATGACTCCTTTTCCAATCTATCCATCAGCAGCTCCAAGGTATCAACAGACACAGGAGGGCATACCGTCTAACCGCGGGGACACGCTATGTTGATTAATAAAGTGTGTTTGCGGCTTTAATTGGCTTAATTTAAAGCCGCGATGGCTTAACTATGGATACAAGGACAGATTAGAATCCGCATAACGTTCGGTTCGATCCCAGAGTACATTAGACTATTGTCTATCGGAAGTTTTACGCTTAATTTAAGGAACTAGAGGCCCCTCGAGATAAGGCCCCAAATGTTTGGATTGTCGTACAATATGCATAATTAAAACTATATTTATATACAAAATTTTGATTCTTTTTACAACGACCATAAAATTTTATACGAATTACGAATTATCAGTTTATAAGCTCGCTTTGGTGTTTGAATCGTTACAAGTTATTAAAGGGCCTATAGACATGCAGACAAATATATTTAACTTACGTTTTTGCTATAGGTATCGTATATCTATATTGTATTTTCAATTAGAAAAAATATAATTTCAAAGTTACAAAAAGACCCTTGAATTTTTAACAGCTTCATTCTTATGCTGTCGCCCGACATAGCTCAAAGAGTTTGTACATTTTTGTCCTTCAAGACTACAAAGTACTACAAAACTTTGCGCAGCTACGCAAAATGTGAAGTGGACCTGATTTTTTTTCTTATTCAAACCCTTTGTGTTGGATATCATTGGATAGCTCTTTTAAAATATACCCCGGTCTGTTAGACCGGGTTAACGCTAAGAAGAAGAAGAATTAGTAGTAAGTATGCAATGTTAAACTAATATTTTTAATTAAAACTTGTTGGATGCGTAAAAATTATAAAATTAGAAAAAAATCCATCAATTTTTGTTTTATACACGACAAACTATGTGAATAGCGGCATAAAGTGGCTATACTTTATGAATGCTATACACAGATCACTGCCACCTTTATGTATAAACCAGTATTATTTGTCAATAGAATAATGTTTTAGTGTTCAGATATAAGAAATCTCTTCAAATTATAAAAACGCCCCCCATATTGATATGAATAAATATATACTTAAAGATATAAATAAATTATGAACATACAATTATATATGAAATGAGTATTTTGTATGTTTTTAATTATCATCGATGCCTTTTAATACAAGTTTCACTTGGACTTGATTAAACCTTTTTTTTTTTTGGGGATTCCGTATGCTTTATGAACGCACAACAACACACACAATTGATTTGAGACACCGCTATGAATCGGGTTACAACATTCACAACGTATTGCGGGTCCTATTAGACAATGCACGCCATTTGTTAAGGAGATTATTTTATTCCACTTAAGGAATTTTATTAATACGAATATTATACATGCGCTCCGCCGCAACGACCTCGGCCGGCGATGGGTCAAACTGCGGTTCTTTGATGTTAAGGTCCTGCACAAGGGATCATTGCAGATATTGCAAAATACACATATAGAAATTAAGCTCCAAAAAGCAATCATCGGACCAGCAAATATACAAAGATACCACAAAATAATGGAGTAAGATGCACTTAAGAGCAAGCGTATCGACCGCCTCGAATGCAGGATAGATTCTCTGGAACAGAAAACGCAAACCCCGAGCAACGATAAATCTATGCACCCGGAACCCTCAGAATCCCTACAATGTCACGACTAATGTCACAAAGTAACATTAATCGGGCCCTACTGTTTTACGTGCCTTCCGAAACACGAAGGAGGTGGGATAATTGAAAACTAGTGTTAGAATGGATCACTCATCTATCACCCAGTCGCGGTAAGAACGCGATAATCTTAGCTTAGTGATTGAGTCAAATTCTAGATCTGATTACGCTATGACCTCTATCGATCGCTAGGTTAAGCAGATCTTACCGCGGCCGGGTGATAGATGGGTGATTAATTCTAACACTAGGTTTCGAAATCCGATCTCCTCCGTGTTTCGGAAGGCACGTAAAACAGTGGGCTCCGATTAATGTCACTGAGTGATATTAGTCGTGTGATTGTGGGGATTCTGGGGATGACGTCAGACGACAGTAAGTCGTCGGGCCAACAATCTTTACATATAAATAAAATTAAAGTGTCTGTTTGTAAAGTCCAAATTTTGTTCACTAATTGCATATGACGCGACCACGTAAAATTAGATATCGTCTGCCCCTTGTTAAAATAGATTCAATACAAGAATCAAAATTCATCAGACAGCCGGTTCATCATCAGACTGCAGTTAGTCATCGGACTAACTGCAGACACTTCAAGATATTGCCATTATTGAATTGCTTGCGAATGCATTGCTGATCATTGTGTTTTTTTAACTTGAACTAGCGCTAAAGCCAGACGCTGTTATTCTATAAAAAAAATCAAATCGAATAAACGCTTTGGAGTATTAGCTTATATATATTCCGATTCGAATCCAGCAGAACTTCAAGGTCACGTCAAAAAATATATAATTGCTTTCTAGATGAAGCGTTGACACCGTTTCTTATGGTTTATCTTACCGTTTATTATGGTTATCGTCAAGAAAATTAAATCAATATTTTTTTTTACATCTATCATATCCATTATTAAAGTATACAGTAAATTTAGACAGTACCAACTCTGTATTTTGGAAGTTATAAATCTAGGTTAAAGACTGTAAGCTTAGTTATAATAGCAATTTACCAGTGGCTCTTTATTTTGGAGGTTATAAATCTAGGCTAAAGGCTGCAAGGTTATAATAGCAATATTCCAGTGGCTCTATTACCGCAGCAAGTTATTTACTTAATCTTTACTTATTGCAATTATATGAAAAGCTATAAACTGGCTTTATTACTATACTATGTATTCCTCCTCTGTCCGCGCAATTTTTCTAGAATGGTGCTGAAATTATTTTGATAAAATTTTGTAATAAATGCAAAGTATAAAGGTTAAACTATTCCGTCTCTATGCATATTTTACACATTTCCGTTAATTTTAAAGTAAGAGACTTAAAAATTTCGGAAAAAATAATTGTAACAAATACATTTTTTCTAATTTTTTCCAGAGAAAACTCTCACCAAAGTTATTATACACATAGATGGTCCGATGTCTGATGAAAACAACGCATGTTTAAAAGCAAAAATTAATTTAAATTTAAAAATTTCAGGTTGTGCATGTAATGAAACTCTTATACACATTGACAAAACCAGCTGACGTAACAAGGAAAAGGGTTTTGGAACTATTAGATATAGCGAAAAAAAGAGAAGGCAAAAAGGTACCAAATTTTTTAAATATTTCAGAATTCTCTTATATTAATTTCTTTCTCTTATATTATTGGAACTATCAGAAATAAATTATTCTTTAAATTATAAATGAGATAAAAATTTCAGTTTGGCAAATTGTAGCATTTTTGTATCTATAAATAAATCGTACGCTTAATAATAAACTGACCTAACTCAAAGAAACAAGCTAAGATGCTACAAAATGTTTTTTTCATTTACGAATTAAAATTCAATAAAAACTGCATTATAGTAATAAATTATGTATTTCAATAATAGTTAATGAAATAGTTAACAATATTGAAACATTATTTTAATGATATTTTATTATTTTTTTATCTTTTTAACTAAAAACTTATTTTAGTTTTAAAGAGAAAAATAGCTGTATGTTAGTCATGGATGGACATATCGAAATAATTAAGTAAGGCTGATAGGCGATGTTGAAATAACGTCTGCATCATTGACTCACTTTAGACCTAAAACATAATGTGTCAGTTTATCACAAACATGTGAAATGTGAAAGCTCCCTTAATATGGAATGTCGAAAACTGGCAAGAATTACATTGATGAAACCTGCTAGGGAGGGAGTTTAAATTTAGTTGACATCCACTAAGAAAGGAATTTATGATAGGGCCTGATTAAGCAGGTCTAAGGGGTCTTGCAATTTTATGCAGACCTAAGCTGTGGCATACAGCTGGCAACAAATATTTTGTATTTATTTTCTTTTTTTTATATTGATCTGGACATATTTCATTTAATTCGTAGGCTATGTAATTTGGCATTATGTGATGCCAAATTACATGTTTAAAAAAAAATTAATTCGTTTTTTTAAGCTTATATGTTCTCGATTATTTTTTGCAGAGCATTCATCGACAAATACTAGTCCTACTTGGCCTGTTTAAGTCGTATAAACCTCAGTATGTGCCAGAGGATGTACCCTCAATATCCATACACACATCATTTAAAAATATGAATCCAATATTGGCAACAAGATTTAAGAATAGACAGGTAATTTCAAAATATTTCTTCTTCTTCCTAGCGTTATCCCGGTCTAGTACCAATGTCTGTTTAGATTGCAGAGGATGTGGCCTGTGGGGCGAGTTACGAAGACCGACTGCTATCTGACGTCATCCTGGAACCCCCACAATCTTACGAATAATGTCACTCGGTGACATTAATCGAAACCTACTGTTTTACGGGCCTTCCGTAACACGGAAGAGGTCGGATATTTGAAAACCGGTGATAGAAAGGGTCACCCATCTGTCACGCAGCCAAGGTAATAGCTACTTAAACTAGCGATCAACTCAACTCAACAACCTCCTCAGGCAATTTCAAAGTATATTTACAATTATTTACATTTTAAAAGAGCGAAATAAATTTTATATCATTTTAATTTCAGACTAAAAGGAATAATATCAGCAAAGAAGAAATTCATCTATTTTGGAATAATCCTCTAAATTCTGTAAGTTGATTTTGACATAATGTAAAAGTTATAATCGTGTAATAACAAAAATTATTTTAAAATTGAAATGAAAACAATTTATAAAATGAAATGAAAACAAAAAAGTGGCACTACGGGAGCCTCAACACAGGTGAAAATGAATCATTAGAGGTGTTTGTGACACTGATGTCAATTGGTGAACAAAAAAACGTGAAACTCGACGCGAAAGCTTGTTTTTCGCCAAAAATAAAATAAATACAATTTTTAAGATAGGACTTTTTGGAAATGAATAAAAGATTGAATTTAAATTGAAAAAAGTTTGGAAATAAAAAAAAAAATTGTTGAAAATGTTATCACTATTGGTTAATGGCAATTTATTTCAGACATCTGGGAAAAAAAAGGTGGACCCGTTAGTACCGAGTTTGGAATTTGCAAATCTTGGCTCACAGCAATACGATGGCAGTTTTAAAAAGAGTCATCTTGATTTTTCTGAGTAGGTACATACTACATACATATTTAATAAAGATATTTTTAAAACAAGTAAAATTTAAAATAAAAAAACATTTGATATTAATTAGATTTTGGATTTATTATATGTTTGGTTTTAAGATTATGTATTATTTAGAGTACAGATTGCTGTCTGGACTATATTCATACTAATGTATAAAGCTGAATAGTTTGTTTGTTTGCTTGTATGCTTTAATCTCAGGAAGTATTGGTGCGATTTGAAATATTATTTCAGTGTTAGATAGCCCATTTATCGAAGAAGGCTAGGCCTATATATATTATCACGGTAAAATAGAATCTATTTTTTTTTTACCTAATTTTTCGCGGACTAAGTCGCTGGCTAGTAGTTAATACGTTAAGGCTAGTAATTAATAATATTTAAAGCTATACATATAGAAGATCTTAGTTCTTTGTACCACAATATTGTTATATTTGACAATTAATATGCATACATACGGTCAAAGCGTAGTCATCAGTACGCACTGGCTTTATGAAAAAGTTCAACTGGAGTACTAAAGTATTGTTAGATTTTTCTAATCTATACATATAAATAAAATTGCAGGGTCTGGTTATAACATCGATTTTTTTTACTAATTGCATATGACTATGTTTATATACTTTGCTATTTACCTATAGCAAAAACGCAACTGAAAACATTTTTGTCTGTCTGTCTGTTTGTTCCGGGAAATATCCTAAACGACTGGACTGATTTTAACTGCACTTTCACAGGTAGAAAGGTGATTTTAAAAGAAATAGCATAAGCTTCTTTACTTTAACTAAATAGTTAGGGTTCTGCTAAAAAAAATACCGATCAATAGATACAGGGCTGTATGACACGCGGACGTCTGTCCCAAGGTAGATAACTCAATGCCTGTGTTATAGGTAAAAGTATTAGGAAATAAGATTCTTTGTAACACTTAGTCCCAAGAGGACACTGTATTATAGACTAAGGAAAATAATAAAGATAGTGATACTTGATGTGATAGTGTTAACTCGATACTTATACTTGAAGTGATAGTGATGACTCGATAGTGATACCTGAAGTGATAGTGATGACTCGATAGTGATACCTGAAGTGATAGTGATGACTTGATAGTGATACTTGGCGTGATAGTGTTGACTCGATACTTATGCTTGAAGTGATAGTCATGACTCGATAGTGATGCTTGAAGTGATAGTGATGACTTGATAGTGATACTTGATGTAATAGTGTTGACTCGATAATGGTTATTGATAAATTAACAATTAATAATTGGTAAAAATGAGAGGAGAAAATGTTTAATTTTTTTGACAAGCGCAAAACATCGAGTGTAGAAATCACTGGACTACTTTATTAAAATTTACTAATGAATTAAATACATATTACAAGTGGAAGTGAACTGATTGCAGCGTTTAATTAAAAAAAATTATGTGTGATAATATGTTGCAAGAACTCAAACTCTTTACATAATAGTCTCCTATCAATAGTTGTTTTTTTTTTAATTTTTAATTTAGCTTGAATGACATGGGGTATATAGGTAAATCAATTCTGAATCTCGTACAAGCAACGCGTGGCCACGGATCACATAAAGCATAGTGACAATATAAACAAATCTTTACGAATTTTAACTTTGCAAGTTTTTGATAATCTATCAAAAACGGCCACTATCACATCCTCTCCAATCTAAGATTACCCTGGTACTAAACCGGGATAGCGCCTAGGAAGAAGAAGTATAGAAAGCATAGAATTAAAAAGTAATACCTAAAATATAAGTTTTTTATTACTTTTGTAGTTTGCAGATGATACTATTCACCTTAGTAACAGTAGTAAACCTGCGATAGTAATTATGTTTGTAAATCCAATCATAATAACATTGAAATGAGCTGACGTGTGACGTAATTTTTAGATGACCCCTAACAAGACCGGGAAGTGTCTATTTTATACCATGTAAAGAAGAAAAGGGGCAAACGGGCAGGTGGTACATGTTAGTAACTACCTACGCCCATGGACTGCACTAACACAGGGCTCGCCTATGCGTCGCCGGCCTTTCAGTAATAATTATACTCCTTTTTTTCGCGATAACGGTTCGTTGACTGAGTAAAGATTAAAAGCGGGCCGTCGTCGAATACAAAATAAAAAAGATCAGGACACCAAGCGCGCGTAATCAAAACGACAACCTCCCTTTTTATGTGTTATTGTTTAAAGCTTCCGTTTAGAATAAAATTTCAGTTATCAAACATTTTTTTTTGAGTCTTTTTGGCCACACCTACATCGATATAAGCTATAATCGTGCCAAATTTCACTTCGGATATTAATATATATTGTCATTAATATATTATATAAAAATATTTAAATAATTGGAGCGTCAGGTCAGACACGTCTAAATCTCTTTAATAGCGTCACTCGCTACATGTCACTTTTTCTACAGTAAATGATGTGCTCGATTAAGGGTTTCCGAATAGGTTTTTATCCATATGTTTTGTATCATTATTCGCCCAATAAAAAGTAACAATAATAATAGAAAACTTTATAGAAAAACCAAGCTGATAAAGCAATGCATTATTACACTGTAGGCGTAGTTCAGGATTGCGATTTTCTCACGCCCGAGTCTGGGTGTATTGTTTATATAATGCCGGAGCCAGACACGACATAATGCACGACCAGAAGGCCAGCAGATTATCTGCCGGCCCTTAACGACGAGTTTAGGCCACCAGGAAGTCTCACAAACCGAACGAAACGCGACAACAATACCATCACTTAACGTGACAGCATTGCCGCCACTTGCTCGTTTGCCCCCTTGTAACATAAAAAAAACACACTTGTAGCAAGTGTGTTTTTTTGTAAGTATACATACATTTTTTTAATTTCTGTATTAACTAGTATCCTAATGGTTGACATTGTTCCACTAACACTATAGAAGGGTAAGGATAAATCGGCACTAAGAATCGTTTACTGTCTTATAGCTTATTTAATAATATGTTCTAATATGGGTTGGATCTTAAATGGTATCTGATATTTGAGTTGAGTTGAGAGATGGGTGAACCCATAACAACACAGGATTATATATCCGCTTTGTGTTTCGGGAGGGGGGGGGGGGAGGGGTGGCGGGGGGAGGGGGCGAGGGGCGGGGGGCGGCGGGGGGGGAGGGGGGGGGGGGGGGGGGGGCTCTACACAAAATAAAACCCTAGAATCATTGAAATTGTGAGTTTGATGAAGAAACACGACGTCATTTACGGGTAGTGCGTCAGAATCCAAATCCTTGGCTGACAAGCGTCAACATTTATCAGTGTCTCGACAAACGACAGCAATTACCATTCCACCATTGTTAGCTGTCCCCCCATTCCCCACCACCACCACTGCACCCATTGTCTATGCTTTATGAGTCTCTCGTTGAACGACTGCGATCTCAGCGCCATCTTGCCATTCTCCCTGAAACGTGAAAAAATCGATAAAATTTTCGGACATCATTTATAAAGAAAATAAAAAAAACATTCACATAAATACTTTATTTACTCTTTCTAAAGAATATCTAGAATACTTTAATTTGTTTTTGACTGTCGTAATCTCTACGGGCAGCAGTGCGTAGTGCAAGTTTTTCGCTTAATTAAATGAGAAACGACAATACTAGGCGTCCGTAAGGTATTATTGGTATTTTTAGAAATATATATATATGGGGTCATACAACGGGCCAACCAGCCAGTCGTGAACACAGGAGATCCCTTACATTTATTAATATAACAGTACGGTTACGCCACTTTTCTAATAGGCCAGTCGGGTTAGGCTTTGAACGTAAAAAAGTTCAGACATAAATTTTATTGCTGCAATGTTTAGGGGGGTTATTAATAGTCTAAATTCACCTTAAATTCATAATGGCGGCTAGCGCTTCGTTGGAATTTGGTCGAGGTTTTGAATTGAGACTATGAATACATTACGCGCATAAACCAAAAATCTGTGTCTTCTTCCAGGGGGTGGATCTTCCTTTACCTGTTATACACAAATATTTTTTTAAGTAATATATAATTATATACATATGGATAATACATCCAGACTCAAGGTGGGAATCGAACCCACGACTCCACTGCATATATTGTGGGCAGTGCCCACTGCGCCAACGTGTACAATATATACATATACGGTATATTTTTGTATCGGCGACGCTAAAAAGCCGAGATTTAACGCAACGTTTTTTTTTTTAATCGGGCAATTCAAATATATTAAATTTACCTCATTATCGGGGACCTAAATTAATTAGGTTGCGTCCATGATTAAAAAAAATAATATGTCCTTTATCTGCACGTATTTAAAAAAAGAACTGTCAAAGATCTATAATTAAAAAAAATAGGACGGACCTTTTTTAATCTTTTTAGTGTATAACAATTTATAGATCGCACACTAAAATAAAAAAATATATAATCAAATGAAATATTAGTATTTCAATTCAAATAGTTTTAGCTATTTACAAAGTCAATAAACAATATAAAAAGATATGTAACAACAATACTCATGCGCGCCTAGTACTTTATCATTCGCGGATACTGTGAGGACCGGTTACACTTGTGTGAGTCTGTCGCGACTATATTTGCAGGACGCGATTCGCCAAAGGTTTGCGTGTAGTTGTTCGCGAATCGCATCATTCGAGAGGAAGGAGGTTGCCCTCCCTCGCCGCTAGCCAATGGGACGAGGTCTAGACTCTGAGCGCTCCGTATCGGAACGTTGTATGGTATCGCGAATATATTAGCACACTCGTCCGTCTTATCTTATGTATTCCGACATATTTAATTTATATGTCACGCGCTCATTGGCGGGTTCGTTGACGCAAATATATGTAACATATAAACATAGCGGATGTATGTGTTGAGATATAGTTTACATAATATAGTATACAATAATGACGTATTTACTGAACAGCTTCTTGTGTTTATGTGGCCTTGGTACATTGAGACGTTTATAAAGTTCTCTTCGCGGAATTTTTTTGTGTAAATTTTACAAAAAATACTATTTTTGTGAAAACCAGTTTTAGTTCCAGTTTTTACGTTAAAATTCTCTATTGTTCAAATTTGACAAATACGGTTAATTAAAGTTCATTGATATATATAATATTTTTTTAATCTGAAACCGGTAAAATCGGGAAATAGTACTTTAGAATTACTTTTTAAAAATCTTATTTAAACGTTAGAGCCAGACACAGCTCAAAGTGTATCTACATTTTTGTCCTTGAATACTACAAAGTACTATAAAACTTTGCGTAGCTACACAAAGTCCCCGGTCACACTACATGATCATTGAAATGATCATTCAAATATAGCTATTTCTGGCTCCGGCATTAAAGAAATGTGATTTATTGGTGTGGCACAATAATGAATTATTGTTAACCGACGTAATTTTTATTCCAAAATACTGAAAAATATCTGTATATCTTCATTATTGTCTATATTTTTGGTGGTTTGGTTATGACTGTGTATTTTTTTTAATATGCAAAATCTAAAATTACAAGAAACTTATTTAATGTACATGTTTTGGAAAGCTTTTGACCACCTTTAATAATTATTAGTTCAATGTCTCCATAATACGACTGCTTAAGTTGTCAAAGATGTTGTTTGCCGGAAGTACAAAAAAAAAACAAAGAGGCGCGTTTAAAGTCTTTCAAATTGGAATCATTTACAGTGACTTGAAATTAGCCTGTCAAAGTAGAGTGCATACAGTTTAAAAATGCGCGCCACTCAAAAGTATTCATCTCTACATGCAAAATAACGTGTAAACGCAAAAACGCAAGCTCGTGAGTATCATTGTCTAACAGTGCGTGGTTGAGTTTGAATTTACAATTAAAAAGCTACACGCATACAAGCAGGCGTTGTAATTAATTAATAGAGGGACGTGCATTTTTAGACTGAAACATCTACATGAAGGGCTGGCCTATGTATAGCAATGCGAAGTGCGAGTGGAACCCTTTCGTGTAAAACGGCTCTTTTGAAGGGCTTAAAACACGTGTTCACTGTAAAAGTGATCCCAGGAGAATCCGGGATAAATATACTGTACACATTTGCAATTCATTTTCTTGTTTTAAATTTCCCGCCAAGTTAACCATGCTAGACAGTGACAATAGACAAAATAGACGACATGAGTTTATTTTTTTTAAACTTCTTGTACGACTGGATTACATCGTTTGCATCTCATCTTTCTGTGTGTGAATTTGACAACAAATGTTGAATAATGTTTGTAACTGTTATATATAAGATAACATTGCCAATAAATTAGTGCAAAGCCAATAGTTTTCTTTAATGCAAAAGTAATAAAAATAAAAATAATTCTTTCTCCAACGCAATAGTATTGGTACAGAACAAAAATGGATGCAGGAAATTTGGGGACATCTATGTCAAGCAGTGGGACAAAACGGAAAAAAAAATTAAGATCTTCAAACACGAGTATACTCATTCTTCGTCCAGTTGTCAACGATCATCGCTAGAATTTTACAATAAGACGTAACGACAGATTCATGGCTCTTACAGTATAAAAAATAATTAAAATGTCTATTGAAACCATTATAACAAAACAAGCCAATACAGAGAGATGATACAATATATTATATATGTCAATTTAAAAATTCCTGGCGTGTAAAAAAGTCAACCCTTTATGTATGTAAGAAATATTGAGGGGGTGTCGCGGGATTAGCCCTCTTGCTTTGAGCAAAAACACCGCAGATGGGCCCTGGGCGTATTTCAATTAGCTGTCAGTGTGTCAACTCTTTTACAATGTCTCTTCGGGAGGAATTATCGAATGGAAGGGCCGCGGAAACTATTTTAATGACAACCAAAATAAATCTGTTTTTGTAGTTAAACGCTACTTTAAAATTATTTTCTTTCTTTCAGATATTAGCAAATATTCCAGACACCTTATAGAAGCAGAATAATTTAAGCCGCCACAGATTACAAATATGACTGAATCATCTGCGGATTTCAATTACGTTTCCGTGTATTTTTTTTAAGCCGGCGCCAAACATACATTCATTTGAATGATCATTTGAATGAGGGTGGCCGAGCCGAAGACTTTGCGTAACGGCGTAAAGTTTTGTAGAACTTTGTAGCTGAGGTGAGACTCAAACCACCTTGTCGTATATTGATATGACGAGGTGGTAACCCACCCATGTACTATGTACCCCTTAGAGGGAGGGCAGTCTTTAAAATGCTATGGTCGGTCACAGGCGCGCTGGGGGGACATTGCTAGAGACTACCAAACAAAGATTTGCTTTTACTATTTGCATTGCTAGATACAACCAAAAACAAACATTGGAATGCCCATGTCGCTAGTAATGTAAAGGGGAGGGAGGTCTCGATGGTTGGTACTACAAGTGGTCACCGAGGATAGTAGGGGGCTCTCCTCATATCAGCCAGATATGTGAAGCCGACATTAGGGGTCATCCGTGAATTACGTCACACATTGTGTGATAAAGGACAGGGTGATCAAAAGCTTGTGATATTACATGTCAAAACGAAAGAAGTTGAATAAATTATTTTTAACTAAAAAAAAAACCGCCTTCAAAAACTAAAAGGCAAGCGACTAAAAAGTAAAAAATAAGTAGTACTTTCATACGATTTAGTAGACACTTACTGATGCTGAAGTAAAGCACGCTAAAAACTTTCACCTAATGATATATATTACTTCACAACGAGTCATATATAATAGTCGCTGGTATATGTATATACCAGCGGACCCCACCGCCGTTGGGGTATTGTCGCACCCACTCCCAATACAAGCTTTTAATTTAAGCTTAGCAGGGGGGGGGAGGCATATTAGACATACCTAAAAAGTATTCCTAATATTGATTAAAAAAAATATCCTATCCGAACCTACTCCATGTTTCGGAAGGCACGTAAAATAGTAGGTCCAATTAATGTGACTGAGTGATATTAGTCGTGAGATTGTAGAAATTGTAGGGGTTCCGGGGATGACGTCAGACGGCAGTCGGTCATCTTAACTCGTCCCAGAATGATTCGAGAGAGGTAGTGCAACTGTCAATAGGAACCCGTATTCATTAAGGGAAACCATCTGCGCCATAATTATATATTAATACGCGAAGTGAAAACTGTAGGTAACTTGAGGAGTATGAGATTTGGTACAATTGTAGTTCATATAGAAGAATATGTGCGAATGCTAATATTTTTTTGTAATATGCAATCATCATCAGCATCATATCAGCCTAGGGACGTCCACTGCTGAACATAGGCCTCCTCCATTGATCTCCACGAATGGCGATGTTGCGCCAATAGGCAATAATAATATATTAGCTCATCTAAACTCGCCCCACAGCTACATCCTCTACAATTTCAGCGGATCCTTGTACTAGACCAGGATAATGTGGAAGAAGACTAACTAACGGTAGAAATAAAATAAACTGTCAATACAAATTGACCTTCGGGTATATTTGTAACACATTACAAGGATATGTAAATACGAGTACATTCCTTTTAAAATCTCTTGACGAATGGTGTATTCAAAGATGTACCAACAATGAAAATAAAAGGCTCTCTTCAAAATATCTCTATTAAAGGTGGACATACCTGCTAAGAAGAGACGAAGCCGATGGTATCGAAATTTTCCTACGGATCTCTAACTTTATTGAAAATGTACTGATGCTTGTGTTCATCAGGGATAATGTAGCATTCTAACGGTGAAAGAATTATTGAAATCGGTCCAGCAGTTCCGGAGCCTTTCCAATGCAAACAAACGATCAAATGTTTCCTCTTTATCGTATTAGTATATATGATTTGTTCATTTTCCATTTAAATCCACTTATGAAACTGTATATTAAGGTCTTAAATGTTATTTAACCAGGTAAAAAGCTTGTGTTTTTCTCCTTATTTCAATTTTTGATCACGATTAATAAGGTGCAACATGTTCGATTAGTACCATTTGTTGACAAAATTACGAAATAAAGAGCGTGTCCAGACACCCTTATATAGAAGGGTTCCGTATCTAATAGGCGATAAAGTTCCGTATCCAGTTTCGTATCTAATATTTAACAAATAAATTCAAGAGCGATTTCGCTCAGAATAATTTTCGTAATGAGTTTTTAGCACGTTCTATCAACGTGGAAAATTTCAAGTCTCTGCATCTAATGGTTTGGAAATCCTAGGGGGAAAGTAAAGGAGGGAGGAGATTTTTTTATTAATAAAATTATTGATCAACTGCTGGTATTGTTGTCGCGTTTCGTTCGGTTTGTGAGAGTTCCCGGTGGTCTAAACACCTATTTTAGGTCTGGCAACGCCTCTGCGAGCCTTATGGTGGTACAGATGTCTACGTATCGGTAGTCACTTACTGACTACTCGTTTGCACCTTGTAACAAAAAAAAAATGCTTTAAAGCAACGTGTGTTTAGGCATAATAGCGCTGTGCTTTAGCGGCGATGCCGGTAGCGTACCGTTCCGGTAGCAAAAATTTTCTGTTTTTGTTTGCGGATTTATGGGTTTATATTTATGTGTAGACTAAGTAATGGAACGCAGGGTGGTGTTAAACCGCATTGAAACTTTTAATAAAGAGATTAATATAACATTTTACTTTTGACAGAACGGAATCCCTCCGCGCAGCTAGTAAATAATAATTATAGGTAACGTAAATTTATGTTAATTAATCAAGACATACTCAGTAACTTTCCACAAGTTACTTGAATCTGATGCTTCTCCATACTATATAATTAAGCCTGATTCAGCAAGGTAACAGGAAAACCCGAAGAAATTTTGCAAGGCCTATAGCATCGCACGGACAAACCGTGATACACGCTGATGCTCAGCTCCAGCTAAAACCGGTAAAGATAATAATAATAATAAAGCAGTAATTCAATGCTTTTTTTTTGTGGCGATATTTTTTTTTCTAAACAATTTTCACTATAGGCTAAAGGCCCGTGCCATTTTTATAGTATTATATCATATTATTTTTTTTTCCTTCAATCTTCCTTTCTTATTAATCTACATTTCCGCAATGAGATGGGCGTCATGGTGGTAGATAACCGCTCTATGATTGTATTCCAGTACAGCATACTCACTCGCGGCAATTGTGGATGAAGTTTCAAGTTCAAGCCTAATTTCTAGGTCAAGTAAGGTATATAATCAATGCTAGCAAATAAACCGTTCTTAATAAAACTATGGTAAGCATAATCGGCAAATATCAGACTCGGGGTGAGAATCTAACCCATAATCCCTGGAACAGTAAGCAGGGTCATTGCCCAATGAGCCACTAGGCCAGACAAATTTTTATAATCCTTTTTGTGTTAAATCCAGTTTTAAATAAAGCTTCTATTTTATTTTTATGCAATATGTAAAAGTTACGTCCAAAGAACACATTTATCTAAGTATTCATCCATTAATTATGCCATACATTAAAGGAGGGCAGGGGGCATCAAAAGCTGTCTAACGTCACATATGAAAATTTAAATTTATTTCTTATTAACATACTTCATAAAATAACTAAAAGAACCTGCAGTTTTCTACATAAAGTGACATCATGTAAAGGGGTATATGCTTCCGAAAATTTGACAACCTGCGATAAGGATGGGGGAGGAGTTAAAAAATCAAAAATGTCATGTAACATAATTTATGATGTAATGGATGAACTTATGTACTTTGTATATTCTATTATTATGATTAATATTTAATCTAGGGCATTATGGTGTTATGTCAAGATTTTGTTGATGACAAGAAGACTCACAAAAAAAGATTGGACTCTACCAGATATATTCCATGAAGTAGTACAAAGACATCCAAATAAACCATGTTTCTTATTCCAAGATGAAGTATGGACATTTGAAGAGGTTGGTATCTTTTATTAGAAACTAGGACACAACTATATAACTTGCAACTTTGCCTACACAAATGCAGTGATTTTGCTTTAAAGGGTTTTTATTGTTTTGTGCGGACCCCTAAATTTATAGTTTTAGCTAAAGGAAAGTAGCATATGGTATTCCTTGTAAAATCAGCTTTCTACCAGTGAAAGTTCTCAAAGCAGTCCAGCCTTTTCTAAGCTCGCCCAAAACAAACAGATGGACAGTTAGAAAAAAATTATAACTTGCATTTTTGTTATGGTTTTTTGTATATATAGTCATATTATACATTTTGTAACATGTTACAAAAGGACAATGAACAGTTAAATAATTCTGGTTATACTAAAATGTCTTGTAAAGGTTATTAGAATAAAACATTGTTTTTATTTGAAAGACAAAGACTTATTAGCCTAATTTACATAAAGCGTTTAGCTCATACTTAACAATAGTGAGAAGTATGGATATCATTTGAGTTTTAGTTGTTTAAGCTTATTGTAAACTAGTACCGTAAGATTTATTAAGGCAATTAAAATTGTGTATTATGTAATAATATGTTATAAAATACAACACAGGTGTTTTAAAGTCCTATGTATTCAAGAATAAGCCACTATAAAAATTGTAAGACTTAAAAAATGTAACTTCTTATCAAATTTATGTTTCTATTAAATACTTTACTACAAGATTACTAAAGATGAACTACTGATATTTGCTAACTATCCGGCCACCAGCCAGATTTTTAATTAATGCCAGAGTTTGTATTATATATATACTATCTGGTGATACAACATAAAGTTTACAGGAACATTTTAATCCACATAACAAAACAAAAATTATTTTTTTATTACACAATAAAAAAAAGTAGAGTCGCGGAGTGAAATATTTATTTCAACTTTGTTTAAGGTGGAACAGTACAGTTTACGGGTCTCGGCCGCGCTCAAGGCCCAAGGTGTCAAGAAAGGTCACGTTGTCGGTTTACTTGTTAACAACTGTCCTCAAATGACAGCTCTATGGCTCGGCAACGCTCGATTAGGCGGGATTACACCACTCATCAATACCAATCAGCGAGGCAGCGCGCTAATACATTCTATCAATGTCGCAAAATGCGACGCCCTCATATTTTCGGAGGATTACAAGTCAGGTAATTTACGATAGGATGTTTATTTTTTTAATTTTTTACTACAAAGATTTTCGGATGACGATTGGAATATGAGAAATTAAAATTTATATCAACAATTGTATGTTATGCGTAATGTATATGTAACGATTAACCCGTTTGCGTAGTCGGCAGTGACCATCCCTACGCTCCGTGGGTTGTGGGTTCGATTCCCGACTCGAGTCTGGGTGTATAGTCTATATGTATGTATTTTTATATTTGTAAAAAAAATGTGTATTGCAGGTGTCTGTTACCTATAACACGGGCATTAAGTTATAGACTACTTTTGGAACAGACGTCCATGTGTCATGTGTCCTATGAATGTATGTTGTTATATACTTTCTTTACGATTGTGTATAACATATCTTCACAAGCTTTTGAATCTATTTTACTCGTGTATGTTACTTTCTTCACAACTTACAGGTCTCTGTATACTTAACTTTCTTATTTTCTAACTTGCAAAACTGGCAAAATGTTATAATAGAATATAATGTTATAGTACAAAACGTTAAACTACTCCCAGTTTTTAGAATGGAACATATAAGTTTACCGTAATTACAATAAATACACAATCTTAAAAGCAAATGTCATGTTCGCGTAATAAAACCAGCTTGTGCGTGTCGAACTCGCTCACCTAAAGAATAAAATTTCACCTCATATGAATGTGTACCAAAAATTTTATTCTCTTTAATGAAAGAGAATTGAATGCGATTCCGGATATAATGAAATATCTTAATAATTATATAGACTATTATTGTCGGTTTTTAAAATTGCCACTCGAAATTGTGCTAACGAGATTTTATTATAATCGTTAAATAAATTTATTCGTTTACGCGGAATAAAAATAATAAAAATAATTTTTATTCCGCGTAATAATAAAAATAATGTATATTAAATGCTAGTTTGCTTTCTGAACTTTGTATGTAATAATGTACGCAACCTTCCGTAATCATAAGCAGTTATATCAGCATAAAACTGGTACCTAATGCTTACGGAAGGTCGCGGCTGTGGTCTCGGGTAGCTCATCTTATAGTTAAAAAAGTGTAACTGTTTTATATATGTATATAAAAGAAATCGATATTTTAGTACATATTACATCTGAACGTTTTTCAGCGATCATATTATAATGGTCAGCCATAAATTACGTCACACGAATTTTACGACTTTTAACCCTCTTTCTCACCTCCTTGTTAAAGATTGTCACATTTTCTATAGCCATGGTATTGTTGTCCCGTTTCGTTCGGCTTGTAAGACTTCCCGGTGGTCTAAACTAATAATTGAAGACCGGCAACGCATCTGCTTGCCTCCTGGTCGTGTAGATGTCCCGGGGCGTCAGTAGGCACATAGTTGTCTGCTGCCTGCTCGTTTGCCCCTTGGCATGTCAAGTGATGGTATTGTTAAAGTAGAAAGACAGGAGTTAAGGGAAAAGGTTGGAGTATAAGGATATATAGGTAGATGTGGAGGAGAGAAAGGATACGGATACTACTGTCACGAACGGTGGAGGGGGAGTCACAATACTGCTGGCCTTCTGGTCGTGCAGATGTCCATGGGCGTCGGTAGGAACTTCGGTGCCTGCTGCATGCTCGTCTGCCCTCTTGTAACATAAAAAAAAAAATAATCTCTATGCACTACTAGGAAGTTGTGACGTACACCGTTAATATTTTTTTATGTACTTAAATAATCATGATACTTGAACATACAAAAAGTAAAGTTTTATAAGTAAACAGTATAATACTTTCTCCTTTCTAAAGTCACCATGCCAACCCATCAACTCTGTACTAAGACACAATACGCGTGGTATTATTAATGTTTTCAACATCTAGTTTGGTTTGGTGTTTTTTACCTCTTTCACTCGGTATCATTGCCATCTTGTTATGTAGCCGCGGCTACATCAGTTAGTAGATAAATTTAACAGAAATTTTGACAGTTTCAAAGAACTTGTAAGAGTTTATTTATTTATATCAGTATTTGAACTTGAATTTAAGTATTTATGCGTCGTTGTGTAACCGGGTGTTGGTTACGATAAGGGGGATCACCGTTGCATGTAACAATTATCTCGATACCGCTTTGGAAAAACCATATTATTCATGATTGTCGGAGAAATGTAACAAGCGTAAGTAGAAGAGAGTCCAGGAGAGTAGAGCACTCCCCAAAGGCTTCGCATTATGAGGCGTGTGATAAGGCAGTGTGCTAAATAGTCTCTTACCCTGAATTGTAAATTTCCTTCAGGGACAAGTCATAAAAATTAAATGTGTCATTTCAAATAAAGCGTTTACAAAGTCTCTGACATATATTAGAGGGACTAGTATAATAAAAAAATAAAAAATAAATAAGTCTCTTACCCTGACAGAAACAGTGTCGTTTTCACCAACTTCAATGGTTTGGTTTTGGGCCAAAAGCCTTCCGTCCGTGAGGCTTTACTCAGTCATCCACAAAATAGATTTACAGTATATGACCAATTGAGGCGTCGTGGATCTCGACGCCACAGGGGTGTCCCTGCTAAGTACTTAAGTATAAAGACGCAGAACCGTAATTATATTATTATTTTATTTCAAGCCTATTTTTCCCCACTGCAGGGCTCGCTATCCTCTTTCCATATGGTTCTGTTTAAGGCTATGCGTTGACAATCTCCATTATAATGATCCAAGTCATTCCTCCATCTCATTCTTGGTCTGCCTCAAGGTCGTTTCCGATCAGCGGTCCATAAAGAGTAGATGCCTTTTTTGTATCCGTGATAAAGTTTCCGCAAAATTTCTTGTAAGTTGGTTGAGTAGTTAGGACATGAAAACGAAACAAATGTAAGGATTTTAGTATATAGTTATTATTGATACGTGATATGAAGCAAAAGCTTTCAAATTGCGCGGATAGAAGACAATGAAATTTGGCATAATTATGTAGAAGGGTGTGCTAATATTTTAATAAGAATGTGCTAATATGAATTATAAATATATGAACATGAAAATCGATAGCCATAAAATTATTACCGCGCTTTGCACCGCTTCACAATTTATAATAGCATGATCACGTAGTGTGGCATGGGACTTTGCGTAGCTGTGCAAAGTTTTGTAGGCAGGAAGGAACCATAGTAGTGCCCGGGATTTGTGACCCAGGTGTAGGTTTAAGAGCGCACTCCTTGTAGTGATCACTAACACTCATCTTCACTGCCAGTGTTTCCTCCCCTGCCTAGCCAAGTGCGGCTTTAGATGTCCTTCCTAATAATGAAGTAATGACCGTTCTTGACAAGTTAAAAAGGTTTTGGCCCGAACTTTACTTTTGCAAGTTTGACGTGTACTGGCAAGTAGCAGTTGGTGTATCGCCTTTACAAATGTATGGGAAATGAGACATAAACCGCTATATCTTTTGATTGCGCACACATAGAGCGTTGATTTTATTTTGGTAGTTTTTTGCAGCTTTAAGGGACCGCAGAATTTTGTATTTGGTACAAATTTTAACTTTATAGGACGGATGTGTGTACAATTCCATAAACTTACCAAAAACGGCATAACTATTAAAAGCCCGGTTTTCTGTCTGCCAAAAGTATTCAGGAGCCATCCCACGACTACGGTGCCCACCATTGAACCCAGCGAAGGGACGCTGCCCACTAGTGAACTCTGCAGACGCTTAGTGGTGCGAGTCTGGCTCGCACTTACCCGCTTTATATTTTACACTTTCACACTCGTATCCTCCCAAAAATATATTTCAAGAATAGCTGATACAAATAAATACAAGCGTCTCGACTTTAAAAATATATATATTTTGCAAGAGAATCAATTTAAAACATACATTAATTATTTTATACAACGACAGTTTAATTTTATTTAAGTAACATCATCGGGCCATAATATTCCATTGCTGGATTTCTTCTTCTTCGTCATGAGCTAATGTTTGCCAACGGCATTCATTTACTTTACTTATAATACCACACCACCTCGATGTCAGGTGGTGTGGTTGGAATATAATTTTTTATCACGATGTCCACTGAAAATATAGCAAGCTTCGTAATTTTGGATTTTCAGGCTATAGACCTGGTGGAGGAGGTCGTAGCCATATCAGTGGTAGGCATTTGAGTCTAATGTTAGGTTAAACAGGTTTCTTACGGGCACCGGATGATATATGGGTGAATCATTATATCACTGGTTTTTTAATATCCCATCTCCTCCGTGTTTCGGAAGGCATGTGAAACAGTAGATACCGATTACTGTCACTGAGTGATATTAGTGTATAACAGTGGCTCATGCTGAATAAATCCAAATGTGTTTTCCAGGTCTATCCAGCAAACTGCTACACGCCTCCTATATGATCTGGTATCCTTTAGATTTTCCCCAAGTAAGCTGTTCTGTTCAAGGTAGCCAGGAATACTGGGCAGAAACCCTTTAGAAGAGAATAAGGTCTAGGAAGTAAACAATAGGTAACAAATTACAACATAGTCAATATTAAGCATCCATGTACTCCTGCTGAAATCAGATAGGTTAGAAGGTTGAGATGAGTAGAGCCTCTTAACCGTTTTGGTGACTTTTTTATTTTTAAAGCCAAAAAACAATGTTTTTGAAAAACTTATAATTTGTACTCAGGTGCATCATATATATATATATCTATAATTAAATCTAATCTTTACAGTTTTTGTCCTGTTGGTGTATGGTACATAGAAATAATGTAGCTTCAGGGGTCCACCCGAACCAGCTAAATTTTTTATATGAGAAAAATAAATAAATGGAGAATTATGGTGTATATATATATAACTCCAAAGTTCAATTTAATACTATAATCAACATAGATTAGGGACCTAGCAGTTTTTCATTAAAAACTCACCATTGTCAGAGTTAATTTTAACATCCCTTCCAGTTTGCAAGGGTGCTGTGTGTAAACTTTGCTCTTCTGTATAATCATCTGAAAGAATATTCATTACAGGTAATAGATACAATGCAAAAATATTTTTTAACAGTAACACATATCAAGTATATGTATTAAACTCAGTCTGAAAGGTTCTCATCCATTCTGCAGCAGTGTACATGTAGAATGTCCCTTTACGTGTATATATAATTAATAATTTAATAATGCAATAAGTTGACAATACTGACGTTGTAACTTCTGCGGCTGAATTTTCACTTTTACAATGGATGGTGTCCTGAGTGCAGGATTTTCTTTTCTTTGGCGACTTCGCGGCTTGACATTGTTAATGATTTTCGAATTTTTACCAACTTTTTTCGGTGGCATTGCAGTAAATAGCAGAGTTCACGGTAAAAAAAAAAATACTAAAAACATTTTTTTATCACATCACTAAAGTAATATATAAACTGTTCATCAAAATAAAGACATAAACTAATAAGACATTTTTTAGTATTATGAACATTTCAACAACAACAAGTTAAAAAATAAACAAAGGTGCTGGTAAAGGAAGTACATAGTAAAGCCTCGCCGAAAGCCAATTTCCAACCTTACTATTATTAATATTTAATAATAAACAAACATACATTAGACAGCATTACTCTTTGGTTCCTTATATCAATTAATCATAGAAATTTTATCGCAGCAATTTATTATTTGCTTAGAAGTCTTGAGAAATAAAAAACAAAAAGTAATTACAATTAGATCGGGATCAAATTATATCTTTTTTTTTTAAATATTATAATATTGAAATATTTAATATTATATAAGCGAGATATATCTCGCTTAAAATATCGATTTTTTAATATCTTTACAAAAATGAATTTACTATTCGTTACTCTGGAAGTAAGAAAAAGATTTCTGTTACCTGCGAATTCGTCCGCGTAAAAGTAGGTGTTATTGTTTAAAATTTTAATATATTAAATTTTATTGCGAGTTATGTTAGTTCTTGTGCCATATATAAAGTTTGTTATTGCTTATAAATCTTTCTCACATGTGATCGGCGTGAAATGGCGGCAATACTGTCACGTCAAGTGATAATATTGTTGTCGCGTTTCGTTCGGTTTGTGAGACTTCCCGGTGGCTTAAACTCGTCATTAAGACCGGCAACGCATCTGTCGCCTCCTGGTCGTGCAGTTGTCCATGGAAAAGTACTCAGACGTACTTCATAATTACCTAGAATAATAAAGGATAATTTAGAAATTAATAAAAGAACGATGCCACGGACCCTCAGCCTGTGGACGATAAATTAACATTAATAAAAATACGATAGTATCTCAAAAATTTAAAATAGTTTGTTATTACATATTATACCGGAGCCAGACATACATAGCTCAAAGTCTCTGGTAAAGTGTTTGTACATTTTTTTCCTTGGAGTCCACAAAGTACTACAAAACTTTGTAGACAAAGCCCCCGGCCACACTACATGTTCATTAAAATGATCATTCAAATGAAGCTATATCTGGCTCCGGCATTATAACTATGATTCAACGTAGTTCAAAATCAGTTATCGGACAATATCGATTAGGTATTGATATTTTCGGCTCAATGTGCATCCCTACGATGTTATTTGAAAATTGAGAAGGTCACAGAGGTTATTACTGTCATCGACTGTGATGGTCGTATGAAGAAATCGCCGGCAATTTTTCAACGTTTAAAATAAAACTACTTTGCAAAAATGCCTGGCAAGTACAAGATTGTAATGATCCGTCACGGCGAAAGTGAATGGAATCAGAAAAATCTTTTCTGCGGCTGGTACGACGCCGACCTTAGTGACAAGGGTACAGTATTAATACTCTTTAAGATGTTTCATTATCTTTTTTATTTAAATTGTTGGGATACCAATAAAAAACAGGAAAGGTCGATTTACACTTCATAAGAAGCAATTGCGATTTGTTAATGTCGTGTGTGAGCTACTTCCGGTTATTACAGTTTTATTCCTTACCCATAGGTAAGGAATAAAACTAATGGTATACCATAATATATGTTGAAATATAAATTATTTATTAAGTGATTTTCTATTAGTGCCTTGATGGGGAATTTACACTTATAAGAAGATTAAATTCATGTGTTTAGATGCATGTAAGTCTTGTTAAGTTATATTATATTAAATTTTATTATATAGATGTAAAAGTTTTTCTGTGTCATTATAATCCAGTGACATCAGATATATAATTCATTAAAGATTCAGAAATATGATGTTGAAGAAGACATAGTTTAATTGAATCGATTTGGACTGTAGAGACAGTCCAATTCGTAGATTGACTATTCAACATTTTGTTGATTGTAATAAAAAACAAAAAATGATATAAACGTTTTGTTTCTGACTAAAAAATTACCACCAATACATTATGTGTATGTGCTTATTATTAAGGAAGGCGATACATTTTTAAATTCATTGAAAATTGTGTCATTATTAAAAAATATATATCCTCAATACCTGAACGGTTGAAGCTAGAGTCACATCATGCCGGGAAACATAGAAAATATAGACAACGCACGTATTCATATACTTTTTTACTCGTAACTTATTGTTCAAATTGTTTATATTAGTGTATATTTATTTTTGTATAAGAAAATGTATACACACAAACAGTTATATATATATACACACTACATCCGAAACTACTCTACTTCACATACAGTTTAATACACATATACAATTATACATATATGTAAAGACATAAAAACTCTATACTCAAATAGGCGTACACTCTTCACGCGTACTCTCCGGAGCTGAAGGTAGAGTCACTGCCCACTGCGCCATAGGGCCAGCCATCTTGTCTTATATTAGATTAGTACATATTGCAGATATATTTTTATTATTCCTATATTTTACCGATCAGTGGCCGTAATAAAAATACAATTTTTCTTCTATAGTTCACAAGTAGAACTGACGATTCAAATAATTTTCACCTTTTACTTTTAAGTACTGCACCCTATCGCTTAGTAGTGGGGGGAACGGGAATATCATACATACAAAGAAATAAAATTTAAGTGCCGTCCAAATCAAATTCTTTTACTACTTGCAAGCGCGCAATGTATCGTGAACATTGGGGAAACAATCGTCAACAAAATGTTGATGGCCAAAATAAGTCAACGACCCGCGCCTCGCTACCCCTGTTACATACTTTTAAGTTTTATTTAAATTATGGTTTGATCTAAAAATATTGAAGAATTTTTTTGGTTTCTGATATAAAATCGCATTGGGACAAATAGTAATAAAGATATTATACAGTATACAGTTAAAAACTGGTAAAAAAAAATTGGCGTGAAATTGTTATTGTCCTTATCGTAGCATGATTGTGTAAGAAATGCCTTTTACATGAATGAATAACTAAACTAAGAGAAGTTCTTACTATTCCTGCTCAATTTCAAAAAATAAAATATAAAGGTCGGCCGCAAACACGCCGCGCGCCACGCCTGCACACGTAGCCGGCCGCGCACGCGCCGCACAGCGCAGCCACGCCGCCCACGCTGGCGTACACCACCGACCAGTCTGCGGTGCACGAAATGGTGTGGTATCGGTGGTATATAATGTTGGTGTCGTTTGGCGTTCGTACGATTCGATGTTGATATCGACAGCGTCCCAGACCTTTCCGATCGGCTCGATCCTCTAGCATTGCGGAGATCGCCCCACAGCCACATCCTCTGCAATTTAAGCGTACCCTGGTCTAGTGCCGGGATGACTGTAAGTATATTCAAATTCAAATAATATTTTATTCAAGTAGACTTGTACAAGCTCTTTTGAATCGTCAAATATTTTAAAAGCTACCACTGATTCGGAAGAGTCGTGCTGCGAGAAGAATCAGCAAGAAACTCGTTGGTAACTTCGTTATAAGAAGTAAAAAATGAAGCAGTTACTTGATTTCAGGCCTGTTTTAAGTGTCTTCCGAAAATAACTCAATTTACATGCGAAGCTAAGAATAAAAGTGGATGCGGTTTTACCCCTCTCCTGCAACTCCCTAATATTCCGACGAATATGGGTAGCGAGGGGATGGTGCGTGTCCGGGTTTCGGATCAAGTCGAGTGAGGAACGACAAGACGTTTTTTGCGATTTCCTAAAAATTAACTTTTTTGGGTTAGGTCACTTTAAGATTCAGTGTGCGATATATTTATATATGTACATATTCACGGGCAGAAAATGTGTCCTGGTATTAATATATATTTAAGGTGTATTCTCTTTGACAGGCAAGAAAATACAGGAAAATGTCATACACCGTTCAGCTCTAACTTTCAACATTTTTTACAATATTATCAACTCACATTGGAAAAATACAACACTTACCTACATTTTAGTATCAGAACTAAATAAAGGGTACCAAAGAAGTTAATAAAACGGTCGCAGTTTCGTTCAGATGACAGCCAAAACCAAACCGATGCCCGTTTTCTTTGCTAAAACTGAAACATATACCGAATCTCGATCGGACAGAAAGTCCCAGTATACTTAAAAAAAGATTAATCAGCAAAATTTCTAGAGGTAACGCCACGCTTGCAGTCCTTTTGGTCCGCAGCCGAATTGGACCAGCGCCTGCTGCACGAGGGCCTCCGTGAAGTGCATCCGCGTTACAGGAGGGTTGGCTTACGTCACACGACAAAGTTCAATTCAAATGAAGTGCTATTGTCTTTTAAATATTTACAAAACATGCATGTTCGATCTTTGCGCAGTGGCGGGTAGGTGATAGCTTTAAGATTGCATTCATTCTATGTCTACCTTCGTTTTCGAATGACTGTCGCGCCCGCCGCGCCCCCATTACTTAAGTACTATCTTTGGGATTATAGCTAGCGAAGTTTCTATCTTTTCGTAATTTTACATCCCATCATATTTTTTTTAAAGAAGAATTCCCTTTTGTTGATATCTATATATTAATACGAGAAGCGAAAAGCTTCGGTATCATTTTATGAAAATTGCGCGGAGGGAGGAGCATGAAATTTCCCACAATTACCGTTTTATATAGAGGAGGGTGTGAGAATGCTAATACTTTCATAAAATATGCATTACTAATACATTAAACTGTTAAAATAAAACCTCACGCACACGAACGCCAAACGATTTACACACACATGTATACATAAAATAGAAATACGATCTTTATGCCGTCGTAGTGCAACTTGCTTAGTATGCAGGACCAATCTCAATAATTTATATATTTACATTTCAAATTGCTAGCAGCATATAAGCTATGTTCGTTCGGTTTGAAAACAATTGAACCCGGTAGGTGGCGCTGATGTCGAGATATACCCCAAATTTGAAACTTTTCTTTCTATAACTCAAAAACAGCTATGTCAAGTTAATTTGTGTTTGTTTTAATCGTATCGTTTCTGGAAAAGTTTAAGAAAAAAAACTCCTAAGAGTATTTAAAAATACTAAAAGATGCAGAGTTGATCGAATCTTCGGAACACATCCAATAGAGGGCGGTAGTACTGAACCTTTTGATATTATATATTTTTATGTATGTTATGTAATGTTTATTTTACTTTTTAGTTTAAATTAGATTTAGTTTTTTTATTGTAGATGTTATGTATTTTATTGTTACTTGTTTAAATTACAATACATATATAAAATGATAACAAGTCTAAGAAAATTAATAATAAATTTTTAACATTACTTTTCCGTTATAAAATACATTTTTAATATAATAATATAATGTTTACATAATTATAGTTTTACTTTTTCTACATAAAAGTTGAAACGTGTAAAAAAATGTAAACACCTGATGCCTAGTGTTAGTGTTATGGGGCGTGCACTTTGGATTTTCCAAACTATTTCAGTTTATACAAACACACACTAACAGCAATAACCCATTCAAGTTTCACGTACACTGGATATAAGCATTATATACAGTAATTACCAACGAAGTTTTAAACAAATTTGCCTTTTGAACTGATATAAACACAAGCTATTTATTGCAGGTATGAAACTTGCAACATATAGCAAGATTAAGAAATATGTAGCGATAACATAAATGAAATAGCAGATGATAGCAGATCAATAAGGAAAAACACGCGCAGATCTATTTAGATACGACAGGCGTAGTGCAAAAAGACGTAGTTGTAAACAAGCAGGCGTGCCCACAGGCGTAGATACAATTACGCGGTACGTAGCAAAGTACGCGCCGATTAAACCGCGAGAGTTCACTCAACTCCGCGAAAAACATTTTCCGACTATACGGCGCACATGTGTGTACTGTACTCGTATTTTTACGTGTGTATGTGCTGTTGATGCTTCGATCATGACGATTTATAAATCCATTGTGGTTTTAAAAATACATGTTGTACAAGCTATGATTTTTGACACAGGTAACTAATATAATATATATACCTACCCATTTTTTAAAAAGAAAAAATGGAGAAAAACGCTCTCAGTTGTCAACCATCCGCTTATCAAGTGTTGCTAACACCTAAAAACCTTATCAGGTCAGCTCAACTACGCTACATGACAAGTGTTATTTTTACTATCTATTTTTAATAACTAGTCATACGAGCTTCCTTTTTCTATCGCATTCCATGACCGAGAAGCGACATCAAAAATCGACTAAGCACATGACTCAATTGAAAAGTCATTGCGACTGATAAAATGCTAATTGATTATTCGCAGGGTATCGACCCGGGAACAATGGTGCAAGACACTCGATTGGTGTGTTCTTTAGGTATGTATCTAACAGTTAAGAATAACATTAACTATATTATGTTTATGATGTCTTCCAATCTCGGTAGCTTCATGGTATAAACTATAAAGGACGACTGAAATCCGCAAGGTACCCGGTTCAAACCCCATCGCTGTTCGGGTATTGCACCCACTCCTATTACAATGTATAATAATACTATTAGCAACTATCGCAGAATATGCGGAAATGATTGGTTGAAAAATGAATTTAAAACTAGAAATAAACCAACCCAAAAATACTTAAACATGTGATGGTAATTCCAAATAGGTACCTTTCATAATATTACGAGTAGCGTAAGGGCGGCACGGTACACAGAACGTTACACTAAGCCCTTGAAAGGGGCTTGCCCTTTCATCTTAATACGACACGTTCCGAGGATACTGACTCCTGCAACGACCTCCTTTGATTCCCTTTTGAACTTTGATCAATTTTTATATCTCTCTCAGAAATAAACATATGCAAATATAATCTAGGTATTTAAACAACGTACCAAAATTTTCTACTGTAAAAAATATATAAGATCAGTGTAGAGCAAAGCAAGCAAAACGTTAAACTCGCTTGGCCCTTAAAAGAGTGACGCCCTCTTCTTTCGACCCTACTCGGTGAAAGTGTGACGACTCCTGTGAGGAGTTTTCTTTGTTATACTATCTTTATTTACGTACATTCAGAAGATTGAGATTCGTAAGTTTATCATTCAAACTGTTTAAGGAGGTATTTGGTTATTTTTTATTCTATTATATCCTACCACCCAGGTCGCAAGTCTCAAGCACTGCTTTGATTCCATCTTTAGCGAGATCGACCCGGCACCAGTACTGTAAATCCATGGTTTGTAATTCACTATTTTCGTCTGTCTTAGTAACAAATTGGCAATATAGTATCCAAAAATTTACGAGCTCTAGGGTAACGAACTCACGACCCTTAACATTGACCTTAGCAAGCGTAGGACTGAGCTACGGTGTCCTTGACTTCGCGATATTGAACCTGTTTAATATTGCCTAAGAGAATAACAAGGAAATACGCATTTATGTTTCCCACTGTTTTCATAGGTAAAAAAAAAAACTTTCAAAGTTTAGCCAGAATACCCATAAAACCCTCTGCTAAGAATTATTGTCACAATTTAAATTTGAAGACGATTTATGGTGGCTATACATAGGGCTTAAATTGAAGTGTATGTCTGTAGTTATATTTTACTTCTGAATAACTGTGTTTTTAAGTGTTTATGTTACTAATACCGCTATTCCAATTTTCGTATTTCAGTTTTTTTTTGTTACCAATTACTTGGTTTTCTGCTCGCCCAGTCGCTTGACAAGAATAATTAGAACAGATACTGTGATTCTGATAGAATTAGCAACTAATGCTAAAATATAGAGAAAGTAAAAAGGTTTATAACGCTAGCATAACATAAAAACACTTCTTCTAGCAGACACATTAAGACACCATAAGTATAAGAAATTGAACGATCCTTTATAAATAAAGGTAACACGTGTTTATAAAATTAAAGATTTCAGCTACTTAATTAATAATATTATTAATGAATAAAATTCCGATGACACAGTTAAGGTCATAACTATAATATTGCACAATGTTAAAACACTCATTTTGAACTGATTAATAATTTCTATTGCACCACAATAATTGTTTGCAAGACAAGATAATACTGCATTTATCATTTTATTATAAGTATTGCTACTTTTTATTTTTATCTAGATTTGTTCAGTAGAGTTAGGGCAAAACTAGGTTTCTTGGCAGTATTTTCTATAGGCTACAGAGGCTGTCTAATTACCTCATTTAACATAAAAATAAACCAACGTTGAATATGAAAATACAGAAGTTTTATTAAGTTAAATGGCAAACGAAAACGGCCTATGGGCTTGATGTATGCTTAGACTCTTAGAGTACAGTCGCTGGCAAATACAGTAGGTATTCATATTTTACACCACTCTGCCATCCATTAAAGAACTCTGGGAACCCTACTCATCAGAGAAATACATTACTACGCAAATAGCATTGTTTACTTGTAATTGTCTGTAGGGTGGGTTTATTTCTTTAGTTGAGCAGCTCTATATTACGAACTTCCTCCTCAAATATGTTTTATTTTGTTGGAATCGTACATATAATTGATTATTGTCCTGATATGAATGGACATCGAAGACATTCGCCTGATTTTATCGATTTAAAAACTCATTTATTTTCAATACTTTTACAGGCATCTCTTAGGTGAAGAGAATATTATTCACTTTATCTCCTCGAAATTGCTTACTTTACTTTCCATTATTGCAGCATAAAAATATCTACAGGCAAAACATTTGTAATATTTTTTAAATAATAAGAGGCAATAAAGTCTAAAACCAAAGTATGCCTATAAAAATGACGAAAACCGGAGCTTGGTAGAAAAAACGCCCTCTAAGCGGCGGCGTAAGGCGAGGTAAACAACCCCTGCGAACATCTGCCCTTTGTGAGCGCCACCTGGCTGGCGCGCGGCGGTACACCACGCCACCGCTCGCTCTCTTCGTGGGAGATGTGCGTATATCGGGAACCGGCCGATGCGATGTGACAATCACACAAACACACAATGTTGAATATATCACTTATAAGATACTCGTAGATACAGGTACTTATGATCTTGTACATATAAATCTCATGTTTATTTTGTAGTATAGAAGCTCAGTATCGAAACAAAAGGGTGGCCTGATACAGTAAGGGCCCTGGTCGCATCTAGCTCTCCTCGGTAGCAGCTCTTAGTACAAGCTTTACATTAAGCAGGAGAGGAAAAGAGAATATCAGGTATTTGTGAAAGTGTTTTAGAACCCATTTTTATATATTTTTTATTTTATAGGATTATTTTATAAACACTTTTTAAATCACTATACAATATTACAATGAAGAAATATTTAAGATGGCCTTATAAACTAATACATATATGTTAATCTTGCCATACTATTTTAGAATCAATACAAAGCATTTATATTAATTATCATATTATGTAGAATTATTTTTCATTGCAACTTTATACCTTGTACTGTTAAAGCTAAAGTAGATTTTTAATCGATTGAACTTGATCTGTAACGACGCCTGCGGGGGACGCCTTATCAATATATGTTTCTACAAGTGCAGATACAATATGACCCATATGCCGATAACAATAAGGCACTAGCGCACTTGACCCGCAGTTCAAGAAAGGGTATGTTCGCGTTAACGGTACAAAACAGCTTTATTAAGAAACCGTTAACCAAGTTTAATAGATTAAATTTTTATTTTCTTAATTTAAAAATCTATGACAAGCAGGAAAATGTCTCTATAGAGTCTATCCCTGATGTAAGGCACGACCAAAAAATGTGCAGTTCTGTACTTTGGCGGCTGTTTTCATTGCACAGATTTTCCCTCTTTTTATACAAAGGAATTTACCTCTCTGCTTAATGTGTTACAGTTGGTGTTTGTCGATATAATATTGTTACAATTCAAACAATATTAAAATCATCTCGGCTAATCTGTGCTATTTATCCTCTCAATATAAATAATAATAATCGTCTTCTTTCTCCTTTCACTTGTTGTTTTATAGTACTCGTTTTTAAATAACAAGTCGGTTTTGAAGAGCTTGTCTCTTAGATCGCTTAAAGAGCATCATTTGACATCTGTTTGGACATTAACCGCTAATGATAAGGTCTTTTTATTTAAAATACGCCACGCCTGATAGTAATGATAAACTATTTATAAAACGCCAAATTACAAAATTTGCGCTTCTTACGAAGAAAAACGAAAGTGAAAAAGTCCCATACCACCTTTCATCTCTTATTTTACCACCAAATTATGTGTTCATGGTAAATGCTATCAACTGTTAGCTGTCAAATGTATCTGTATCAAACAAATCTGACTGATACAATACTTAAATAGAAAGCTAATCTTAATCGAAATGTGTTATTTCATTAATGCATGCTGGTACTCCTTTACCCAATGTATGTAGTTATTAAATTATAGAATCCTTCGGTATGATGGTCACACACGGGAGGGCGTAGACCGTAGAGTGTCGACACCCATGTCAGACCACCCGTATCATGAGTGATCACGACACAATGAAAATACGCTTGGAGCGGTCTGATTGTGTTATTACAAGACTATACATTTCATCTATTTCATATATCAGTGGTGTTGTTGTATACTAGCAACCCAAATAATACTTAGAGAAAGTTTTGTCTCTTTAGCGGTTTTCAAATTAATTACTCGATTTTGTCGAAATTTTCACTGATAGACTTAAAAGGAATCTATACGGCTACACCAGATATAATATGCCCTAGGACATATTATATCTCGCAACATTCAAAATTCGCGTGTATATTAGTTACAATATTTAATTGAATAGTTAGGCTTTTGATTCAGGCTTATTCTATAAAGATAGTGTTTAGAGATTTGAATAAATAATAAATGTTGCTCACTTTAATCGATTTACATTGAAAAAGAGTCTGGGTTTATTGTGGACTCTTCTACAGCGAGGACGTAGCGGAGTATTCTTGAAAACTTATTTACTGTAAATTACCATATTATCATATATTACCTATTAGTATTTAAAAAAAAAGTTGTAATTGTCCTATAGATCGAATGTGCTTTTATCAAAAGCAAAATTGACTTAAAATATTTAGACTTTGATTTTCGATGTTTATTATAACAAAAATATTTTCAAAACGCATTGAGATAAGACGGGTTAAGAGATCACATTACAGCAGTTTGCTACGTAGCGCAGTGGGGTCGCGTGTCGCGTTATGCGCAGGAAGGGGGCGTCGAGACCCGCCCGCGTTTGATCCCTTCATTTCGTGGATTTTACATCGTTCTTAGAAATGCGCCAATATCAATTACTGTTCCATTCCTTTTCAACTCTGTTGATGACTGATTTATATTGTTTGGGATAGGTAATTTTATCAAATATTACCTGCTCGGTCTGCGTAGTAGAAACTTCTTTAAGTATAGACGTTGTTTTACCACTTATTCCGACTAAAATCAGATTGGTCCTTCCAAGAGTTACTCAAACAAACAGTTAACTTCAATATCTTTTGAAGTTTGGTGGTTTTAGGATTAAAGAGAGTAAACATCACGGAAGACTTAAAATAAGACTAATTTGGACAATAATCCTGCCCGTATGCAATAAAAAAACAACAGGCCTATCGTAACCACCCCATCGCCACCAACCATGATCCACTTTGAATCTAAAACTAGCCAGTAAAAACTACTGTATATACTACGGCTTTCCGCCAGCAACTCATCGTCCGACGCGCTTTTTGCAAAGCTCCAAACCGTGACCAGCTGATTATGGATTCAGGAAGGGTCCACTCCAGCGCTCCGCTAGTAAGCAACCTCTGTGCATACATATGTACGTGCTTTATGTGGGTACACGTTAGCATTATGAAATACGTAACAAAGCCCAAACTTGTTTTGTTTTTTGAGTCACCCCATTCATTAGCTAACAGTTAGAATACACCAACAAAGTTTAATAAAAACAGTAGTTTATTTTGTAAAAATTATTATTTATTATGACAGGAGACAAAGGGGTAGGTTGTTTATCGGACTATAAGTGACAACGGGCGCTCATGACACCAAAAGACTCGCACCTAATTAATTGATCAATTCTTAATGATTGACTCTAATAAACAGTAAAGCGTACTAATTTGTGTATGCTTAATTCCTGGCTTTATATATGAAAAAAATACTGGAATTGCACCTTCGACTGTTTACGGAGTGTAATCGTGGTAGGGAAATGAAGAATTCGTCCGACCGTTACTAATAGGCTTTATATAGGATCCGAGCACAGACAGACAAGCTGATGGTAATTATTTTGTTCATTTTCATGAAACGTCTGTCTGTAGAGCGGGATCAACGAACGAGCTGCGCGGCCTTATCAAGGCGACTGGGTGAGTAACTTTTGAAATGTCCAAAATAAAAAGCCTTCAAGCCAAAACAGGATAGAAATGTTTGATGACCTCTCCTTAAGACTGAAGAAATTGATTCACTCTTGCAGGACTTGATTCTGAGCCCTCTGGAAAACTTCTCGTATTTTTAGCAAAGTTGGCTTGGGTATATTATACCCAATAGATAATTAGATTAAACGGTATAATGGAAGGTAAGAATTGACAAAGATAAAAATAAAACAGGAATTAATAAAGTACCTAAACAATGTAGAAACACGGAGACAAAATTTTATTTTGTTTTATACAATTAAGTTACTTTTTGTTTTAAGTTTTTAGTAGAAACTTAACTGATCTATTTAGTTTTAGATTTTTTGTAGTTGTTTTTTCCCAAATAAATAAATTTTAAAACATGGTTGACCAAAAAGTTGCATTTTTTTTCATGTCCAATCGGCATTTACGTTGATTATGATTATAAAAATTGATGACGATGATTATAAAAAAATAAACAATTTTGATCGCAAATAAGCAAGCCAAGTACCAGGTGGACATAAGGTCACGAGCGATGTAAGGACGGCCGGGTAACCTTCTTAAAAGTAAAAATTTACTAAACTATCGACTATCACACCGCACAATAACAATAAAGAAACTTCTAAAGCCACATTTGCACCTTAAAAAGTATATAAAATTCAAAATAACATTAAAACATTTAAAAAAAATCAAAAGCTTTATGTCTCCAATTTCTAATAATGAAAACGAGCAGCAAACTATAAAAACAAACCAATTATATAACGGACACTCATCACAAACTTTCATTTGAGTCGTGTCATTCAAAATAATCACTCACACTCAGTTGAGCTATCAAAACACTTAATAAAATTGATAGCAGACCAATTTATCAGACAACCCACGCTTTACTTCCTATAGATACTTCGTGGCTCAAACTTAAGCATTTGGGGCCTAAATGGCTCAGTGGTCGACAGGCGTATAGATATTTCAGTCTAAAAATGCACGCCCCTCCACAAATTAATTGCAACGCTGGCTTTTGTGGGTCCAGCGTTTTTATTGCAAACTCAACCTCAATCACGGACTGTAAGCCATATTGACGAGCTTGTGTGTTTGTTTCTACTCGCTATTTTGCACGTAGACGCATTTTTAGATTGTACGTACTCTGTATGACGTAACGTACTAGGTTCAAACCCCAACCCCGCTGGGAAATCATAGCACCCACGCTGCGTGCAACATAGGCATTTTCAGAGTTTTCATATTTTTGTATGGAACCTTAATTAATTAGATAAAAGTAAATTAATATATATGCTTAAAACGACTTTCAATAAAATTTTGAATTTTAAAACAATAAAACTCCCATCAAAATCGGGCTAGCCATTAAGAAGACCGATATCTTAAGAGACATACATATTCTATGCAAGTACCATAAATATCATATTAGTTCAGAAATAGAATTTTGATATATAAAGATATATTATACATATATATAAAGACATATATGTTAGTATTTCGATAACAATGAGTTCCTACACAAATATGCAAGGAAACGAACGGCGAACGAAGGCATCTGCGCGGGCGCAATCGATTGGCCATCTTCACGAACACGCGCATTTCATATTGCAATCAGCGTTGGCTTGAATTCGTTAAACTTTGAACAGACTGCAGAATGCTGTTGCAAAACTGTGCCTTAGAAAGTTCATTGAAAACTTTATTTAGCAATAATAACTAAAAATATTACTAATTATATTAATAACTTTAGAAAATAAACTACGTACTAAGACGTATGCGCGGGCGCAGTTCATTTGTCATCTTTACAAATTGAAAGACTGGCTGAATTTATAATAAAGTTTATTATTATAAATTCAGCCAGTCAAAAGCCCATCAAAATCGGTCCAGCTGTTTCGGAAATAACTCGCAACAGTCAGAAAACAGTTTCAAAATGTTTTCATATATTTGCATTTTTGTATTGGTAAAAAGTTACTCATAAATAGGTATCAACGATTGATTATTTGAATCCTTCAATTGTTAAGACAGGTCGTGGAAGAGAATCTATACTAATTTATATGAAGCTGAAGATTTTGTTCGTTTGTTTATTTGAACGCGCTAATCTCAAGAAATAC
>JANCMC010033613.1:39134371-39312252 GCA_024363005.1 Charaxes varanes
AAACTATTTTCGGATACTGTGGTACTTGTGGTAATCCAAATTAAATTAAACATGGCTTAATTAGCTGTATTTAACATATTACATGATAAAAGTAAGTATATAGTAGTATATTTTTTTGTTACATACAACTTTCAATAACAGGAAGACGCTATCTATATCTTTGTAGTTTCTTAAGAACTTTTAAGTACCTATTCCTATTCTTGTATACTCTCGAATTAAAGACCTTTCCAAATTTAATTCTCATATTTTTTAGGGTTCCGTTGTCCTACGAGGAAGCCTTATAGTTTAACTCTATGTGTGACACCTAAGGTCTTATAATAGGTTACATCAATACTGTGTACCTGTATCAGCAAATAAATGATTTCATTTGATTTGATTCGATTTGATTCGATTCGATTTGATTCGATTCGATTCGATTCTATTCGATATATATGCATGTCTGGACACTCTCTTGGCGACTTTTATTGACGTAGCATATTGAATATTTGGCAACTGACTCCGGCACACCTTATATACTCATAACTAGAATTTGCATCGTTCGAGGATTATTACGCATCTTTGCAACACGCAAATATAATGTTTACTATATTTACCGACAAATTATAATTAATTATAATTATAAATATATGCGTATGTGTTATGGTGTTTTCACACTAACATTTTAACTAAAGGACGGGACAGGTGCTGTCCTGATTTAATGCTTGTCTCTTATTAGCGTATTAACCAATCTGCTTTATGTCAAAAGCTTAACACTAGCAGAATATTATATGACATTATAATTTTACATGACACGTCAGTTAAAAGGTCTATTACGAACGACATCTATTTGAGGTATCGAATAAATCTTCCTTTTTAAAGATAATTTTCTACGGATTTTTTTTTCTTTCTTTTCTTTTAAACCTTCCCGGAAATAAATGGAATAAACCAAAACAAACAGAAGTAATAGCGGACCAGCAGTTTTCTAGCGGTATCCCCTTGATAAGGAAGACCGCTAGCACATGATATTTTTAAATGTCGACATACGTCGCTAAAAAGAGATTAAGATGCGTTGCTGGCCCTTGAGGAATGAGTATGCTCTTTTCTTAAACATCCCAATAACGCATTAAGCTATTGCTGCTTTTACTCATATGCATGCAATACTAATCTCTTATTAATTTAATTAATTTATATGTGCAGCTTACATAAATTAATTCTCCTTCGGTGCTCAGTTACGTTTGCGGATTTGTAAGGACATACATACACCATTACGTCTCCGTGTGAAAGTGCCTTAATACTTGAAACAGACTATTCTCACGGTTTTCTACTGGCATCGATTAAATTACATACAAAGTTGCGTATGTATGTAAAGTATATTTAAATTTAAAATCTCAAGGGGACTAATGTCATCCTTTAACCTATAGCACCTTTAAAGGTAGAATTTCTTGATAGGAACAGGCGTTACTTTCCGACAATCAATGACAAGCAGGACAAATTCAATTACTATGCCATAGTTGAATTGTAGGTATGTTTTATTTTAATCGATTTTGTAACTGTGGATTTAAACCCCATTTATAAAGGATTATCCTTTTTTTAGAAATGGCATATTCATAGAAGTGGCACGTATATTGTTTGGTACACGAGTATGTGCCACCTCTGTGAGACACAGGTTAATAAAGGAGACAGTCAGTGTGATATTCTGTCGACACTGTCACAAGGTGAGCTCGGATGATGAGATTATTCTCTCATAAAGGTATAGTATTACACCCCTTACGTGTGAAACACTGAATATGCTCCGTAGTTCATGAATGCAAACTCGCACTTATTTACATATACGTGCACTTATCACTTTTATCTGTCGTCGGAAACAGCTAAAAATAAAAGATAAATATAATACAAAAATTGGCACGGGCTCATGCCTCTGGTGCGTAAATTTATTTAAAAAAAAAAAGTCTTTAACCTGTAACTTCATCTACCTTGAATTCAGTTATATTTCACGATAAAAGGTAGTCTAAGTTCTTCTCCAAGGTTCAATATGTCTATACGGCTGGCCCGTTGGCGCAGTGGGCAGTGACCCTGCTTTCTGCTCCGGGGGTCGTGGGTTCCATTCCCATCTCGAGTCTGGGTGTGTTATCTATATGTATGTATTTATATATACCCGAGTGGAGTATCGAGATTTTTTACACATTGAATTTAATGTTATTTATTTAGTAGGTATCTATCGAGGTATCTATTTGAAGTCAAAGAAAAAGATTATATAAGTGGTAGGTGGTTCACCGATAATAAGTTACTGTCAGCTTTCATAGACACCTGCAAATATAAAAAAAGTGCGCTGGTGGAATAAACGTGGATACAAATATTTGGTAAACCATTTGATATAAGGAAAATATTGTTTTTTTGTTTAATCGCAATTTTAGGGCCTCCAAGGACCAAGAACCTCCAAAGACAAAAGAACACTTTTTGTGTCGTATACCTGTCAAAGCCAAATCACTATAACCGTATACCGATAACCGTATCTGAATCATTTAGAAAATTCTTTATTTTGTAAGTATATAAAAAAAAACACTTTTTTATGGAGTTTCGAGGTGGGGTAAACCTTGCGAAACCGTTACCGAACCGACACCTAGGGTTGCGTTATTACTTCTGTCCACCCTCTCGGATTGAAATTTCTGTACTAGATTTGATAGTAGATTTTATTATACTTATGTAGGTACTATGGGAATCACATTACCGTAATGGTGAAATTAATATTTTATAATCGAATATGAAATTCAAATAAATTTCATATTCGATTTAAAGCATCTAAAGAGTAGCACATACATTTTTTAAATTTGGAACAACATATTTCTGACGTCCCTATCGCCACAGAATTTTTTAAAAGTATCAGGCATGGCCTAGACGTAATAATGTTCTACATTTAAAAAAACTTTGGTTATTTTTCGGTTTATCGCTTGTCGTATCTAAATCGCGAGTTAACTGAGTCCGGGCGTCCCGTGTCCCGCCGTCGCGACGCTTTTGCCTCCACTGCAAGCGAGTTGCCGCGAAATCGCGTCGTCCTTTGCTGCTAATTTTTGTAACATTCATTTCAAGTTTAATAACCTAATAAATATTTCCATAAAATTCCTATTTAGCTATTTATAGGCGGACAATCAAATTTCTTGATGGTTATTTTACATCATTTTATCTGCGAATGAATATAATAGTTGTTTAAAGGTCATCACACGTTAAGGCCCCCCCCCCCAGGAGCATGTCACCAGAATATGACATTGTGTGACAACGGCAGGGGCAGACAACAGCTTTATGACGTCACTTGTCAAAATTAAAAACATTGTTTTTCATTACTGACCTGTTTTTTAGCCGAGGAAGAGGTGGAGCAAAGGTTTGGATACCCTTGCGGTGAAGGTGTGGTTGAGATTGGCCCAGGAAATAGGCCTGGCCGCTTGTTTTATGAAATAATGATTTTCGTCAGTCAAGTCATTTGAACTTTATATATATATAAAGTTCAAATGGCAAACGGGCAGGCGATTCACTCGAGTGACTACCGACGTCCATTGATAACTGCAACACAAGACGGCTTACAGATGAGTAGCCGGCCTTTGAGGAATGAATAAGCTCATTTCTTGAAGGTCCCTAAGTCATATCGGTTCGAAAATACAGATGACCTATGGGTCCGGGTAAGCCCTGTTAACCTTTACCCTTAAATAAGTACCGGATGCCAAACAAGATTACGTTACAAATGCAAATAATCTTAATGAATATATATGTATTTCAGTCTTATTAATACAAGAAATACTTTAAGGTTTTTTTTAATCAGCCTAGAAATAAGTAGGTAATCCTTGATCAGCCCTTAATAGCCCACCGCTGAGCGGCCTATATTGACCTCCCTTCTTGTATACCACTCTCCCCTGTCTCTTGCCAGTCGCATCCAGCTACCTTCTGTCACCTCTTTATGTCATAATTTAAATATCATTTATGCACAATTAGGAATCTTTGGAGATATGATTGGAGGCATGAAATTCTTTACACTTCGTTCGTTTTTTTATTTTTATTTTTTTTTGGTAACTATGCAGTTTGAGGACTTTTCCCAAAAATGCTTATTCTTGTTTTTTCCACTCTAATGAGTGGAATGTCCTATTTTAACATTCATAACTCGAAAAAAAAATCAGCCTCCGCCGAGGGAATTTCACTCATCAGAGTGCAAACAACAACTTCCAGAAGAAGAAAGAACTATGCATTTTTGGGAAAAGTCCTCATACCATATGTAATATTTATTATTATTATTTAGAGCCTATTTTTTTCCCACTGCAGGGCAAAGGGCTCCCTCTTTCCATAAGGTTCTGTCTAAGGCTATGCGTTGCCAATCTCTATTATAACAATCCAAGTCATTCCTCCGTCTCATTCTTAGTCTGTATATTGATTTTATTGATGTTTTTTTTTTCGTAAAAAGAATATTTTTTAAGTATGCCTAATATTCCCATTTCCCCTCCTACTGCGCTGAAATTAAGATTAAAATTAAAAGCTTGTGTTAGGAGGGGGTGCGACAATACCCCACCGGCCTTCCATAAAAACCAGAAACCAGAAAGTGTAGAACAACGTAAACTATATTAATATAAGGAATCAAGCTTAAACAAACTATTACATTTTAACACAATTTTACACACGCACACACACAAACACACACACACACACACACGCACGCACGCATTGTCAACTCTACCCTATCTCCTTAAAGAGTTCTGGCAGAAAAGCGTCTCTACACGTATATATTATAATCAAACGAACACTAGTATACAAAATCTGCGAGCAATTTTCCAGTTACGCACGCCCAAATATTAATGAAAATTACCGCATACTAATTGAATTGTTTTACGCACACACACATTAGTACTAATGTGCGTGCGAGCGCGCGCCGTCCGATCATGTTCGCCATTATCATTTTTGGACACGCATACCTGCTGTTGGCCGAACTCATTTCATTGTTTGCGAATAGTTACACTCCACGGGGGCTATAACATTGGAATTCGAACACACGTTCGCCATTTTGTAAGCTCCGTGCAGAATTTCAATTCGACGTGTTTCGCCTTCTCTCGCTTTTGCCGCGCACAGCCAGGAGTTACGGATGAATTTAAAATTAGAATTCCTTTTTGGAGGCAAGCGCTTAGTTGGATGGTGTTAAGCAATAACATGCCAAGCCAATAAGTCGAATTCAATATATCGACGGATTCTACTAGTGTGTAATCTATTACTCATTATGGAAAAAAGTTCAAAGTAACATAAACTAGTAAAAAGCGGCGCTTTCTGAGGATAAGTGTAGTTTTTCATATATATTTTATTTCAAAACATTTTTTTACACATAGCACATCCAGATATATGATTAAATTACTTTGTTAAAGCACAAATCTACAGGCGTGTTAGTTTTCAGTAAAGTGTACTACAAAACTGCTCAGGTTGTGAGATAGTATTAGGGCTCGCTTCGCCCGCCATTATAAAATAAATACGAGATATAGATAATTTCATGTTAGAAAAATGTCCATGAGCGTGTCAAGACACGCTTATATAGAAGGGTTCCGTACCTGATACGTTATAAGCGTATTTGTTAAATCACTTCAAAGTTGTTGTCCGATTTCGTTCAAAATAATTTTCCTAATGAGTTCTTAGCATGTTCTATTAACATGGAAAATTTCAAGTCTATAAGTCTAATACTTTGCAAATGCTAGGGGGGAGGGGGCACCTTAAAGGTAGACAGACGGACGGAAGTAGAGCGAAATTATAAGGGTTCCTTGTAGTACTACGGAACTCTAAAAAGATGGAAAATAATATTGTATTTTAACGAAAGAACTAGACATAATTCATTAACAACGTCGACACCCAAAAATGAATATTAATTTATTTCCCTTACCAAACTGTCATTAGATTCCGGAGACAGGAATTAGGAAAACGTTGTTAACATCTATAAAAAAGTTCCTTGAAGATTTAAATAATCTTTGGTCAAAATCAAAGTCAAAAATGTTATTATTCATACACTTTACTGTACTTATGAACGTTATGTGTATTATTGAAATCATTATTATAACATTTAGTGATAAATTTTATGATTAAAAAGCTAAGTTTCCAATGGTTCCGATGCGCCCTGCACTGAGAAAAACCTGCAACAAACTCAGTCGGGTAATTTTTTTGCTATCACCATTTCACTTTAAAAGATATTTTCTCAATACGGGGTTCGTGTTGTTTGACATATTTATTGCTTAAGACCATCCATCCGCGGAGATTAGTTTTTCTAATGTTTCACCACGAGTTCTTTTTTCAAACGTACCTATTTTTTTTTTTTTAATTTAATGTAATGAGGTTCCAACGTTGCGCCATTTGTTAGCCGAGCAACAAAATGCTTAAAGAAAGGCTGAATGTGGGCGCTGCTTAAAAAAGGGAAAAAAAGGTTTCTTTTCACGTGAAACGAGCGCAGTTTAATACAGCCTAAGCGTTCGCCAGATTAAACAACTTTAATAAACTATATTTCGTCTAATCAAAAAAAATTCTCGCAAAACATCAAAGCATCAAAGTAAGTATCTACACTTTTAATTAAATTTCTTGAATATCTCCTTTAAATTTTGTTAATCAACTGTGATATAAAAAATATAAAATGTAATATATACCATATTTATATATATACCAGCTGTGCCCACGACTTTGTCCGCGTAAAATTAGATAAAAAAGAATTAGATTCAATTTTAGCCAAATGATATATAGTTTATAGCCTTCCAACACTGAAAGATTTTTTTAAAGTAAGCCCATTCACGCTAACAAACAAACAAACTCTTCAACTTTGTTTATAAGTATAAGATATTATTTACGACTGATTCTCAGACCTACCAAATATACTCAAAAATTTTCATAAGGATTGATCAAGTCGTTTTGGACGAGTTCGACTACTAACAATGTGACACGAGAATTTTATATATTACATATATAAATGCAAAATCTCGAAAACTGCGGGACGGACTAAGATGAAATTTGGCATATAATTGCAAAATATATTACGAGCGATTCTCGAACCTACCAAATATAGACAAAAATTTTCATAAGGATTGATCAAGCCGTTTTGGACGAGTTCGACTACTAACAATGTGGACACGAGAATTTTATATATTACATATATAAATGCAAAATCTCGAAAACTGCGGGACGGACTAAGATGAAATTTGGCATATAATTGCAAAATATATTACGAGCGATTCTCGAATCTACCAAATATACACAAAAAATTTCATTAGAATCGGTCAAGCCGTTTTTGAGGAGTTTCGCAACTATCAATGTGACACGAGGACTTTATATATTAGATACATAAAACTGAAATCTCGAAAACTCCGGGACGAGCAAAGATAGAATTTGATAGTTTATAGTACTGACTACAAATCCGTTCGTAGCGGATGTCTCAGTAGACAAAAACGGGTTGGGTTGGCATAAGGGCTCTCGCAAGTTAACGCAGACTAAATCGCGGGAAGCAAATAGTACGAGTATCAAAATGAAACTCCATTTCTCTTTGCCATACCATAGTTTGAAGACGACTGGACCAATTAATATTTAATTAGAGGTAGCGCCATGCTTGTAGCTGAATTGGTCCGGCGCGTCCGGGTACCAGTACCTCTTTCTCACATGAAAGCTATAAGGGCCAATTATCATCATCATCCTTGCGTATGGCATCCTGCATGGATCATAATTTCAAGTCCAGACTTAACCACGCCTCTGCTGCTGTTGTAAGAGAGAGCAATTGAGATATGCCGCCAGGGAGAAGACGGAGTGGACACTCATTCACAACAGGGTTTGATCTGGTGCTCCGCAGTCACATTGTGGTGAATCTATTAGTCCCCATTTGTAAAGGTGGTCATTCGATTTTCCGTGGTTGGTCAGGAATTTCTTTAGGGCTGTCCACACCTTCCTTTCTTTAGAATTGTTCTGGCCCTTCACGCACAAAGGTCACCCTATAGTGATTAAGTGCGGAAAATGCAGTCCGCGAAGAAGATGAAGAAGAAGACCAATACTAAAATTTTTTGAAAATATTATTTCGCCTATGTTTATCAGGAATAATATAGGATTCTAATGGTGAAAGAATTTTTCAAATCGGACCTGTGGTTCCTGAGTTAAGCTTTAAAAAACAACTCAAAGAACACTATTTAAGCAGCTTTTACTCATGCCGTAAACTTAGCTCTTAGTCGAAAATATCAACAGAATATGAAACTTTATTTAAAAAATACTTTCCATTCACCTGCATTTTACGGGCAGCTGCTAGAGCTTAAATGTAACTACTGCCACTGGAGTAGGTTTATAAGCCAGCAAATTCGTCTACGGCCAGGTCTCCGGCGGGCTTTTATTTTGCCTTGACTTCTGAGTTGGTGTACTGATTATTAATTCTGTTGTTACTACACTATAAAGGTATTAATAAGTATAGTCGACCAAGAAAGTGCTTTACCATTTTGAACGACAGCTCCGAGCTTGAGAGAACATTTTGCTAATTTTTTTTTTGTGTGGTCCTTGCTGTTGGTCCTATTGGCCTCGACAGGCGTGTTAATTCCGAAATATTTAAATATATATGTTTATATATAAAATTACACATATATATATATGTATATATGTTTCACATCACTGGTGATAGTAATTAATTTCAATCAGTATACATTCTGATGGTAGCACGCGACACGTGATAAGGCACATCTATAATGACCACTCCCAGTTTAGGCTGAAATTAAATTACAGCATGATAGCGTAGTCTTTTTGTTGATGGGTTATTGATATGGGTGTGTCGATATTGCGTCATCGATACCCTGTTATTATATTTTGCCGAACAAAAGCTTTACAAAACGTATTGTCGCGCCCACTCCTAATACAAGCTTTTAATTTAAGATTAGTAGGAGGGGTAAAGGGAATATTAGTCATACCTAAAAAGTATTACTAATATAGTAAAAAATAGTACGCCAGAAAAAGGCAGTGGTATTATTTATATTTTGAAAGGTATCGTTTGGAACATCTAGATGCCAAATGCCTTATTAAAAATAACCTGTCCGAAGCCTTGAAACACCTCTACTTAAAATAATAGTGGCTAATTACATTGTGTGTCCTGCAATAGGACTTTATAATAAAATTTCTATCTGTTTTATAAGATACACAAGTATCATTTATATAGAAGAGGGTGTGCGCATGCTAATATTTGTTTTAAATATATTATATTACTATGTATATTAAATTATTAAAATAATAGCACACGCACACTAATGTTAAACGATTTACACCCATCTGTATACATTTACTGTTCTTATATACCAAACAATGTCGTTGTAAATATAATTAAAATTGTAAAGATTGTGGCCGAATTTTGGGACACTTACTACTTCTAGTATACTTCTACGACTATTTCACTTGTTAATACCTACAGAAGTTGTCCTCTGCAGACTACTCAATCGGTGCTAGAATAAAACAATATCAACTATTAAATCAACAGACTAAAAACAAAAAAATGCTCTACGTCTTTTTTATATATTACAAGGGACTAACGAGCGAGCGGTCTATGGGCATCGGTAGTCACTTAGGTAAAATGACTTCCGATGTCGAAGGACACCTGCCACCAAAAGGCTTTGTCGGCCTTTAAAGAAGGATTTAGGCTGCCGGGAACTCTCACAAACCGAACGAAACGCGACAACAACACCATCACTTGAAGTGACAGCATTGACGACACTTTACGCCGATCGTATATAAAGAGCATTAAGGTGGCGCTAAAATGGCGCATTAGTTTTTAACCAAGGCACGTATGATATTTTCTCAGCGCATAGCACAAGTCATACGGAGAACGCTTAAGAAGAGCCAGAGTTGATGAGACACTTTATTGGTGTTTTCAGTTTAAAAGCATCGTGGACGACATGTGAAAGTATAGTATAACAGCTGTCTGTGCTGTCCTTTATATCCTATTATCTATCCCTTTCCCTTAATCCTGCCTTTCTAATTAGAGGTAGCGTCACGCTTGTAGCCGAATTGGGCCGGCGCGTCCGGGTACCAGTACCTCTTTCTCTAGGGAATGAGAAACTGTACAGCTATACTTGCAGTATTAAAATCGAACAAAAATAGTCCTCTGCAATCTAAGCGGAACCGGTTCCTAGACCGGGATAACGCTAGGTAGTAGAAAAATATACATAGGACTGTATACTTTATTGACATTGACGCATAGCAACATAATAACAATATTTCTGATATAATAATATGAATTATTTTCATCCGCACATCCTTAATTACATAAAAAAGTACGTTGAGCTGGTAATGGTGGACAACACAGATAGATGGTAAACATACGGTCAACTTCCTGTTAACAAACTATTCATGACTATTTATAGTCAAGAATATTAGGCATAGCTTATAAGCTGTTAGGTGTGAAGGACCCAAATCTATTGTTTACTAAGGAAAACCTATGCGATCTATAAATTAAATTTATCTTGAAGTCTTAAATAAAACAGCATAGTTCAATACACTATTATGTAGCCTTTTTTATATCTTCTTCTTCTTCCTAGCGTTATCCCAGTTAAGTACCAGGGTCCGCTTAGATTGCAGAGGGTTTGGCTGTGGGGCGGAAATGACGAAAAATTTCCGTACCGATAAGTGGAAATTGCAGTAGGACAATAAGTATGTCTTATATATTTCTAAGTATCTGTAAGTTTAGTTTTTATGATAGATGGTGTTTCTTTTGTTTTTCTTATGCCGGATCTAGACATAACTCGAAGTGTTTGTACATTTCTGTCCTTGAAGACAACAAAGTTCTACAAATCTTTGCGCACCTACACAAAGTCCCTAGCCACACTACGTGATCATTGAAATGAACATTCAAATGAAGCCATGTCTGGCTCCGGCATTACATTATCTGTCATAAGTACAAAAGGCCTATTTAGCAGTGTTTGTAAATGAAAACATAACGTTCGGGAAGGTACAGTTTATTCCCGTATCTATGTATGGAGTTTTCTAACATGACGTTTGTGATACATACACACATATACATATATTTTCATAAAACTTACATTTTTTCTTGACGTTCGTGAAGAGCTGGGCGTCCAGTGGGGGCGCTCGATGCTCTACGTCCATCAGTGGGTACATTTTGTGTTCCATGCCCGGGGGAAACAGGCCCAAGGGTGAGTCCATGCCGAACACTGTAACAACAATTTCAAAATTACTAATATGCACCACTTATACTATCAGTCAAACACCGATCGCGCTAAACTTTTGTTTCACCCATATTTGACACAAGCTTTATGCATACGATACCGGTGAAGCTTTAGGCCCTTTATAATACGATAATGATTTTTAGTTTAAAGTATAAACCTGACATATAAAATGTAAGCCACTTTATAAAAAGCCTACCAAGTTGAATAATATTTTGTAAAAAATATTGTTTTTTTTTTAAATATATATCGAAATCTAAAACAAACCTGAAGTATACTTATTGAGATATATTTTGTTTCAGATTATAATATCGAATAATATTTTTTAATGGAATATACTTGGACTATAATAATTGTTTCACTATGCCACGATCTCACATTTCGAAAGCGCGTCTTACTTTAGCGTAAAGTTGCGCTATCTGTTACTAGATGGCGTTACTCGTATTAAAGATACCCTCAGATCATAGTAATATGAACTGAGAATCTAAAAATGATCTGAGAAGTTACGCAGATATATTTTATAGAGTCTAAATAATGGTGTCAAAGCCTTACTGAATTTTTAATAATATAAGAAGGTCTTCACGATTACAAATAATTATGCTTAATTAGTTAAGATGTTAATGTTCCAAGCATTCTAGACACTACTATGTAATTAAAAGTTGTCAATTATAACGGCTGATATTTTATTAAACAAATAAACGAATAAAAAGGTACACCTAAAACTCTAAGATAATCAATATAGTCTGTATTCAAAAGCTTATATTTTGAAATCACAGCATATTTATTTAAACGGTAGTATACGGTTAAATAAAAATAGCACTCCCATTGTCTGAGAAGCTTCGGCAATAATAAATGGCGGATTACGAGGCGGTCGGTGGCAGTTCGTAAATAAGAGGTGTCGTCCATTCACCTACAGCGACTAATCGATAGCTGTGTCTTATTAGTATTCTATCTTACTCTGTATTTACTGCACAAGATTTAAACGCGTGGGCCTTTGCCTCGATAATTCATTAAAAGTATGTAAACTCGAATTATAGTCTATGGAATGATTTAAGTTTGGCGGGAATTTGGAAAACGTAATTTTTATTCAAACGTATTTTTCAGTTTTAATATTTTAGAATGTTCTTGTATGTTTTCTTTGATTACCAAGTAGCTATGGTTATTGACAATATAATGATTAATTATTGTCGTCAGAAAAGACTTGTGTTGCGTTATGAGACGTAGTCTCGTTTCTGATAAAAGTGTCCTTCAATAAAAGCGAACTCAACCGCCCACTATCCGCTTCACCCATATATCCTATCATTGGCAGCTTATAATTAACAAGTTTCGCACGCGGTTTCACCTGCATTCGCCGTCAGACTAACCACAGCCTAGCATATCTTTCGTAATATTAATGCGTATGTTGTGAATCTAATATCCTATGCAATTAGAGTAGGGTTATCGTTCTTGTCGATATAGCGGGACTTGCTGCAACTAGTATGTATTTTTTCTTTTTAATTTTATTAAATTCTAATAATTTATGAATCTTCTTCGTTTTATTTTATCTTTTTTTGGTATTTTAACGATTTTATAGACTTGTACTGGCATCTGAATTACACCAGCGGAAATCGCGCAGAAATCTGTCAGGTTCAGGTTTAATACGTTCTAGGGATAATAAAGTTCGCTTATTTTTTGAAAGCCAGCTACATCTGGAGCCGTCTAAAATTACTTTGTCTATGGACATTCATAGTTATAATGCCGGAGCCAGACATAGCTCGTGTTTGTACATTTTGGTCTTTGAAGAATGACATTTGAATGATTATTCAAATGAAGCTATGTCTGGCTCCGGCTAATTATTAAATAAACCAAACGTACAAGTCGTTGGCTTGTCATAATAATTAAAAAAATAAAAGCACTGATTATCACATTCATTGCATTTTTACTTGCTTCCGAAACGATTCATTTTATAAGAATGAATCTTTTTGTCTCTGTCAACTGTATTAAAAAACGAGTGTGCTCTTGACCACTCGACTACAGTAAAACTTCTGTACCTACATCTTACGAAACGTAACTCTCCCCCTTTCTATCTTCACTAACTTATATGTCTTTTAATATCTATTCACCTCGCTCGATCACACTTTTCGTAACGCTCTCGACACGCATTCACCAGATTACTCCCCAAGACATGCGTGCGTAAAGAAGTTTTACTTTAAAAAGCTTATAAATTACTTTACTGTAAACTTTGGTTAGAGCATAACTGTCATAGAAATCTTGCGGCATATCTAAAGCTTCTATGCGTCTTCATAGCGCGGATGGTTATTACTTTTTATAATGTCGGCGTAATGGCTTATATTTAATTAAAGCGTCCCGATTGCGTCTCGGGGAGCATGACAACCCTAAATTAGTACGTTATTATGAAATACTTCCTGGCTTCTGTATAATAACCACGTAGGAAGGCTTACGTAATATTTAAATTTATTACTATTTATGAGCAGTATTATAAAATTATTACTTACGTATCTCATTAAAGTAAAACGGAAACTCTCCAGGGATGCTGCAGTTGAGACGCGCCTTCAGATACGTCGACCCATACTAGCACTGGTTTATATTTGTTATCCAAACTCATCCGTGTTTCTGAAGGCACGTAAAACAGTGGGACCAGATTAATGTGACTGAGTGATATTAGTCGCAACGTAGCAGAGATCGTGGGGGTTCCGAGGATGACGTCAGATGGATTTGGTTATCTTAACTCGCCCCACAGCCACATCCTCCGCAATCTAAGCGAACCCTGATACTAGACCGGGGTAACGCTAGGAAATAGATTATGGTAGGGGACAAAGTCAGTTGGACTAATGCGTAAATTCAGAGCCTGTTAAAAAGTTAAAAAATCTGTTCTTAGCGGATGTCACTAAAGATAAACTTTCACCTTGCCCAATCTCATATAGAGGATCTATCGTTTTTATATATCAATACCTCCCACGTAAATTGTTGTAACTCCAAATTCCGAGCTTTACAGTAGAACGTTACAAACAACTAAATTGTAATAGAAGAGTCACTTTTTTAATATAGTATGACATCATGTCATCGTCATTATTGAATATATAATTTTATACACAAATGTGTTATAAAATGGGGTTTTTATTACGATTTACTTGTTTGTAATGCTCTACTGTGAAGTGGAGAACATTGCCGCCACTTCACGCCGATCTCTCGTGAGAAAGAGGTACTGGTACCCGGACGCGCCTGCCCAATTCGGCTACAAGCATGGCGCTACCTCTAATCACAACATGGCGCTACCTCTAATTACCTTCGATGTGGCCGGGCCAGCGCAGACGGTGAGCTTTGGTTTCACCGATGATGTTTGTTGACTATACAACGTCATTGTTATTTTTGACAATCAACATTTACATGCTGTAGTCATGAGTACGCTTTGACATAATCATAGTAAAACAGACATGTCGGTGTAAATTGTTTGGAAATTTCACCTCGCCTACATATATAGTAGACGTATTCAGAAATTTCGCTAGTTCATTTGTATGGTGATATAATAATTTAATATAGCACGGTAGTCAAGAGATCTAATACAAACGTCATCTATTTGTACCTATTCTGAAGTAGCGACCAAAATATGCATTTTTTTGCATTTTTAAATAATCAAAAGAAGAAGAAGATTTTCCTTTCCTTTCTTTTAAAGCTTCTCGGCGATATGGGGAATAAAACCAAACTAACAGAATCCAAAATGTTAACCCGCTTCTGAGTTTTAGCGAGACTAATGAATAACGATCCGGCATCAACTAAGGATGACTGCAGACGTGTCATTTGGGCCTCGTTTACGGAGACGCGGGACGTTGCGCGTCGCGTGCGGCGTGGCGTTTCGCGGCGTATAAACTCTATGGAAACGTAATCGCTTCTCCGTAAACGCCATCATACAACCCCATATGGGCCGCAACGCCACACGCGACGTGCGACACCTCGTCTATCCGTAAATAAGACCTTTTATATCACTTGGAAATGCTTTTATGCACTACCCTGTTCGCAAATAATCCCATGATATAGGAACATTTGCAAACGGGAGTGTGGGACTTATATTAGTATAGATTAATATCTATACCATCGGAAAAAATTAGGTGTACGCATGCTACATTTTTTTTTTTTTAACTATATTAGGTATTGTATATATTCGCGCTTTCCTGACCCTAAACCAGAGGTCGGCAACCTTTTCGCAGACAAGGGCCACATCGGAAAAAAATTAGGTGTACGCATGCCACATTTTTTTAAAAATTATATTAGGTATTGTATATATACGCGCTTTCATGACCCTAAATCAGGGGTCGGCAACCTTTTCGCAGACAAGGGCCACATCGGAAAGCTTACTTTTGACGGTGTGAGTACACTAGTCTTGATACCCTAGTTACAATATAAGTCTATAATGCGAATTATAGAGTAATTAATGTCGAGCGTGGAGTACAGAGTACGGGATACAGGACGCAGTATATGTGAATGTGTGTTGTCGTTAAGAAATATTCTTATATATAATGGAAAGAATACAGAATGGGAGAACCCACGCGTTGACAGCTAACCACTTACATTTGGTTCCCACTTAATAAATTTTGGGTGCCACTTAGCTAATAACTTAAATTATGAAACATAAGCTGTGAGAAACTATTTGGGGTTGCTATTTCATTTTTTCCTTTTATTCATACACCCTTCTGGTCGTGCAGATGGCCATGGGCGACGGTAGGCACTTCGGGGCATACTGCCTGCTCGTCTGCCCCCTTGTAACATAAAAAAAAAAAAAAAAACTCAATTTATAGTCGCAATTAAAAATGAAAAGTATGCATGTGCATAACTTCCGAACGATTGCACCAAATTGGATATTTTTTTTGTTGTTTTCATTATTGTTAGGACAAGGTTTGTATAATGAAAAAAGGAATAGCAAAGTGAAAGTGACAAGGAAATGGAACAGAAACAGAACGGGAATGGGTCACCAGGTTACTCCTCAAATCAAGTGTGGGTGACGAAATTTTACTTTAAAAAATTGAGACCAAACAGGCAGATAGTAGTGGGTCTTTATAGAGTAATCGACTATAACATATGAGAATGAGATGTAGTGACTTCGTAAATTAAGTTTCAATAAGTGAATCCTCCATGGTTCATATTAGTTCTTATGGGAGTTCACTCAAGTCGAGGTTATTCCGAAAAACATGCGCAGCGAAGATTCCAACAAATATGTCCAAAGAATAAATTATGACGTCAGAGATACTCGATAAGCTTCGTCCAAGTCCTGTATGCAGATATTGCAGAGCTAGAAGGACGTAAGGGATTTTTATCACACACCAATTACTCATTAATATACTTTACTATATATAAATTAATGTATATGAACAAACATCTAATTTTAAACAGCCATTTAGATTGAGTTTCTTGCCTCGAAGATACGATTATCGTAGGAATATAGCCCATTGGTGCAGTGGGCAGTGACTCTACCTTCTGCTCCGAGGGTCGTGGGTTCGATTCCCACCTCGAGTGTATTATCCATATGTATGTATTTATATATTTCTAAAAAATATTTGTCTATAACAGGCGAGTCGCCTCCACGCATGGCAGTGCTTCAAGCGTTAATACTACAAGTTATAACATAGTTATTTACTACTAAACGTTCTCTCACTATATATAACAAAATAATCAAATATAATTCAGTTGGATTCAAAATAACAGGTATGTAACGCGCATTAAAGGCCGGCAAAGCATCTGTTAGCCTTCTGGTGGCGCATATGTCCATGGGTGTCGGTAGTCACTTATGTGAACTGCCTCGTCGTTAACATATAACAATTTTACTGTCTTACATAACAATAGATAGCAATAATCTAATTGCTCATCGACGTATCGAGTCCATTTATTTGGCCATCGGAAACGAAATGTCAATTTTGCCTTTAAGAAGTCGTCTTTAATAAGATTCGAGAAGTAGTACCTTATGGCACTTTGCTTACAATGTTACAAGTCACAAACTCCTTCTATTCAACTGAAATCAATACTTTCTGATGCACAAATAAATGAAATAAAAATTTGTTTGTATCTTGGACACAATCGCCGATTTCGATTGCGAATCACAATCGTTGTAGGTAAGTATGAAAAGGGACGCCGTCGAAATCCCGTTGCCTCAGCTGGTTACGTTTATTTATAACCTACGGTTTTCATGAAATGGGACATATAAAACCAGCTGTGAGCAAACTTGTGGGTCATGAGTTATTCTATATATGTACATATCCTATCTAGTACCCGCGAGTGTATCTGCTTTTTTAATACTTACACACAAATTAAGCTATAAGAGCTCTGACTCGGACAGCGTTGATTTTCAATTATATTAAGCCGTGTTTATATATTCACCTCTGCTTAGGTATCTTGGCAAATAATGGTACTGGGAGAATAAATTTATAGTACTCCATCTTATAGGGAATATAAGAAAACACCTAGTACTCCTTAAAGGTAATCAAGGAAAACGATTTTCACCTTTCAGAATCCCGACATGTACTTTCCCTGTAAACATCCTCAACATTGGCCAGCCTAAGACGTTAATCTTTTCGTTTAACAAGACTAATTCGCTGTTAACTTAAGTTCATTTGTTCCCTCTCCCTAGTAGATAGTTCAAAGATCGTTGATCACATTATGTCCATCCGTTTCCAAGATAGATTAATGAGTTGAATGACCGTTTAGGGTTGATTCTCTGGAAGTGCAGCTAAATATGTAGTATGATCAGGAAGTATAGAGCATCAATAAAAGATGAATGAAGTAAAAGACATGTCCTCAGACATCCTTAATCTAGTCCTATCGATGGACGTCTGACATCCTTAATCTAGTCCTATCGATAAATCCTTTGTTAGCGGTTGTCTAAGTATAAACTACGTCCCTGACAAATTTCGTCAGTGTACGTCCCACAGTTTTCGAAATTTCATGTCAGGTGATCTTTCACTTTTATAGATATAGATATACGTAATTTTAACGATTCTCAGAAACTGTTAAAATCAGTTACAAAATTGAAATTATCGCAAGTGTCTATTGAGGAATTGTTTATTGGGGTAGTACTGACAAGTGAATTGCACCACCGGACACATCGCATTAGAATTTGAAATTCCACACATACCGGCTCCACATGTCTCAAAATCCACAACTGTGCGACTTGCATGGAATTTCCTGTATCGCATAACATATCCGTGTGACCAACTGCCCTCTGAGGTATTTCCAACACAATGTGTCTTTAGATCTGTAAAAAAATGTCATATTAGTTTTTCTAAGATCTGTGTCGACGTACTACGTGTTCTTTTACATATTAATTCCGTTTTAGATTCTCTTATAAATTTAAATGTAATATTTTTAAGAAAATATAATTATCCATATTTAAAGTTGTTTTAATAGAATTAATAAATATATCAGTCTCGTAAAAACTAAACTCACTTGCTTAACTTCACGAATGTATCGGCGAATGAATTTTATTCGCGGATTTCCCGAAAATAAAACCTCATTCTATCAATTATTCTCTAAGGACGACGATACTTCTGTTTGCATAGGTTACAATGTCTTAACCTATGCAAAGATTCATCTTGGCACAGGGGTCCACGTAGGTAAGTTCTGAAAAAAGCACCTGACCAGTATACCAGCGCAGGAAACCTCCCTCGGGTTCAATTATTACAGTATTCCAGCTGGGCCAAACTGTCCCCAACTACCGTTTGTAGTATCCCAATGGAATTTCTTCGCAAGTGGATTAAGAAACTCTTGCAAACTTCTCAACTTCTTTAAAACATCCTTATAAATGAGTTCAAAAAAGTTTAGAAGTTTGCAGTTTATCATTTATTATTCAAGGCTTATTATAATTTGATTTTTACCAACTTTTAACTCTTTCAACTTTTATCTAAAACTACCCTTCAGATTCTTATTTCTTTTACAATATCCGTGCGTCCGTGAGGTTACTTAAAGGCTGATGTTGAAAATCAGCGCCGCGTGTCAAAATTGCTTATGACACGCGGCATTCGCCAAGCTGCCCTGCTGGTCGTATGCTGTTGTTAATATTTAAATCGAACTTTAATTTTAATGTCTTTCTTTCATTTACGCATCTTCGGGTAAAGTTTGTCTTTCTGGCTTGGAAGGGTTTTCGGACATCAACTCGCAACGGAGCTGAGTATGAAAGCATTTTCCGATAAAAAATTGACCATGAGCGTAGTAATTTCGTTAATCATGAGGTTAAACTGAGCCCGTTGACGCAGTGGGCAGTGACACTACCTTCCGCTCCGGGGGTCTTGGGTTCGATTCCCGTCTCGAGTGTTGGTGTATTATATATATATGTAGGTATTTAAATATTTCTACAAAAAAAAATGTGTATAACAGGCGTTTGTTACCAGGTACACAGTTATTAAGCTATCTACCTTAGGAACAGACGTCCGGTATATCATACAGTCCTGTATATATTTACTTATATTTAACAGAAAAAAATACATAATTGTAGAGTTTATTCGTATTAACCCATTACCGCCTTTTCCTATAAATCCGCTTGCTCCCAGTCTTATAAAAGTAATACACAATACTGAAAAAATTTCAAATAAACGCTCTTGAATTGTAAAATTCGATCTAGAATCTTTATATTGTTAGACCAAGCCTCAAATGCGTTCAAACGTTCAACGGAAAATTGAACTTACCACGGTTCGTTAAGTTCGTGCTAAGCCCTCTGGACACGTATGTATCTCTCAACACAACTAGCCGCTATCTCACCCAACAACTCAGCTTTCATTAAGTTTTTTTGGTGCGTTTGCATGAGATCTGTACGGATCTAATTCGCAAAAGGATAGGAACAATCAGACAAAATCTACCAGGTCCTTATAGTCCTAAAATTTCAAACAGTATACAGTTTAGACTAATTTCAATGGATGGGCGCTACTTTATCTTATTTCTTCCATACCTTTTGGTCATTAATAAATTAATCACGTCACATTTGACCTAGGACTATAGGTTACACTTCTTACAGCCCTGTGCTGTTTCTTGCCACATCGTGGCTGGAAACTAGTACAGGGCCTCCTACACTTGGCCTTTTCAGTGATACTTGGTACGTCGAACTGTTCTTAGACTCTTCAGTCGTCCCATATACGCTCGCTTCACCACCTATTCCCCTCCACGGCACCGAGCCACAATCGTTGTGCTTTTGAATTCTTCTAGGATGTTTGACTCGGCCACTTCTAAATCTTCGATTACGGCGTTAATTCTTATTCTGAATTTTATAGTCCTACTAGTGGACCCAATTTTTGCAATAAAAAGTCATCCAAAAAATTTTACGTTCCGAAGGTACAAACAAATAGCACGGGTGAAGTCACGGGCGAGAAAAGGCTTGGGGGGGGGGGGAAGAAAATTACCATTGTATGACCATGCTTTATTTCCGCTCAGTGACTCTCCAATGGAGACCATTTATAAAAACTGTCAAGCTGTATTTGGGTCATGGTTTCACATACTACTGGGATTGCAAGAATATAAGTTGTTCTGGATATATCAGTCTAAAAATGCACGCCCCTCCACTAATTCATTGCAACAGATTGCAACACTGTATACTTCAATTAAAAACAATCTACCATCTCAATAGACGCTAATTATTGTCTTATATATATGTATTTCTATTCTTGCTGCAGTTTATTATTTCTCTGATAAGATCTCGTTGTTTAAGTGACGTGGGATTCAGTGTAAAATTAAGAACTCTTATCTATTCATAACTGCGTTACTATCGCGTGCAAGGCGATGCAGTGCATAAAGGGGACACTTTACCCACTGCTGCTTTGCTGAGTTGCAACTACCACGAGGAGTGATAGTGACCGGTTATAAGTCCGCACAAATAGTGCGGGCACGTGCGAAAACTTTAATTTATAAGTATATTGCCTTCATCAAGTGCATCAGAGTAGCATACTCACAAAGAGAGCCTTTGGTGCCCTACTCTATGGATGATGCCGGTGCCACTGGATTTTAGTGGGTATTATGGCAATGCCATTGCGTTCTATACTCCTAACACGAAATCTCGAAAATCGCTGTCCGTACAAAGATGAAAATTGGCAGGAAGGTAAATATTTCGTAGACATCCCTTATATTATAATTTACATTTTTTTAATTCTTTTTTTATAATATTAAAAATTAACATTTTATTTTACATTGAATGGTATTAAATTTCGGTTCATAAAGAGTTATTAGTATCATAGTTTATACATATTTCTTCTCTTGCGTTATCCCGGTCTAATAGTACCAGGATCCGCTAAGATTGCAGAGGATTTGGTTGTGGGGCTAGTTAAGATGACCGATTGTCATCTGACGTCATTCTCGGAACCCCCACGATCTCTGCAACCTCATGACTAAAGTCACTCAATGACATTAGTCGGGTCACTGTTTTACGTGCCTTCCAAAACACTTAGGAGTTCGGATATCAAATATAAACCAGTGTTAGAATGGCTCACCCATCACTTGTAAAGATTAAATTGTTTTCATTAGTTTTTATCGTCTCAGTTTATGTCGCTGTTACAAATCAGGAACTTACTTGACTTAATGCAAATATAATGTTTTGTTTCACAAACTACAATATTATCCATACTAATATATAAAGCTGAAGAGTTTGTTCGTTTGCTTGAGCGGGTCAATCTCAGGAACTACTGGTCCGGTTTGATTTTTTTTTTCTGTTTTAGATAGACCATTTATCGAGGAAGGCTATATATCATCACGCTAAAATTGAATCTTTCTTAACAAACTAATTCTACGCGGACGAAGATAAACAAAATGTTTATTAGATATCTTAATTAACAAAATACATTGTTATTTTGTGATGCCACTTTTCTGTGTTAAAATAAAAAACCAATTGCCGCGCATCCTCAGCGACCGCTTCTAAGAGTTGAGTTTCATGTTTAGGCATAATATACATATGTCACGGAAATATACATTTAAACTACGGCAACGTACATTTTAACTACGGCAATATACATTTTACCTTCGGCAATATACGTTTTGCCTTTGGCAATATACATTTTACCTTCGTCATATTATAAAACTGCGAGCATTTTTGAACTGACGGTAATCGCTTTAAGCTGTTATATCTTAACCATGCAACGGATTATCATACAAGTTTGTATATATGTACCTAAAAATTCATCACTTCACAAGGTAAAGGCTCATCTCACGAGCCTTTATAATGGCTTCTCTCAATTTCTCCTAAACGATCTGGGAACGTTTATATTTTTTATTGATGATTAATGCAAATTATATTTTTATCGATAAACTATCGTTAGTGTCACATGCATCACTAAGTACAAACGGCGAGTTAGAAGCGATTTCATAAAAAGCAGTCTCTTTTACAACTGAACGAGTAAGCGCAAAAAAAATATTTGTGTATAACAGGTATCTGTTACCTATAACACAGGCATTAAGTTGTCTACCTTAGGACCAGGCGCCCGTGTGTCATATAGTCCTGTATATATTTATTTTATTAAAGTCAGGTGGTTCAGTTCGTGATGTATAAGCCTCTTGATATTATAATAGGCGTGATATTTGTGTACTTGAAGTGCAGGGGAATCGGATTTTGGTTGATGGGATTATGACTTGCTTCTAAATTGGATACTTAATTAGGGCTTCAGGATTAATAACGTCAATAAATTGATATAAAATTGCAAATTTACCGAAACAACTATCGGAACAATAATTGTTGAGTCCACATTCCACATGGCGGTAATCTCACTGGCAAGATCTAAATAACATAATAATATTAATTTTATTATTTTTTAGAGCCTATTTTTTCTCACTGCAGGGAAAAGGCTTCCCTACTCTCTTTCCATAAGCTTCTGTCTAAGCCTACGCGTTGTCAATCTCTATTATAACGAGTCATTCTTCCATCTCATTCTTGGTCTGCCGCGATGTCCTTTCCGATCTGGGGTCCATAAATTGGAGATTTCGGCCCGAAGATCATCCGACTAAAAATATATTTTTCCATATAATAAAAATTATACAAAATAATTTATTTTCTTACTAAGGCATACAATAAATCAGAGAAATACAGCAGCCGAATCGAAAATGTTTTCTAGTGCTATACATATAAATAAACTTGAAGTCTGTTTGTACCGTCGAAATTTTTTTGTTACAAATTGCATATGACTATATATACCACTAGCTGTGCCCGCGACTCCGAAAAATTAATATAATTAAATAGATTCAATTATAGCGTGCTGAAATATAGCCTATAGCCTTTCTCGATAAACGGGCTATCTAAAATTGAAAGAACTTTTCAAATCGCACCAGTAGTTCCCGGGATTAGCGCGTTCAAGCAAACAAACAAACATACTTTTCAGATTTATATATTGGTATAGATTATAGATGACCTGAGGTGAAAAGAGGAACTTCCCATTTGTATACGAATCATATGGAGTACAATTTGTTTCATAAAAACACAAATTGTCTTTTTGCTCCAGCGATACAACCAGTCCAAACCCCATATTTCCTAGACAGTATCTTCAATAATTACAAAAAAAAAAATACCAGCCGTTACATTTATATTTAGCGTTGCAAACCCCACAACAATATTGATTTCCGCTTACCTTTTAAAACCGCACCTGAAAGGGTCTTTTGCAAACCAAACGACGCGTGTAAAGTTACATTCTTTTAGAGTTCCGTAGAAAGAATACCGATGAACTAAAACTGTTTTTATTTTTAAGTTGAGAAATACCAGTAATTGGGTAGGCTATATTTATAAAAGAAGGTCGCGCTAGTCACTTTAATTACAACTCAAGAACGGTTGAGTTTTGGCTGCAAATTGGTGGGGAGGGAGCTTAGAACCAGGAGACATAGAATAAAAAAAATATCAGTAAAAACTTCAGGAACGGGAACGGGAATGGGAACAGGAACGGGAACGGGAAAGAGATCGGAAATAATATTATAGGGTGTAGCAAATAGCAAGTAACCTAACGTTCAAGCAGAACAAAGTCTGCTGGGTCCGCTAGTATTTGTTAAAAAGACAATATACGTTTAAATATTTTTTCGAATAATTTTTTTTCAAGACATCGTATCATTTCATTTTAGCAACGTAATTTCTTAGTTTTTATTTCAGCATTCACCGACTAATTTCCTCTGTTTTGTCCACAAATAAGAGGCATAATAAACCAAGAATTTTATTCCTTATAAACCGAAATATCCATCATAAACCATTTTAATATACAGATATGTTACTCCTTCTATTCTAATCTCCATACTTATTAACCTTCTGTCAAATAAAGGATGAGTGGAGACGGTACAAAAAATACTCTCAACTTCTACGCAACAGTATTATTCAATCTTCTTCATTCGTCACAATTACGAAGCAAATATAATTTTTTTTAAATGCTCACGAATGGAATAGAAATTCAGTTCGCTCGCGAACGTTTCAAAGGAAACTTTCTTTTATAGTTGTATAAAATTCATCTCATCACATCGCTTCAGCGATCGAAGTTGCTTACATAATCTGTTTTTGCTCATTGAACTCTCAACTCATTCGCGTGCACTTTGGTCTTGCTGAATTATATGGGCGAGTAGTTTCACTTCACTGTATTCTTTTACCGTGAAGTTTTCCTTTATCTAATAGTTTTTTATAAAGGAAGTGAAATCAAGAGAACGGTGAAGTGAAAAAATTCGCGTAATTTCAAGAAGCGCTTAACTTCTAGACACGCTGAGTTATGGATTCAATACTTGTATTCTTGAACAGAGAAGGTACAAAGGAAAGTCTAACATGAACACCTTTAAGTGTTAAGGATTATTAGGTCGAGATTTCCTTGAACAAAATTTGCGAATTCCTTCGCGTGTGGTGTGAAATAGGGTTGACTTCTATTTACTTGAATATTTTGGTGTCCCTATAAACTGTTTGCCCTGTTGCACCAAACTCATGTTCTTACGTACATGTCATATGCAGTGACGTATTGAGGACGATAGCATCTATCTGTATGACATTGATGTCACAATCCTAAAGAAGAAGATAAAACAGTAACCCAAAAGATCCAAGGTGGACCCAGGTACAGTGAAGACACGATAGTGTTCGCCGATGAAACGCTAAGAAAACAAGCCAAAGAGTGATTTACAAACCTCAGCTTTAAATTTGAGCATACTTTCAATTTTCATCAAGATTCTTTTTAAGCATCGAGCATTTCTTTTTAGTGATATATAAAAGAGAAAGGATCTTATATGAAATCTTGAAATGAAAAAGACGAAATTTGGTAGGGGGTCGTTTAAATTTAGTAGATATCTAATAGAATAGGATAGGAGGTCTCCCTACGCTGACGAATAATATACATACAAAATTTGACTCTTAAAATCTTCTAAAATAGCTTAAGAAAAATAATTCACCATCATTCCAATTAACCCTTATCCAGGTTAATAGGCGCAACTGATATTATGTCAATGACTAGTCAAGCTGACTAGCTCAGGAAATTAATTAAGAGTGGTTAAACTTGAGTGAAAACCCTGGTAGCAAGGCATCTAGGCAGGATCAAAACGACCGGACTTCCATCGGAAATGGATCAAACGGAACTTTGCCAATACCTCCGATATATTCACGGGTCATGAGACATTCCTCGAACCTGACCGAGGGATATTCAAAATCAATTAGAGATGGCACGTACGTAGTACGAGAGCTAAATCGAACTCAACACCGATCCGACACAGGTGATACAGGATAGTTAATAATAATAATAATAAGAACTTTATTCAAGGACACACAATAAATTTGCATGCCAATGAAAAGGTCATGGACTCAGGTTCGATTCCCACCTCGAGTCTGGAGATATTATTTAGACGTATTTATATATTTCTACAAAAAATATTTGTGTACAACAGGCACCTGAAACCTATAATGCAGGCATTAGGTTGTCTACCTTAGGAATAGACTTGTGTCATATAGTACTATATATTTTTATTAAAATGCCCAATACAAGTCCTAATTGGATAGACACCATCCTCCAAAAAGAGTTAACTAGGAGACTTTTTACCGAAGGGACTGTGAATGTCACTAGAATATGATAGAATTTTGTAGACATCTCTAAAATCTGGAACAGCCTATGGCTGCGTTATAGGCATATCTATAGATAATACACTCAGACCCACACAAAGCGGGAAGAGAAGACCAAGAAGATCTCTGTCACGGTCCAACGATTTTGGTGTTTCGTAATATACATATGTACAGAAGAACTATTTACTTATACATATTTATGTCTCGGTTCAACGCAGCGGTAGAAGAACGAGCTGAAATGTGTAAGACAATTTTGACTAAGAATATGTCCATTAACACAATCTTATTGTCTCTAATAACTTAAGGGTAAGACACTTTGTTCTTATGCACATGAACTAACCCTAAATAACTCTTCTCTCTCCTCCTACTTTCGCTTTCTCCTCTTCTTTCTTACTCCCGGGGTGACGAAAAAATTAAAATTGAATCGTCATAGGTGTCGGTCACGGTTGTTACCGTTGCACATTGTTGTGTCGCGAATTAAATAAATATATAGACAGGACTATATGACAGACAGACATTTATTCTTAAGGTAGATAACATAATGCACGTGTTATTATAGGTAACAGACGCCTGTTATACACGTTTCTTTATAAATATATAAAGACATAAATATAGATCATACAACCAGGCTCGAGCCAGGAATTGAAGCAAGAGACATGTTAGAGAAAAATTTGACGGTGTGAAACGTACATATAAGCTGAAGAGTTTGATTGTATGTTTGCTTGTACGCGCTAATCTCAGGAACTAGTGGTCCGATTTGATAAATTCCTTCAGTGTTAGATAGGTCATTTATCGAGGAAGGCTATATATCATCACGCTAAAATTGAATCTATTTTTTTACCTATATAATACGCAATATATGTCACTTGTAGATTGTCTTAATAATAAGACGTTAATAATTGGGAGCGGTAAAATGAAAGATACGCCAACTGTTAGGTAGTAAGAAGGCTATAAAATTTCATAAAAATCGGTCAAGCCGTTACGGAGGAGTATGGTAACTCACATTGTGACACGAGAATTTTATATATAAAACGAGCTGTGCCCCACGACTCCGTCAACTTGGGCCACCCTTACCATTTAGGAGGATGAAAAATAGATGTTGACCGATTTTTAACCCTAGCCAATATGCACGCAAAATTTCATAAAAATCGGCCGAGCCCTTTCAGAGGAGATTAGCAACGTACCCCGTGACACGAGAATTACTCTCGTCCGAATGAGGGCTAAGTTAAAGATAAAACGAGCGATGACTTAACCCCCTCCCCACAGCCTGTGGGTTAAGGGCGGGTTAAGGTAACCGATTTCCGCCTGACATCATCCTCAGAACCCCCACGATTTCTACAACCTTACGACTGACATCACAAAGTGAATTAATCGTGTACCACTATTTTACGTACCTTCCAAAACACGGAGTAAGTCGGATATCAAATATAAACCAGTGCTAGAATGGGTCATCCATGTATCATCCGGTCGCAGCAAGAGCAACTTAACCCAGTGATCAACTCAAATGCCGACCACTGATTAGGCCACGACCTCCTCACTCACGACGAAGTATAAATGTATGGCCGATCTCTTGTTAGAAAGAGGTACTGGTACCCGGGCGGGCCGATCCAATTCGGCTACAAGCATGGCGCTATATCTAATTAGAAAGACAGGAGTAGGGGAAAGGGATGAAGAAAATGAATATAAAGGTAGATTGGGAGGAGAGACAGGATGCGGATACTACTGTCACGGATGGTATAGGGGGTGTGACAATAGCAGCTAGGGCACTCCGAGGTCGCGTACCCATAGTGGATCGATCAGTTATGACAGATAAAAAAAAAATCCACGCCTTGGCAGTACAATAGAGTTTCTTCATAGTCCATTTTTTGTTCAATTGCTCTCGTCCTTTAATACAATGGGCTGCGACTACGGGATTATGCTGAATTCGAATTTGACGAATTACATCCAATGTCCTTCTCTGGTAGTGCTGTTGTCTATGGGACACCACAGCCACGTATAAAATCAATTCAATCACCCCCTGTCACGTTCGTGCTATAACTAGTTGTTTCCCGAAACTTTGTCCGTATAAAATTAAACTTGCAAGAGCCCTTAGGCGTCCCTAATCTGGTACTATCGAAAAACCCATTCTTAGAGAATGTCTACCGACTAGCCCTCTGTTCTTTTTTTACTGTGCAATTTACCCACGGGACCATTCTTACCCGTGAAGATAAAACATGTCAGATGTGACATATGTCATGACATTTACAAGGAACATTAAAACAAAAAGTGTAGGTATCGAAAAACGTATATTTTCAACGACTGCAAAGTAACTTGCAAAATCGGAACAATTTACGTAACCATAAATACGTTTCTAACCCCTCAGCTACTTTTTTTCTATGAAAGTCACCCACGGTGCCTTTTTTACCCCTGAAGATAAGACGCGTCACGGTGTGACAGACGTCATGACATTATCCTCGCGGTTGGGCTGGCGGCTTGGAATTCTCTCGCCGACCTTATATGCCATATAAGGCCATCAAAACTGATCTTTTTTGTTTTTTGACCTCTTTCAAAACACAAGCGATAAGTATTTAAAAGTAATTTTTTTTAAAAGAAAATGTTAGGAATACTTTTTAGGTATGCCTAATATTTCCTTTACTAAGCTTAAATTAAAAGCTTGTATTAGGAGTGGGTGCAACAATACCCCAACGGCGGTGGGGTTTTAACCAAGTACCTTGCGGATTACAGTCCATACCTTGTACCGTAGAGCTATCATTTTACCAGTGCCGGAGTAACTCGTACGGGTGCAAGAATTTTTTTTAATGAACAGAAATATTTTTTTTTAAATGAAGATGCAGGCATTAGTCTACAGTGGACTCTGCAGTAGTTTACAGTGGAGCGAGGACCCACGTAAATTTAGTCTTTGAGTACAGTGTCTAATTAAAATAGTAGGGAATATAAATAAGAAAACAACAAATAAGGTAAACAAATAAGGTATCTACAAATTTTCAAACAGGCGCCATGTACAATGAATAAATAAATCTATACTATAAAGGCGAAAAACTTGATTATTTCTTTGCATTGAATTTGCTTCGAAAATACTGGACCAATTTGAAAAAATCCTTCACGATTAGAATCCTTCATTATCTCTGATGATCATAGACGATAGAACGTTTGGTGTCCGAATTGTGATTCAAAATGTTGAGATTCGCCCTGATTTTGGGCTTTATTTAAAGAAAACCAATATTTTGTAGCAGATTTTTGCTATCTTTTTTTGACAATAGAAGACAAAAGGTACAAAAAGAATAAGAAAAATTAAGATTCTCTCCTAGCTGAGGTGTCCCCCGGGACTAGGCGCCTGGAGCGGCCGCTCCGTTAGCCCTGTGGTAGGGCCGGCCCTGCTGATATAAAGTAGCGGCAAATAGGAATATATATAAGGAACATTCAATTAAATACTCGACCAACGAAATCTTATTAATACTGAACGTGATATTACACACTAAGAGATGGAGTTACGTAAAGTTACGTTCCATATTTCGAAATGTTACGAAATCTAATGGAAACGTTTTTCTTCTGTAGTAACAAACGTACGCCTGTTCGAAGAAACGCTAAGTCCGAGATCGGACGTTGAAATATCACATATTCATCTGTAACCATAAAATGATTCAAAATGTATAACACAAGCTATTAAAAAGCTTTAGCTTGAGGGATAATGATAATATCAGCATTGAAAGTGCCGACAGAAGTGAAGTCTTGAGAGTACAAAGGTGTCGGTATTGGTAACAGTGTAGCGGGTTCGATAGGTTTTTCCCATCTCGAGAAATGCCCAACGCGTCTAAAGAAATTTTCACTTAAAATATTGTCCCTAGTATTAATGTCTTTAACGAAATAATAATGAAATTGCAAAATTCGTAACCCAGTATTATAATTTTTCCCATTTGTGTCATTACCTTCAGTGTATAGATAAGGTTACACGTTTCTACTATCGGCTCCCAAACAATTATAATATTCATGGTGTAGTTTAGTGGTTTTCAAAGTGTGAGTCGTGACCCCTTGGGTTATTGAATTCAGTGCTTACCAAAGAAGTGATCGTAACACCTTGGGGGTGGAATTGTCACAGTAAAGTAGCGCGGGAGTTTATAAAGCTGTGACGTTCTCAAGCTTTATAAGAAAGGGAAAAAAATATCGAAAGAATTGCGAGCTGTTTATGAAAGTCACTATGACTTTTTAAAATTTGTTTATGCTGTGGCTAAATTATGATAATGTCCGTGTCATAGCGTATGTGAGAGGAGACTTATGTCTAACAGTGATTCTATACAGCTTGAAAAGCGCAGGGTCGCAAAAAATTCTTTCTCATAATGGATATCGCATAGCGTAAAAAGTTTGTAAAACGTGGCGTAAGGGTGATCAAACGTGGTAAGGGTGTTCGGTAGCTAAATATTGCTTTCTTTCTATGGTGGTCGCGTCTTGATAAACTTTTAGAAGCGCTGGCCGAGTTTATTAGAAGCTATAAGACATTTCACGCTTTACCACGTGCCGGCTTGCGAAACAAAATTACGTGCAATCGTATCGATATGATATTTACAATTACCTCGATAACAACATTACAAAATATATCGGCCCATGTACGAAATATTGATTTATATTATGACTAGCTGTTACCCGCGACTTCGCCCGCTTTCGATTTATTACATTTAGTTCGTTAGTCTCGCTAAAACTCAGAAACGGTTGAACCATCATCCAAACAATTCTCTTTGTTTAGTTTTATTCCTCTTTTTTCAGGGAAGGTTTAAAAGGAGGAACGGAATATTTAAACAAACCAAAAAGATGCGGATCACTTTTGCGCATTAAGGGTTCCGTAATAATTAACAAGATTATTTTAAGCTTTATACTTTTTATAAGATTTCTTACAATGTCACAAAGTTACTGCAATTTTTCTCACAAATATATTGTTTTTTCATAGCTTTAAGCGATCGCAGAACTCAAAATTTAGGATTAATTTCAACTTTATACGTCTACGCGGTCCTGAGGAAAAGAGTCTTGACAGATAGACGGGCACCGAATTGGTCCTATAAGTACGTTTACTTTGGAGGTACGGAACCCTAAAAATGCAGAGTTACTTCGGAACACTTTCAATAGGTGGCGTTGGTACGAGACCTTAGTAGGCATAACTAAAACGTCCGCCAAGCGTCCAGCGACGGCAGACTTTTGGAAGGGAAAACTTTTATAGGCGGGTTTGTATGGGGAGTAAATTCACGCAAGTCGTCATCGAAACGGTCAAGTGATACTTTTGTTGATAGTTTACAGTTTTTAAGTTTACACATTTGTCGGCGGTCCTCGTGAATGCTTAGTGTTTTTTTTTTCTTCAAAATGTTCAGCCTGCAGTTTGTTATTTAAAACAATGACTGTAAGGCAATCTTCGTTTAAATATCACCACAGAGACACTGGATTTTTTGCGAACCGGAAATATACGTCAAAGGTAATTCGAAGAGGCCATCTTGGATTTCGTTTTAGGGCCGCGGCAAGAACTTTTACGCCCCACTGACTACCGGTTTTTGTGCATCGACTGATGAGCAGATTTCCCCCTTATTATTATTATTATTATTTGCGACCTGTGCGCTTACTTTTGCAAGTGTAAACTTCTTTAGGCGCTTTCGGAATTTTGTGAGATGCGAAAAAACCATTGAACTCGCGACACCGTTACCTATATCGACATCACTGTATGTTCAAGTTTTGTTGCCACGTCTTTCAATAATTTCGATGTGCCTTTGTTGTTGTTTATTAAATACAAGTGAATATATATCTTCAGATATATAATTTTTCAGAAATAAAAAAATATATATGTTATCTTATAGTTTAGATATAATAGTTTGTCTAGTTTATACTTACTAACTATAATCTACCTTCTTACCAAATGTAATCTTTGTACGTCCTGCGCTTTTCAGGATTTCGTGATAAGTGACCTTTCACCTTTATATTTATAGATTACTAGCGGACCGGCAGACGCTGTCCTGACCGAAATTTGGATTACTTACTATTTACTACATTCCATTATCTCCTATATCTCATAGTCCCCGTTTCCACTTCCTTTCCCTTCCCCGTTCCGTAATGGTTCATTATTCTGGTGTTAATGGCTTAAGCATGAAAGATAGACATATGCTGTTGCGCATTGAGGTTGTAGAGATCGTGGGGGTTCCGAGGATGACGTCAGGTGGCAATCGGTCATCTTAACTCGCCCCACAGCTACATTCTCTGCAATCTAAGCAGACCCTGATACTAGATCGGGATAACGCTAGGAAGAAGAAGAAGAAACAAAGAATTGTTTTCATGAAGATGTAAATTTACGATATAGATATCGAGGCCTATATTCAGTATGGGTCGTCAATGCTATATCAGTTAAGTTTTCTTCTTTTATTTTTGACAGTTAATAAACATACCTACCTCGTAAATCGTGTAGTCTCGAACTTGTTTATAGCGGGCCTATTTCCTGTTTTTGTCTCTCTGCAAATTGAAATTATTCAATATTTGTGGTTTTCAGGTGACCGAATGCCTTCTGACGTGATCCCCGCAACCTCCAAAATCCCTGTGGCGACTAGTATCACTCAGTGATTTTATTCGAGACTTTACGTGCTTTCCGAGACAAGAAAACCAGTATATCATTGTGGAAATGGCTGAACCGAGCACGAACCCGGTTTTTGGATAATGAAACTGTAGTAATAAGAAAGAAGGAGTGAAAGAAAAGAAAGAATATAACATTTAAATAATAATATAAGTGTTGGTGATCACTATAAAAAGAGCGTTCTTAAACCTAGACCTGGGTCACAAGTCCCGGGCACTGCTAAAGTTTCTTCCTCTGCAAAGCGATGGACCCGGCACTCGGTGAATCCATGGAATGCTAAGAAACTCGTCTTATTATTGGATCATTATCTTCTTTCCTGACCTAATCCCACCCACAATCTACCCTCGAAGGCAACCAGACGTTATCGTCATGCCGCACGATAAAATATATAAGACTGGTTAAAAATTACATTTACTAAAATTTTTTTTTGTTAACATCGCAGTCGGATCAAGTAATTGTTACCACCTGAAAACCAGCGCTGTCGTATTTGCTAATATGACAGCATTCAGTAATGAGTGTGGCAACCCTTTTATCTTACTGACCCATCGAGGGTATTCAGATAGGAAAAGACATCGTACCGGATACGCATCCCATGGGTTCAGGACATGATTCTAGACTCCTCAGTGGTAAATATTTTTCGTTGGCCATTTCTTGAAATGAACAATTTTTTTACCATTTTTTGAGTGAATATTATGCTGCTGCCTTACAATCGCATTGGGACAGGTAGTAATATGATATTATAATATCATCATGCTAATTATTCCTTTTTTATCTCTGTTTTATACCGGAGCCAGACATAGCTCAAAGTATTTATACATTTTTGTCCCTGAAGTCTACAAAGTTCTACAAAACTTTGTGAATTTACAAAGTCCCCGGCCACACTACTTGATCATTCAAATGAAGCTATGTCTGGCTCCCGCATTAGAACATTATATACTTTTTTTTAATGTATCTAGTAGTCTAGGTCTTGTTCTTTGATCCGTCTCGGTTTTAACCACTTAATACATTTATTTAAGTAATTCGAACAATACCCTAGACTAGAGGTGGACAACGAATTCCTTTGCCCAGCTGCGGGACACAATAGGATAATTAAAAAAAAAAACATTATTCAGGAAGTATAAATACATAGGACTATATGACACACGGACGTCTGTTCCTATGGCAGACAACTTAATGCCTGTGTTAAAGGTAATAGCTGTCTGTTATACACAAATATTTTTCTTTTTTGTAAATATATAAATACATACATATGGATAATACATCCAGACTCGAGGCGGTTATCGAACCCACGACCCCGGACCCTCTTCACGCCGCGACTTCCCCCCAGAAGTCGCCATGTTTGGTTAATTTCTTCGGCAGCTACGTTTAAATATAAATGAGTAAATTAGCTATTATTGCATAAATGGACTCGCGCTAGCTGCTCGCCGGCCCGTTCAAGCAAACAAACTCTTTAGCTCTATATATTAGTATAGATACCGGAGATAGTGCCTCGCTTACAGTTCTCTCGGTCTATAACAGAATTGGGTTCCTCTCTTTTACGTAAGCTCGATGTGAAGTTCTTTCCTTCAATTTGTGGAGACCCTGGTGCTCAAGTTGCAACGGAATTGGGCCTTGAACCCAGGATCATACAGATTTCAGTCCCTAACGTTGCGAAACACTATATTGTCGCAAATCAGAACATATCAACAATAACTGCTCTATCAGAGACAGCGATTAAGCCTTGCGTGCAGGTGTTAGGGCACACAGAGCACGATAAAAGATGTGACATCGTGTGCGTTAATATTATGGAAACTTAACGGAGAAATCTTTATATATCTTAGAGCCTCAATAGCTCAACGATATAAGATAGGGACTGAAATCCGCAAGGTACCCGGTTCAAACCCCACCGCCGTTGGGGTATTTAAAAAAAATGTAATGGCATTTATTACTACCCGGATAACCAAAAGGTATTCGTATATCTATCTTTATAATAGCATAAGGTCACCTATCACGAAATCTCGTCAAACGCGGGACGAACAAAAATTAAAGAACTGCTTCGTTGTTATTGAGAAACAAAGTTCCTAGCACATCGTCTGTAGTCGAACAGGTTTAAAGAAAATAAATTGATCGCATACAATGGAACCAAGAGGTGTGTTCCACGATAAAAACTTTACAGAAAACTGCGGACAATATGCTAAGCTTGCAAAACGTTACGTGTTTTTATACTTCGCCCCTAAAGACGATAAGAAAACTTACAAGCAACTGCCTTGTAACTCGCTATAGCGAGTTTTTGAGTCCAGCAGTTTTTGAGTTATAACTCAAAAACTGCTGGACCTATTCAACTTTTGCCATAACAATGGGTCCCGATTAATGTCGCTGTGTGATATTAGTCGTGAGATTGTAGAGATTGTGGGGTTTCAGGGGATGACGTCAGACGCCAGTTGCTCATCTTAACTCGCCCCACAGCCATATCCTCAGCAATTTAAGCGGACCCTGGTACTAGACAGGGATAAAGGTTTGTAGAAGATGAATTAAACCTGACCTGATACGGGCTTAAAGCATGAAGTAAACATTTGTTAATACAATGGATTAGAACAGCTTTTACTCCCTTGTTCACATCTAATTATTTCCAAGAATAAATAAATAAATTGAAAACATTTTCAAAAAGGGAAAAATAATTATAATTACATTTTTCTTTTAACAATATTATACATTTCCATCCCTTTTATAATGAGTCCACCAACCGTGAACAGGTCAGAATGTCCACGTCATACCCTTTCAAATTGTCCGAAATGTAATTAATATGGTCTCTGTCCTTTAATACACATAATTTTGTAAGACTTTTTAGAAACACAAAATTATACCGTAAGAATGCCATCCATCCAAATAATCGTAAAGCTTGCGTTAGTAGATGCAAAAATAGTCCAACAATATCTAATAAAACAAAGAGGTATTTTAAGCCAGCCATCCACGATACGGTCTACCGGAGACACCAACCTGTAGAGGCATACAGAGGTAGACCGGAGCGTGTGTGGAACTCCATTTGAACCTGTGCAGGCGACCGGTTTAAAAGCGAATATCAATTTTCAATACATTTTCTACGGTACACCGGTACGTTCCCATGCAGTTACCGGCGTGTCGTCGGCCTGCACAGGCAAACTTGCACAAAAATTCGTCCGTTACATCGTAACATCGCCATGCCAGGCATAAGAGTGTCTGGCTAGCTTAGGAGGAATGCTGAATTTAACTAACTCTCCTGAAGGCCTAGCACGAACATTCTCGATAGTTTTACTTACTTTTACGTTCGAAACGAAACATCACATTAAGGTACGTACTTCCATTTTACATGACTTACATAGCCGTAATATTGTGTAAAACGTTAGCATCAATGATTCATTTGACGTTCGGTGTCGAACGTAAAAAATAAGTAAAACTATCGAGAATGTTCGTGCTACCTCCTCTGAAATCCTATATACTAGAAATCAGTTAGCGTGTACTGCAGAAGACAACTACTAGAAGTGTAATAAATAATTAAAATTGTATTAAATAAGATGGATCAAATAGCCATGTTTTTATTATTGCTGTCGAGCTTTATATGAAAAGTTGAACATTGACACGCGGTTGAAGGCTATCAGCTAGAATGAAGTAAAACTGTGTAGCGGTTAAGTTAAAACTTATTATAGATTTACGTATTCACCCCCTGTTATTGATTGTCTCCAAAATTAACCGCTGTCCGTAGTGAAACCTTGAATCAAATACTAAATATAAGTTAATAAGATGGTATTGGAAGTGACCTCTCACTATATTTATAAAGTGGAACAAACGCCCATTATTTTCTATATTATATGTTATCTTCTTTTCAAGTCTAAAGCAAAATTTTAGAACTTGAACACTGCTTTCCAAATCAACTCCTTCGTGTCTTTGGGCTTGTTGGACATAATAGAAGAACATGCTTCAAAGGGTTCTCAGAGCCCTAGCACAAAACACTCCTGTGTCCTCTTCTACCTACGCGGTTATTCCGGTCTAGTACCAGGTTCTGCTTACATCAGGAGAATTTGTCTGTGAGACGAGTTAAAATCACCGACTGCCATCTGACGATATCCCCTGAACCCCCACAATTTTACGACTAACATCATTGAAATTAATCGGGGCCTATGGTTTTAATTGCTTTTCAAAACATGGAGGAGATCCCCGATAAGAAATGCTAAAGTTAACGATGGACTCAAATCACACACCGATTAAGCTAAGATCTCTTTTATTCTATCTACTAGATGTATCCCGTCACTACGTCCGCTTGGACCAATTTTATCACTTAGAGGTTAAAAAAATTGGTTTTGTATAAAGATCAATATCATGCTTCTAAAAACACCTTCGCAAATAATGTATTATTTTAGAACAAATTTGATTAACATAAAAAGAAGTTGTAGGGAGCCAACCTTAAGAGATAGACATATGCTGTCGCGGACTTTTATTTAGTACTTTTAAAAGGGAACAATTCCGTCATACATGATTTTTGAGAAACTTTAACCGTTCACGCAGCGGAATTTGTCAAAAGGGGGAAAAAACCGCGGATTTTGAAACATTCTTCATTTGTGCTCCGGTTCTATTAGTCTTAGCGTGATGGTATATAGCCTATAGCCTTCCTCGATAAATGGGCTATCTAACGCTGAAAGATTTTTTCAAATCGGACCATTAGTTCCGGAGATTAGCGCGATGAAACAAACAAACAGACTGTTCAGCCTTATATATTAGTATAGACTATTCTATTTAAAGATTCCCAACTTAAATCCAGGTGAGGGGTTCTTTCTCTTAATATAGAGTTTGAGGTTTCCAATATCTTACCCAATAGATTCGAATAAAAGTTGAGGAGGATTTTGTAAGCCAGGATTAACGAAACTCGTTGCTGCTCTGAAGTTTATATTAAAAATGTTGGAACTCGCCCAACCCACGATATCAAGTTACAGGTGTGCTGGGTATTTATATTCAAGTAAGGGTTTGTGAGTACAGCTGGAGTTACGTTGTTTGAAACTTTTCATAAGTTTAAGTATATCCAAGTTCCATCACATTTGGCTTCATTATCATTGCTATTTAAACTTATCTACTTATACCCAGCGCTATCCCGGTCTAGTACCTACCAGGGTCCGCTTAAATCTCACGTCTAATATCGCTCATTGACTTTAATCGGGACCCACTGTTTTACGTGCCTTCCGACAAACGGAGGAGGTCGGATATTAGAAAACCAGACTGAAAGAGTATTGGACTGGGTCACCCATCCATCATCCCGTCGCAGTAAGAACTGCTTAACCAAGCGATCGACTCAAATGCCGACCACTGATTACACTACGACCTCTACAACCTCACGACTAATATTGGTTCTTTGACTTAAGAGTTTTTTAGTAGTAACGGAACATGCTCATTTTTGCATCGAGAGCTTGTCAAAACGTCACACAGGTAACAGCTGCCCATATTATGAATAATGCACTATTATATACGTATTAATATTACTGAACACTTTGGAAAGGTCACACACAACCGTGCGTGAAACCAGTACAGAGAATAAAAGGTTGACCTGAAACAAATACCGAGAAAAAAAAGATTTTCGCGTACTGTGCAAGGACACAGCGCGCCGGAATAAAATAAACATTTAAGACATTTCTACTTGGAGTGCGTCGTGGAATCAGCTACCAGCTTCGGTATTTACGAACGGATACGACTTAAGGACCTTCAACAAAAGAGCATACTCATTTCTCAAAGGCCGGCAACGCACCTGCGAGCCCTCCGGTGTTGCAGTTGTCTATGGGCGTCGATACCAGCTGCTCGTTTGCCCCTTGTTATAAAAAAAAAATATTTTAGTATATATAATCATCTTTTTATTCTTCTCACTAGCGTTATGTCAGTCTAGTTTCAGAGCCCGCTTAGATTGCAAAGGAAATGGCTGTGGGGCGAGTTAAGATGACCGTCTGACACTATCCTTGGCGAAGGTTTGGCGACGTCGCAATATTATAAGCGTAACCACGATAACTACTGTCTACTCATTTGGCAACTGCAGATAACCGTGGCTACGCAGTCGGCGACGTCGCCATGGCGTCTCGGTAAGGTAGTAGCCTAAGTGCTTGGAGCGGTAAAAACATATATATACAGAACTCTATAACACATGGGCGACTGTTCCTAAGGTAGACAACTTAATGCCAGTGTTATAGGAAACAGACGCCTGTTATACACAAATATATTTTTGCGTAGAAATATATAAATACATACATATAGATAATACGATCTCCTCCGTGTTTCGGAAGGCACGTAAAACAGTGGGACTCGATTAATGTCACTTTGTGGTATTAGTCGTAGGGTTGTAGAGATCGTGGGGGCTCCGAGGATGACTACTGATGGCAGTCGGTCGATTTAACTCGCCCCACTGCCAAATCCTGAGCAATCTAAGCAGACCCTGGTACTTAACCGGGATGACGCTAAGAAGTAGAGAAAGATTTAGAATACATGCATAAAATTGAATGGTTTAAGTTATATCACTACAAGGGCCGACCGTATGCATGCAATATCTGTTCTAAAAGTTTTACTTATATATTTCTACAAAAAAAATATTCGTGTATAACAGGCGTCTGTTACCTATAACACAGGCATTAAGTTGTCTATCTTAGGTACATACGTCCATGTGTCATATAATCTTATGTATATATATATATATTCGTACCTATATAATATCGCCATTTTTAGCGTTCCGTAGTACTACTAGGAACCCTTATAATTTCGCTCCGTCCGTCCGTCTGTCTGCCCGTAACGTGCCCCCCCCCCCCTCGACCTCCCAACTCCCCCCCCCAGGGCCTCGAAAATTTCCACCTTGCACGAAAAGCAGCACGGTGTTTCCGGGAGGTGCGACTAGTGCGTATCGACGGGAGGGAGTTCCCTGAGCCCCCTGGCACTTTGCCCATGTTCGGTTTGTGAGAGTTTTTGGTGGCCTTAACTCGTAATTAAAGGCCAGGAACGTATTTGCTAGCCTTCTAGTCGTGCTGATTCATGGCCATCGATAGGCAATTAGGTGCCTGTTGCCTGGTCGTTTGCCCCTTGTAACATAAAAAAAAACGCGCTAATCTCAGGAACCACTCTGGTCCAATTTTATTATTTTATTTTATTGATAAGGGACACCAACAGTGCACACCACGCTCTCGACCACTTTATTATTATTTGCATATGGAAAGTCTCACTGCTATACATTATTGTACGATAGTCTTGAGCTAGCCAGGTTCTAGAACAATAGAACAATTATTATTGTCATTAAACCTAGAAATGTTTAAACATTCATCTGACAGACTTTGTGGTAGTAAGATGTAGTATGTATAAAAATTATCTTCTCATCTCATCTCATCATTCTAGCACGCTTAGAACTTTTAAACTACGCAACGGATTTTAATGCGGTATTCAGCAAAACATAGAGTGATTAAAGAGAAAGATTTATATCCCTACATTAGATTCTGTATATAGCCGGGTAATTAGCTTGACAGTTCAACTTTGACGGCAATATTGTATCTATCTAATTACACTGCGAAATTAGTCTTTTTTATGAGTTTCCTAGCAGCTACTATAGCCACGCTTACAAGTCCAATGCATACTACTTAGCTAGCTGCTACCTAGTTGCTGTTGTCACTGCCCATATATCGTCCGTGACAGCAGTATCCACAACCTTTTTGTCAGTTCCATCTACCTTTATACCTTTTTACTCCTACTACTGTTAGAGACACGAAACTCGAAACAAACCTGGCTGGTTGTGCAGATGTCCATGGGCGCCAGTAGGCACTTCGGTGCCTCCTGGCTGCTCGTCTGCCCCCTTGTAACATAAAAAAAAATATATATATTTTTCGCCAACACACAAAAAGTATTACATAATTAATATAATAGTTAAACACTTATAATAACAGTACAGTATGTCTACGTACACATAATAATATATCATATAACTAAGAAAAACTCAGACGTACACACACAAATACAAAAACACACCCACACGCTAACTTGGGACCTAAAAATCCCCTTGTCTATTTTACTTGATAATTAAAATACAGGAGACCGGATTTTAACTGTTCATTAATAACATAAAGAGTGGGGTTATAATAAAGCGTGTAAGACACGGTTTTATTGGAGGGGTCCGTATCTGATTCGCGATAAAGGTCTTTGTTAAATAACTTCAAATTTGTTGTCGGATTTCGCTGAAAATAATTTTTCTAATGAGTTTTTAGCATGTCCTATCAATAATGCAATTTTCTAGTCTCTGCATCTAATAGTTTGGAAATTGTATAGAGGGGGGGGGGGAGCGTTGCGGGCGGTCATACAGACGAACAAACGAAGGGATGAAAACTTTCCTCCCCAAACACCGTACCTAACGTTCACCCAGGCAGGAAGGCGAAGTTGGGCGGCGGAGGGTATGGTGGGGGCGAAGGGTCTCGCATCCTTTCAGTCACAGGATCTATGTTTCGAGAGAATGACTCTCTCGAAACATAGATCCTATGACTGAAAGGAAGGAAAAATCATTCGTTACGTGCAGAAGAAGATGCCCACGAAGGAGTGCCTCTACTACACTGACGACGCGGCTGGTCGCTTCGTATAGAAAGCGATTGTCGCAAGCAAGTATGCTTTAGTGGAATACAACCATAGAGTGGCACTGTACCAACAAAGAAAGAGAATGAAAGAATATAACATGATATAATACTTTAAAATGGCACGGGCATTTAGTCTATGGTGAAAATTGATTAACAAGAGAAAAACAGTGATTTTCAGTAAAAGGATGTTCATCCTTTTACCCGTACGTCTAACATTTAGACGTAGAAAGGATCGCTCCTGTTCCTGAATAATTACCAGAGAGATCTTGCTGCGGTTTTAATTTCGTTCAACGAGCTAGAAATAAGGACACGTGAACCATGTTACTTGGGAAATACGAAGCTTTGTTTGATTCACTCGACCTTAACAATCCAATCCTATATTTGTCGATTAATCTTTGATACATCTTACATACGAAACTCTTTTATATAAATAAAATTAAAACATCAGCTCAATGAGTTTAAATTTTTTTTGAAGTTTTTTAAAATAGTGTTCCATATATATATAAAACTAGCTGTGCCCGCGACTTCGTTAGCATAAAATTAGGTAAAAAAATAGATTCAATTTTAGCGTGATGATATATAGCCTCTAGACTTCCTCGATAAATGGGCTATCTAAAACTGAAGGAATTTTTCAAATCGGACCAGTACCTCGTGAGATTAGCGCGTTCAAGTAAAAAAACAAATTTATATACAAAATAATATGTTTTTTTTTAATATCATTGACTTTATCTAGAGGCTTACACATATTTTTTAATTAGAGGTAGCCCCACTCTTACAGTCCTTTAGGTCTGCAGCTGAACTGGGCTGGGGTGTCCTGGTACCAGTTCCTCTTTCTCAAATAAGATCGGTGTGAAGTGGAGTTAATGCTGTCACTTCAAGTGATGGTATTGTTGTCGCGTTTTGTTCGGTTTTTGAGAGTTCCCGATGGCCCAAACCCCTTAAAGGCTAGCAACGCAAATGCGAGCCTGCTGGTGGTGCAGATGTAAGTCACTTAGATGAACCGCCTGCTAGTTTGCCCCTTGTAATATGAAAAAAAATATTATAGAAGATGTTTACCATCAGCTATCCAGTACAGAGTTTCTTTTCTAAAGAAATTTCATATGATGTTACGTGTGTCTCTGTCTCTTCTTCTTCTTCTTCCTAGCGTTACCCCGGTCTAGTACCAGGGTCCGTTCAGATTGCAGAGGATGTGGTCGTGGGGGGAGTAGAGATGACCGATTGGCAACTGACGTCATCCTCGTATACCCCACGATCCCTGTGACCCCAGACTAATATCACTCAGTGATATTAATCGGGTCCCGCTTTTTTACTTGCCTTCCGAAACACGGAAGAGGTCGTATATCAAATATAAAGCAGTGTCGACCACTGATTATACCATGACCTTCTCTATACGTGAGTCTCTCTCTAAAAAACACATTATAGTGGCCTTTCGGCCTCAGTTATTAGTTGGTCTTGTGGTAAGAAATAATATAGACAAAAAGTGTCAAGAAATATCAAAACATTTGTCAGAACCGTACATATTTTTAAACATCTGAAAGTTAAAAAGGTAAACATGCGTACCCTTTGTGTTTAAAATATCAAAAGGATTTCTACCAGCGTTAGGCAAGAACTGATGTATTCTCAGTTGGTTCATGTAATATTAAACCATCAGAAGCAACACGTAAATAAGGTATGTAAGCCAGCAAATTGCTGTAGTATGCTTACAGATTATAACCTCAATAACTCAAAGCAGAAGGGAGGGAATAAAATCCACATTGTACCCAGTTCAAACCCCGACGTGGCTGGGGTATTGAGGGCTCCAAAGAAGCCCGAAAAACAAACTGGGACTGTAAAAGAATAAGTAAATCGAAGATCACTATAAAAAAAGAAGACGATAATAATGGCACGGGTCTTTAGTCCGTGAAGTATTACAGTGACTATTAAAAAAAAAGAAGAAGGGGAAGAAGAAGAAGTGACGATAGGTGGAGTAAAGTAGACACTGAGTGGTTGGTGGCCGAGGCTAGGAAAGTGGAGCATTGGTCGTCCAGCAACGAGATGGGTCGACAACATAATATCTGTCACAGGCCAAAACAGGTCTAGAGGGCCAAGCACGAACTTTTCGAATCGAAGTATGTCGACGAGTCGATTTTATTTAGCATGAAAATGTTCGTGCTAGGATCACAGCAAGCAAGTCTTAATTCTGTCCCACTTTTAATCAATGCTAATGCAACCCGCGTTGACGCTAAAAAGGGTTCGCTGTGGGCCTAGCGCGAACATTTATATCCAAAGTAAAGTCCGTCTAGTCTAGTCGAGCAGTCGACTTAATTTGGTTCGAAAAGTTCGTGCAAGGCCCTCTGATTAGTCCAAGATCGTAAAGAGTTCCTTTTGAAAAAAAAACAAAACCTTCAAGAAAAGAGCATATTTATTTCTCAAAGGCCGGCAACGCACCTGCGATTCCCCTGGTGTTGTAGTTGTCCATGAGCGGCGGTAGTTACTTAGGTGAACTGCCTGCTCGTTTGCCCGTTGTTATATAAAAAAGTGGAACAAGGGGGGAGAGGCTTTTACCCAGGTGTTGCAGCGAAGAGGCTGCGGATGACGATTATGATGAATATTCTTAAAAAAAAAGACTCAAGTACAAGACGTACACTACTGTCTTGAGGTCTACTTTTGACTTTATTGTACATACCAGTTGTTTCTCGCGAGTGAGTCCACGTAAAATTAATTTTCCGTTAGGCCTCTTTATTCTGGCCCTATCCAAATAATCAGATCTTAACATATGTCTCCTAACTATAAACGGGAGATATCCCTGATAAATTTCATCTTTACTCGTCTCGTGGTGTTGAGGTTCCGTGTTAGGTAAGATTTCGCTTATATATGTAGGTACGCATATCGACCTACGCTCCCATCTTTAATTTCTCGCCGAAAACCTGCCACCTTAGTCTGCCTTTCCTTAGTACCTTTGTCCATCTCCCGCAGAACTATCGAAACTTCAAAGTACAAAATGGCACCTATACTACCAAAAGGAACGCAGGAGGGGGAGGGGGGAGGAGGATTATCGTTGGATTTAAGTGAGTTCGTTATAGTCCTAATTTATATTAACAGTAACGAAGTACCAACGTTTATAACTCCATATTATATTTGTTATGCGAGGAAAATAGTTCGTCTTGGAATATAACCACATATATTAGTCATCCCAACTCTTTGGATGTTGACTCCTGCAAATCCTGTATATATTTATTGATTATTATTTATTACTCTTAGACCACACTCTTTTAGAAATCCTGACTTATTCTAATGCACTCCTTTTCGTCACGCCTCCTCTTCATTGGCCTACCTCATCGTCGGCGATCATTTCTGATTATGTTACAAACAAGCAGATAACATGCAGCTAAGTGCTTACCGACGCCTATGGACATCTGCCGGTCCGGAACCATTTGTGGCAGTAAATAAAGACGCAACAGTGGTTACTGATGAATAGTCTGGCGATAATACTGCAGGTGATGCTACTAAGAGCCTAATCTATACATATAAGTGACCTTTTGATCTATCACAAAATCTCAAAAACCACAGTATGCTTAAAGACAGAATTTTCTGATAGGGCCAGATTTAGGAGGGGAAACGAGAAGAATTTCTTAGCATTCCATGACTCACCATGCAGGTGCTAGGTCCATAATGTCGCAGAGGAACGAACCATAGCAGTGCCCAGGATGTGCGACCCAGGTGAAGGATTAAGAGTGTGCTCTTTATAATGATCACTAACACTCACCTTTGTTGCCTGTGTTCCGTCCCGCTTAAAGGTGACCAGCAGTACTCCATGTGAGGCCGAATTTACGCTTTGAAAATTTCTGAAGCGGGGCCGGCAAGAAGCACTGATTCGCGTTGTTGAGGAGGCCAAGCTTTTTTATTTGGTTGAGTTGTTTTTGACGTATTAACTCCTTATAAATCTGTGAACTCCAGCTGCGCGCAAGAAAAAGCATGAATCATTGTCACATTCCCCCTGAGCCGGACATGCAAGCAAAAGTGTGGAACAAGGAACAGAGGGGCACGATAGACTTTATATACAACCAATTTTTTTAATTACTATCCCTTTTGCCCTCAACCACAGAATCGCTATCCACAATAGAAGCCGCAAGATTCGTAACATCCCCTCCTTCATTCGGAAGTACGAAAGAGGTCGTACCTTAATCAGTAACCGATATTTAAGTCGATTGCCAGGTTAAGCAGTTCTTATCGGGGCCGAGTGACAGATAGGTGACCCATTTTAACAGTGGGTTCCGATTAATGTCACTGTGTGATATTAGTCGTGTTATTGTAGAGATTGATGGGGTCTCTGGGAGGTCGAACGGCTGTTGCTCATAGGTCCCATTTCAATTTGATCCAGTTCAATCGATACAAATTGAGACACTTTCAAGACAATAGCTTATTCATTTCTTAACGCCAGCGTCGGATATGCGAACCTCCTACTAGTGTAGTTATCCATGAGCTCGTTAGTTTGCTTTTTATTCTATTAAAACTGTGAAACTTTAAAGTTTTATGGAAATATTTAAACATTATAAAGAGCCGGGCGATGTTTTCCACATAAAACTGTTCGGGTTTCTATCGTGTCGCCTATATAAAGTCATTTTAGTGTTTATTCTTAAATAATAGTTTTCTAGTCTCATTGTTAACATTTTCGGTATAAACGAAATTGATATAAAATTGCAAATTTTAAGTTATATAAATAAAGTAGTTTTAAATAATCATATAATTTTTTTCTTTCCTCTCTTTTGAACCTTCCCTGAAAAAAGGGGTATAAAACAAAATAAACACGGTTGTGGACTTTCCGTGAGACTAATAAACATAGAATGGCTGCAAATAAAAATATGATTGATTTTTATGTATTCAGATAAATCAACCATTCTAAGTAATTTGGGTATCAACCTTCTTAACCAAATTTAAGTTCACTGAAATTATCCTCATACCATGTGAAATAAAGTTTGTCTAAGTTTGGTCTACAATTGAATTGGGCCGGCGCGTCCGGATATACATTATATATATGTATGTAGTAGACATTGTTTTTTAATTATTTTTACAAATAAAGTTTCTGATTCTGATACCAGAACTATTTCCTCAAATAAGATCAGCGTGATGTGGCGGCAAAACTTTTATATCAAGTGATGGTATTGTCGTCGCATTTCGTTCGGTTTGTGAGACTTCCCGGTAGCCAAATTTCGTAATTAAAGGTCGGTAACGCACCTGCTAGCCTTCATATTTATTTTTAATCACATTACCTGATTCGTTATGCCACTTAGGTGCATATTGCCAGCTCGTTTGCCCCTTGTGACATAGAAAAAATATCAAGGTTACAAGATGCCAATCGATCTTCTTGTTCTTAGTCGATATCTTCACTGGTGAAGGTCGTGCCCGTTCTGGTATGTCTTGACGGAGATGTAGACCAGCTACCTTCATACCACTCGGTCTTAGGCACGTTTCAAGGCAGTTGGAATGTCTAGTCCCACGCCACTTGATCTTAGGCACGTTTCAAGGCAGTTGGAATATCACATATTTATAGCTCCAGGCCTCTCAACATTTCAAAAGTATTAGACTATCTATTTAACCAGTTGAAGCCCGCTACTTCCCTCGATTGAAATCAGCGATGGAATTAAAATTTGAGATTTTTAATATTTTGTGTGGTACCCTAAATATTTAGCAAAAAGCAAAGTAGCCTATGTTGTTCCTTGTAAAATAATCTACCTTCCAGTGAAAGTCCCATCCAAATAGGCCCAGCCGTTTCGGAGATCACCCGGAACAAACAGACAGGAAGATAAATACCATTATATTCAGACCTATCATTTAAATATATCACGTGTTTATCATTGATAACACATTTCGGCTCGTGTTTGATCTCTAATTCTTATGCCGGAGCCAGACATAGCTTCATTTGTATGATCATTTCAATGGTCAAGTAGTGTGGCACAAAGTCCCCATTTTGTGTAGCTGCGCAAAGTGTGATCACAAAGTCCCCACATTGTAAAGCTGCGCTAAACTTTGTAAAACTTTGTAGTCTTCAAGGACAAAAATGTACAAACACTGTGAGCTATGTCTGGCTCCGGCATTAGACACAGAAACGACTGAAATTATCTCTATTTACTAAACCTCTGCCTACAGGCTGATCTACAGGGCCAATGATAATGATGAGTTTAATAGAATTAATCGAATCGAAGAAATTAATTTTAAATCCAACACCCCACGAACTATACCATACTACCAGGAGAGTAACTACCCTGTATCAGCCGTATGATTTATACGGGGTCCCGGGGCTACAGGGGTCCCGAAAGTGTATAAGCAAAAATTCCATAATCTTAAAATATTAACCATAATCATCTATACATTACTAACATTTTTAAGAAAACTGCTCAACCATTTTATTTAAAAATCACATAATACCAAATAAAAAATTACAATTCAGATTAGTTATTAAAAAAATTACAAAGTCAGAAATCTTTTTTTTTCGGGATAAGCGGGTACCCAAGTTGGCGACTCTTTAGGACCCCAAATACATTTTGATATAAGGCTCCTCTATGACAAGCTATGACACTGCACACTAACTATACGATAAGTACTCAACAATTTTCCTAACTCATTAGCATACGCCATTCTTATCGGGATCATCGCCCAATTTAATTGCAAGGAAGTGGCTGACGTGCCATACGGTACCTTCGCTTGTAACAGAACTCTTTCTCACGGTCACGCTGTACAATTACGTACATTTACCAAATGTCGGGACGAATTATCATAGACGATACCGACGTGTTCCGTTTCGTATGGGAAACGAATTTATATTTGAATATAAGATACACGATAAGTTCTGGGGGTGATAATATAGACGATGCTACCAGGCGCGGATCCACCATGGTGGGCACGATGCATGCCAACCATTCTCGCATCGCAATCGCATTCTCACGGTCTGTTCACGTACTAATAAAAACATATATTTTATATACATAAATAATCGATAGCTCCTACGTAAATTATCATAAGCCACATTTTTGTCATCTTGACTTTTTTACGTTCGCCTTCAACTTTTAATTCAGCCAATAGAACTCATCAAATAAATATAGAAAAATTGATAAAGTGAACATGACAAATGTGACTTACGACACTTTACATAGAAGCCATCATATACTTTGTAGGAACGCACTCGTCGATCATGTGGTCGCCAAAGCAGTGGCTGTACCCACCACCTTTTTTTAAAGGCCGGATCCGCACCTGGATGCTACTGTAAATTTCAGCCTTACAACGCCACTTTCATACGATCACCTAATTATAAATGAGTATTGACGCCTAGAGACAACTGCACTACTAGAAGATTCAAAGATGCGTTGACACATACTTAAGACATAATTAAGAAATGACCGTAAGAGTGGTCACACTACCAGTGCACAAATAACACTTTTAATGGCTTTTCTTGGTCTTTCTGGTTATTCAGCTGAACCTTTTGTTACCCACTCCTAATATAATATTTGTTGAAAAAAAAATTACAAGCATATGACCTAAGCTATACTTTTTTTTTTATAAACTCATATAACAAAGGTCAAATTGACAGGCGGTTGACTGGAGTGACTACCGACTCCTATATTGTGATATTAAAAAGATAGCTTGATAGATCTAAGGCGATGTTATTGTAATGTTTGGTTAGTTAGGGTGATAGTGGCGTGTGAATGCGTTCGCCATCGAACAAATTGGTGGAATCACACCTGCCTACCTGATCACACAATATCACAATTATGACAATGTGACAATAAATGACCGACGGTGTGAACTCCGATGAAACAATAGTGGTGACAGTAATATACATTAAAGAAATACACTTTCATTCCTTGCATAAAAGAAACATGTGCCCCGATTTCGTATACTAAAATTACTTCAAAATTGTACTCCGAATTTAAATATTCCAGGTATAATTTATATATTAATAAATAAAGCGAAATCTTTAGGTGCCGTTTTACAAAAATTGCGCGGACGGAGGAGTGTGAAATTTGTTACAATTGTGGGCAAAAATCTCTATGACGTTACATGTCAAAATTTAAAAAAATCAAAAAATAATTGAAACTGCTATTTTTTTTAATACTTGCATAAAATTTTTAAAAATGTGACGTCAGACCAATGGGGACGGGGTATAGAAAATGTGACAATCTGTGACAAGGAGGGGGAGGGGGTTAAAATTCGTGTGACGTAATTTATGGATAACCCCTTACCTAAAAGACACTGATCAAATGATGTAAGATTTAAAAGAAATTTCTTATCAACGTGTGGTATCGTCTTACTTGATATCCGTCGGAAGTAGCGGCCAATTCACCACACTCGTAATGACACTTGTGTGTTTACATTAGAGTCGTATTCGTCCAAGTTTGTCGGCCAAGGAAGAAGTAATTGCCGGAAGCCAACAGCACTTTAAGGAAACGAGCAATATAATAATGTCCCTTGGGGTGAAGTGACATTTGACTCGGGTAATCGAGTTCATGCACAATCAAAAGAGCCACTTCGCATTGTGGTCGGCCCAGGATATAAGGTGCATAGCTGCTTCGCGACGCGTTACCTTAAAAATAACCTTCTTCGCGATTAATAATCTAGATAAACTGATATTTCCATAGATATCTTTGGGTCTATATGAAATAACCATGAATATCTTTGGTTCCTCTACTTTTTGTCTGTGTCGATAATCTGTATATTTTAAAGCGAAACGTCACCTAACAACAAAATCTCGAAAACCGCGGGCCATACAATGTAGAAATTTGCCAATGAGATAATTTATAGTAGATGTTCGCCATGGACGAATTTTCCTATACGACTTAAGGCAATTCTAAAGAAGCCGCGGGAAATAGTACTGTAGCAATACTGTATAAAGTTCCATCGAATGGTATAGAGTTTCTGATCGACTATTTGCAGTTTGTCACATAAAATTAATAACAAATATTCTCAAAAAGACATATCATCTTGGTTCCAATGGCCGCCGTGGACCGGGTAGGCCGAGGAAGAGGTGGCGCGACGACTTGGACGCCTTTGCGGCAATGGAGTGGTTTAGGTTTGGTCTAAGAGAGGGGAGGCCTTTTCCCTGCCGTGGGACATTACAGACTTATAATCATACAAAAAAAAATACAAAAATATATATCTATCATGTTATTTCACATTTTGCTGACACCCTCCCCCGTCCCTTAACATGTGAAGCAATTTGTGGATGACTCTTTAGAGGCGTTCAAAAAAACCTTGTGACAAAGATGTTTATTAAAAAAATCTTTTTTTGGCATTTGAGTCGATCGCGTGGTCAAGTAGCTCTTACTGCAGCCGGGAGATAGATGGGTGACCAATTCTAGCAAAGCTTTTCAAATGTTCGTCCTCCTCCGTATTCCGGAAGGCACGTAAGCAATGGGTCCCGATTAATGTCACTGAGTGATATTAGTCATGATTTTAGAGATTGTGTGGGTTCCGGGAATGACGTCAGAAATCATATAAAAATTTGAAATTTCGCTTTCCACCTCCAAGCGTAGAAATCCACAAAAGTGACATTTCTTGTCTCGCAAGTAGTGTATTTGCCCATGGATCGCTGCAGATCTACAAGGCCATCATTCGACCGACAATGCTCCATGGTGCACCACTGCTGCGACACCTCTTCAAGACTACGGTCAGAAACCTACAGGAGTACCAGAATTCCGTCCTGAGGCGGATTGTAAGGGGAACCACGCTGCAGAGAGCGAAAAGCAAGGTGATCCATGAGGAGCTACAACTCCCCATGGTGACCGAGTACATAGGCCGGAGGCACATCAAATTCTTTGATGGGCTGAAGGCCTGTGCGAATCCTCTCTTCAGAGAGGTTACCCCTCCGTCAAGGCCTGGAAGATGGCAACAGAATAATTAAGGTTCCGTCAAATGATAAAATCATTAATTCGTAGTATAAAATTATTTTATTATATACGTTGAGTAAAAAATTTCGAAGGCCCTAGAAAATTGTACCCTTAATAAAAAGCTGTGTATAAAACTTTGCCTTTATTTAAAAAAAAACTATTCAACGGTACCACGCACGATTGGATTGAATGAGAAATAAATGAATTCCCACTTTACATGTATGTGAACCATCCCCAAAAAGTAAAATATTACTAAATTATGATTCCAAAAATAAAATCTATATGGAATACATAACTGTACATGACGAGTTTATGCCACCGGGAAGTCTCACAAACCTAATGAATTGCGACAACAATAACGTCACTTGACGTGAAAGCATTGCCACTTCACGCCGATCTTAAGGCCTGTTGCCGAAATGTGGAGACCGTCAATAAAAATTATTGTCAATAAAGTTATTTTCATTGAAAAAAATACTGCAATCTGCGGCATGCGGAAACATAATTTTATGAGTAACGTCCTTTTTTTTGTGTGGTTCTTGCTGTTGACCCTATTGGCCTCGACAGCGTCACCGCGAGGGGAGGGTGGGGATCCTAGGATATATGTGCCGGTAATAGACATGCGCTTTGTGTCATAATGGATCCATCGACATGCTTGCAGTTGGCAAATAGATTAACTCAAACGTATGAGTATTTGGTCAGACTATGGAACATCTATATAGTTTGCTTTCTCTGTGTAATTTCGATTGGCGTCGAAAATTTTGTATAACAAAAATATTATTACGAATTAGACATTTGTTTTCGCTGTAAATGTAGGGAACAATTTTTCAATTCTTATTCAGTTTTCCGATAGTTGTCGTAGGATCAAATAACTAGTACTTGCTTGAAGCAATTTTTTACTGCAGCCCGGGACTTGTGACCCAGGTGTAGGTTTAAGAGCGCGCTCTTTATAGTGATCACTAACACTTACCTTCTCTGTCAGTGTTCCCTCCCCTAGCCAAATCTGGTATGATCCTACTAGTGCGGCTTTAGATATCCTTTCTAATAATGAATTTATGTTTACTTATATTTTATTTTTTATGACTATCTTAAAAATGCTTTAACTTGTCTTCCATAGTACATTTCATGCCAGTCCATTATACTATATAATTTGTTAATCGACGTTATTTAATGTAATATCATGATAATAAATATTAAGGTATAAAAATTAGATATTGGCGGGCCGCAAATGTAAAATAAATGTTGGGAAATAGGTGTCTAGTAATCTATTTACGAAATTAATATTATAAGCCATATTAAGATTAGCAAAATTTCACAAGAAAACTTTGTAATGTAATTATTATCTATTTATAAGAATTAGGTTGCAATTTACTAAACAGTCGTGGGCCACAAAGACAGGGGTAGTAGGACACACGCGGGCCGTTGGTTACGCATTGCCGACTGCTAAATTTTAAATAAATAGTTTCAGTTTTGATTACTTTGGTTTTACGTTGATTTCATTGAGCTCGCGGATGACAGGGATCTGTGGAATGACAAATGTTGTACACATTTGTCATCGTTTTCAGGACAATGACAAAATATGGTTCAGTAGACTTGAGGTTAGGTTAAGGTTAGGGCTAAACGACACGACAGCGGCAACCCTCAATTAAGTTCTCCCGCCAAATTTGTCTGCTCCGTCGCCGAAGGCGGGGACGTGGTCCCCAATTCGCGATGGCGTCCGGAGGACGTCAACCTACTTACGTCCCATAACAGGCTTCCGCTACATTGCTAAGTATCCCCAATATTCCGCTATATTGCTAAGTATTTTTCTACGAATTTATACATATATATACAGGGTCGGCCGTACCATAGGGCAAACGGAGCGACCACTCCACGCTTTAAGTCCCACGGGGCGCCACAGCTAGGGGCGACTCTTAATATAAGATTATTTTTAATGTATTTTGTATTATAAAATATACAAAAGATTAGTAAAGTGAGTGCCATAATTGGATCTCGTTCCATCGTAAAATTGAACTCGATGGCAGTCGGACATCTTAACTCGCCCCAAAGCCTCATCCTCTGCAATTTAAGCGAACCCTGGTACTAGACCGGGATAACGCTAGGCTATTTTTCGATGTCGCCAAGGCATTCGACAAGGTCTGGCACGCAGGCTTGATTTACAAGCTTCACCATCTCGACGTGCCGGACCGAATGGTACGCTTAATACACAGCTATCTGTCGAATCGCTCCTCCGAAAAAACAAATGCAGCCGCTACTGTAATGGAAGAACAAAATTAAAGATAGCGCCACTATTGCAATCTTAAAATATAGAGTTATTACAATAATTGTTCGATTAATAAAATAAAATGAGTAGCCAAATGAAGTCTGAGTATTTTTTTTTATATAGGGACTTAATTGTATAAAAGAAAATATTATAATTGTTTTTCGTCAAAAAAAATTCTGATTATAGTGATCTTGCATAGCTTTAAAAAAAACTGTTGCGGTAGTCAGAAAATAATCCGTCTTAATAAATTACCATTTACGTTCTTAAAGAGTACTATTGACCGGGCTAATGCCACCTCGGTTTATTCGAGTTCGTGCCGGGCTCGAATAAACCGGGCTATCCTAGCTCCCTCTAGCGAGCGTAACCTCATACGGTGCTTCGGCGGAAGATGGCCGTCGTGTGATGTTTGTTGCTCTGATTGTTTACAACGTTTTAAAAAGTTTTTGTGTTATAAGACGAGTTAATTTGCAGCGAATTTTTGCAAAAGTTGTCAGCCGGCGTTGTTTGCTCAAATTTAAAGTCTTTTGTGAGCCATTTATTCAGTTTTTTATTTAAAAGTGCGGCAACTTTAGAGAATGAAGCGACCAGTTTTCTAACAGTGGTTTCATAGTGGAATGTGATAAAATTATTGAGTGTAAAGTGAGTTTTGGGGACAAAGTTCGCCCGGAATTATCTACTTTTATTCCAAAGGGTATGTATGACAAGTTAGTGTGAAGTGCGGCAAAGTTTTGTTATCTCCTAGTTTGTTTACTTCTCAACTCCGTCGCGCATGTCCGTTTATAATTAAGTTTGATGCGAAAGTTTTTGAACTTTTTCTCATATTCTATGAGACAATATGCACATAGAAATATATATATTTTTAATAAATTTACATTTTTACATTAAAACCAAATGCTCATTTTAATAAATAATTCTCCCATCAAGTACAATCAATAGTTTTTATTGTAATCCGTTAGACCAGTTTCGCAAGTAAATTAATAATCTGTAGCCTATACATTGCTGGAACTTAATTATTGATAAAACTGTGACATATGTAATCAATTGACAATATTATATTTGAAGTAATTGAATTCTCGATATCCCAATCGAATTGAGGCTAATTATAAACTTCTATTAAGAAAATTGAAGAAAGTAGTTCAATATATTAATGAAATGCTTAATACGTAAGAAATACATGAAATAATAGTTAATGTATTTCTTATACAACTAAAACAATAATCATTCAGAATAAGGAACCCATTTATTACAATAATACATGTCATATAATTATGTTTAGTAATAATTTTGAATATTTTCTTTATTTTTATTAAAAGTTCAACAAGAGCAATTATTTTTGTAAACTGTTGTAAAAAAACTTAAAACCATCCATATTGTTTCATTTATACATAAATTTCCTGTGGATCTATTATACCTTGTCTTTATTATAAAAGTAGAATGATGTTTGTACTCTAAATATGTCCTTCTACATTTGTTAATAATACTTTGAGGCTTGTTAAAATTATTTATTTGATGAATAATAGTAATATTTTGATATGAGCTTAATAATTAAATAATATTTTTTGTTCACAAGCTTTTTAAAAGTATGTGTGAAAAGAAAACCTAAGTGATTTGAGTCAGTCTCTAACCATTGTGTATACAAATATCTTATTATTCCATGAATTCACACTACAATTGAGGCCCTGCACATTTTAATTAAAAATACTCTTTAGTGCTTGAAATATATGGAGTTTTAGGAACTATTTAAGATGAACAGGAACAAATGAATATGAACTTTCTATATCGCTGTATTGGAATTTTTGTATATAAGTTGAAGTTATGTCAATTTGATACAAAATGTGTAATATATCTATATTAGATAGATAATTTCTTTATTACACATAGTTTACAAAGTAAATAAACTATAAATAAACATACAAAAGTGGCAATCTTATTGTTAGATAACATCATTTTATTATAGCTTAATATAACATACGGTCAAAACAGTCTTGTTTCCGTTCTCTTTACTTGAATTAAATGACTTTACTGTAACTATTAAAGCTATGGGTTTGCAAGTGTATAAATTAGAAACTGTCATAAGTTTATTATGAGAAAGGCTATCTAAAGCCGCACTAGTAGGATCATACCCGATTTGGCTAGGCAGGGGAGGGAACACTGGCAGCCAAGGTGAGTGTCAGTGTCCACTAGAAAGAGCGCTCCTAAATGTACACTTGGGTCATAAGTCCCAGCTCGCATGTGGTTCCTTCCTGTTCAATGCGATGGACCCGAAACCCGCACTGTGAATCTATGGAATGCTAAGAAATTTGTATCATTAAAGCTTAGTATTTATTTTATATTTCTTCCTTGCAGCTTAATTTTAGCTGTCTGTAGTATAAGGAGACATTAAATAAATATATTTAGTTACTGTAAGGAAAATGCTAGAAAAAATATAAAAAATATTTTGAAAGAAATAGGACACTAACTTTTGAAGTTATTTAACAAATATGGATATCACATATCAGATACGGAACACTTCTATATAAGCGTATCTTGACACGCTCTTGGACACTTTTTTAATTCCACTAATCCTGATGCAGTCGTACAGTGCTTAGAAGAACATCAAAATCGGGATGTATAGGGAAATATATATTGACAGACAAACAGAGCTGGGTTGGGCTCAAGAGAGAAAAAGGAGGACAGGGATGTAATCATATCTTTCCTTAAACTGGATGAATACGACCTTTATAAGCTTCACGCAATGGACCTGGAAACACAAAGCTAATGGCCGATTATGGGTGAATTCTGTATCCCGCCGGCATTGAGATGGCGTGCCCTAATATAGGACTGGTCTCCAGCATTACTAAAATTCTACCTCAATGCTTTCAAAATGACACTCCCAGACCAGAGTAATCTAGTTAGATGGGGGAAAGCAACTGAAAAAACATGTCATCTCTGTAGTGAGCTGTCTCCTATGCCATATTCCACTTCACTTTCGTCTTCACAATATGGTGGATTTGAAGAACAATACGGTTGAATTTGATTTTTTTTAACGAAAAAGTTGTGTGTGTCATGCTGGAGCCAGACATAGCTTCATTTGAATGATCATGTAGTGTGGCCGAGGACTTTGTGTAGCTGCACAGTTTTCTAGTACTTTGTAGTCTTCAGGGATAAAAATGTACGAACACTTTGACCTATGTCTGGCTCCAGCAATAGTTCCGACGCGCGACTGGAGTTTTCTCAGTTGGAACTGGAACAACAACATTTGCCATAAGTAAATATTGAAATTATAATAAGCTAATCCCACAGGGCTGGACGACCGCACGCTCATGGCGGCGAGGTCTACTGAGAATGCTTAATTAATATGTCGTATTAACTAGAATATTAGTGGCACTGTCCACCACAAATAAGATCCGCAAATGATTCAATATATTATGGAATGGTATACTTGTGATCATAATATTTATGAAATTAAGTTTCAATTGTTTCTTTGTGTAGGGCCCTCTTTGCCCGCGGGCATAATTTATTTTACCATTGTCACCTTACTTGGGGACAAAATAGAGACCCTCTGCCGACATGCCACGCCACGCGCCCCCGGACGTCTCCACCTGAGAGTTGCCTAATACGTAAGGGTTTTTTTTTTTGAGCCGGACCAAGAGTCTGGCTCAATCGTTACTGCGACCAGTAAGATCTATTGTAACTGCTTCATTACAGCTCATCCTCAAGACCAGCAGAGCACATAAACCCTGCAATGGCTTGAGGTGTGAGCGCGCTAACCCCACCCGGGGTTATGTAGGGTTTTTGGTCAGCCTGCAATTTCCCGTTGCCGGGCAAAGGCAGGCGAGAATTCTACCACTGAACATTCTCCTATAAATTTGACTGGCCCGTTGGCGCAGTGGGCAGTGAACCTGCCTTCTGCTCTGGGGGCGTGGGTTCGATTCCCGCCTCGAGTCTGGGTGTATTATCCATATGTATGTATTTATATATATACAAAAAAAAAATGTGTATATCAGGCGGCTGTTATATAGGTAACACTGGCATTAAGTTGTCTACCTTAGGAACAGACATCCATGTATCATATAGTCCTATATATTTATTTATTTTTTATATACTTATATATATATATATATATTCTTCATAGCATTCTACCTGTCAAGTACAAAGGGAGTTTGAACCCGACACCTACAGCAACTCAGCGCTAAGTAAAATTCCATTGAATGAATCCCCACTGTTTTATACAAAACATATTACACTTCACTCTAGCGAGCTCTTGTATCGGATTTTTGGTAAATGGTTGTTTAGGTTCTATGTTTTCAAAAATGTTATCTTAAAAGTTCAGGATTTAACTATAACAAGAGATAAAAATAAATCCACCAGTCCCTGTAATCTTAATCTGTAAGAAGATTAGGCACTTACACGGAAAATACATTTGCGTTATAACTCTTCTGTTTTGTTAGCTATAATCAAGTAGTACAGGCCAGACTGAGTTCCAAAAAGTATTGGATCCTTATCCCGGGATACTGACTGCTTAAAGCCTCAATAACGGTATCAGGTGTGGACTGAAATCCGCAAGGTACCCATTTCAAACCACACCGCTGTTGGGGTTTTGTCGCACCCATTTCAAATACAAGCTTTCAATTTAAGCTTACTAGGAGGGGGAAAAGGGAATTTTAGACACACCTACAAAGTATTCATGGTTATTTAACAACTAATTTCACGATAAATTTGCGGATTAAATAAAGAAATAATCGTAAAACAGTTGCCATATAATTATACTGTACGTGTGTATGTCCCTGAACTCGGATGGACTGATTTTAAAGAATTTTTGTATGCGTTTGGTTAGCGGATAATTTTGATTCACAAATCAGCCCAGCGGATGGCGCCGCTGTCGATATCTAGGATATCTTTTAATCGACTTTTACGTTCGGGCAGGACAACGTCAGCCGGGTCCGCTAGTTTTATACATAATAATCGACTGTAAGAGCATTTGTCACATTCATTTTAGTTTATTAATAAAATTTCTATCTGTTTTATAAGATTTTTTTTTTTATTTTTTTTTATATTAATCGATACCTCCCACTATTCAATTTGAGTCGATCGCTAGGTCTAAGTAGCTTTTGCTGCGACCGGGTGATGGATGTGCGACCCATTGTAATATTGGTATATATTTGATATGCCACCTCTTTCTTGTTTCGGAAGGCACGTAAAACAGTGGGACCCGATTATTGTCACTGAGTGTTAATATAACTCACCAAATTGGTGTATGCACGCGTCGCACTCACACTGATCACAATGTACCTAGATAGTTGCCAAAACAAAAGATTAAACGGCCTATTTTATAAGACATATTAAACTATTTTGTATAGTGCCTAATAAAGGATAGAAGCACCAATCTTCACAAGATTTATGGGCCTATGTTCGTTAGGACCAGGTATATATATTTACGCTAAATTTGAATTTGCTTTTGTTTCTTTAGAGACAACATACGAGTGGAAAGAGTATTTAAAAGGCCGAATGGCCGATTGTGCATGCATTTTGGTTTTTGTTGTCTATTTTTGATTTTCTCCAAAAGCACAGTGTAAGTTATAGGCTCCCTACCGCTGATTTTCAGAGGCAGAGAATTTTACTTCAAAATGAAAATTCCTTTATAAAGGAGGTCGTAGACGTATTTAAATAAGCGCTTTTGCACGTGCAGTCGGTTTTAAGACACGACATAAACCGAATGCACGTGTGAACTCGTGTGGGAAAGCACACCAAGGAGAAAAGTTTTTTGGCGAGGAATGAAAGGTGGGAGCCTAGGTCGATATGCTCAACCACCGCAAAGGAAGATCTTCTTGCCCGGGCTAGTTGGGACTTGCCCATGGCGGCCGCGCCTCGCCGACAGTTATTTTTTTATTTTTTTTTTTTTGGGGGGTTTCTGCTGTGGGCCCTTTTGGCCCCGCCACGGTCCCCGGTGGGGGGGGCTATATCGGAAAACAAATTTTGAAGTTCCATCCAGAGGGAGAAACCGGCACTACAGTGAATACATAAATAAATATTTAGGAACCCCTTCCACTTTGGTGTGTCTTACAACACGGCTATGTGAACGCCTGACTTAATTAATCTGTCATAGATGTTATTGGGCAATGACGATGATGATTCAAAACTTAATTAATAACAAGATAAATTGATAGCAAATGACGAAATTCTATTCTATATTACATTAATATTATGTTTGCTTTTTCAGTTCCCTAAGAACCAAAGAAAACCTACATGTGGCATCAAAAATACCTCAAGATCGGTTAATGATTGAGACAGATTGCCCGTGGTGTGAAGTAAAATCCACCCACCCGGGATACACTCATGTTATTACCAAGTTTCCTACAGTGAAAAAAGAAAAATACGTCATAGACTCAGACAACCAAGTTAAAGGGAGAAATGAGCCAATTAATATAATGTAAGTAATTGTTGTAATAAAAAGAAATATAGCTGATTAAAGTTATTTATTGGTGACTAAGAAATAATTTTCATTTTCTGTATAATTTTTTGGTTATCTAATCTCAATAAATCCTGCATTAATTTGTTTCAGTCAAGTTTTGGAGATACTATCAGCAATCAGAAAAGAAAATATAGATGAATTATCAGAAGCAATTTATAACAATACTAATAAGTTGTTTTTTTGTTGTAAGTGAAAAATGTAGCAACTAGCAACAAGCTATTATTTAAATAAATTATAAAACCTAACTTTTTTCTTTATTATGGCTATATCCGTGTTATGTTGTACCCCGACGGATTACTGTGTAGGTTTATATATTCTAGTTGTATAATATTGTAATAAAAATGTTAACAGTGATTGGACTCCCTTTGTATATATTAAAAGAATTATGTTCTGATGTGACAAACAAACACAATAAATAATTAACACAAATATATTGGACTCTTCAATAGCGGACAGCTTTGAGCAGAGCTGAATGAATTGTATGTTGAGAAAAAATAAAAAGCCAGGAAGAAATTCATTCCTCTATAATTTCGATTCAGAATTTTTAACATTTGTAACACAATATTTCCTCAAAACAAATAAATACACACTACAAAACTTATTGTTACATCTCACATTATATAGACTTTTTACCAAAAAGTGTCTTAATGTTAATTCATTGAATTACAATTTAAATGCACCAAAGGAATGTTACTTTTACAAATACTGATTTTTGTTATAACCTTATAAAATCACTTCGTTTAAAATGATATGAATAAATTGCTCTAAGAAATAAAATCATGTTTCGTTGTAATTTTAATGCTTTTAGTTAGAAACAAGTGCAAACAGCACAAACATGATCAATACCGCAGGTTTTTGAGTATGCATTTATAAATAAACATAAAAACAATTTTATATTCATAGAAGTGTTAAAATCTATATTACATGGTTAAGTTCAATTCTATTTAAAAAGATAAAACGGCAATAAAAAAATGACACGAAGAGTTGAAAACAGTAGAGCCATTTAAGTATATAAAAATTTATAGCCAGCATTTCCATTTATGTAAGCTAAAGCTTTTCCGAATTGACAGTTTCTTATTAAAATTATTTTATTGCTTTCTCTTCAATTGTAACTACAACTGTCAATTATATTGTTAAATCTCGAAGATTAATGTATACAAGTTTTTTAATACTTAAAATAATTGAAAAAAAAAAACTAATATTTTCAAATAGTCGCCTACATTAATTTAAATGTAATTTGTTGAGGTGCTTCCATCATGATTCAAATGTCTTTTCTGTAATGATACACTGGTATACGGTATATATAATTGATAAATAAAATTATAAAGCATTCAAATATGCATAAAAACTATATTACTGTGAAAATGTGTAGAGAGCGTCAAGATGATGGTGAAGTTACTTTTGTAGTCCCATTTTGATGAGGTTCCAATTTTTAAGAGAAACTGTAGATTCATAAGTGCAGTGACTTGAAATGACTTGATGGAAGTTGAAGATTCAAGACAATGTTTGATATTAAAGTATACAAAATGAAAAGAGATGGTCTTTTAATTCGTAACAACTATGGATTATTTTATACTCATAATATTATCACTCTTTCATAATTATATTACGTTAATGTGAGGAGTTTTATTACAAATCTAAAAATAAAAACGGTATAATATAATCTACGGGGAAATAAAATAATTATTTAAAAATAATAACACACTCGATAAAATTCATAGAAAAACCAAATTTACCACACTTAGAGAATACAAAAATATTTCTAAAATTGTGTATATATTTCAGACATCTGAGGTTAAAATATGTTAACTTTTTGTGGTATAAGGCTCTCACACCACAAGTGTGGTCTGTTGAGTTCATTTCACAAGTCTTGAGAATAAAGGTGATGGCGTCTTATTAATCTCAGTTATGGTTTGTTGGCTTGCCTTTGGTAGTTCTCGAAGGTATAAAGCATAATATTTTGAATCGTACTTTTTGCAATCGTGATGTTTAGTCTTTCCTAATTGAAGTCCCCAAGTTTAATTTTTTTTTAATTTTATCTACTATTTTTAATGTGTACAGTATTGTGCGTTTGGTCTAGCGCTTACAAATGTCTGTCTAGCGTCTACAATGTCAACATTGAATACAGAGTTCTTAATTAATGTTAATCATTTACAGTAGAGCCTAGTATGATATAAATTTCCACAAATAAATACGGTAGTGTGATGTTTTGGTCGAGCTTTAAATTATAAACAATGTGAGATTAAATATTGCAATATTAAAAGTTTGGACACTCTGAAAATAAAATGAACACCTGTCAACACTTAACGTCTTTTCACATGGAACACATAGTCCAACTTCAGGGTATCTCAGAGTAAACATATACTTGCTCCCGGAACCAATGGAAATATGAAGACACGTGGAATCTTGTAGCGTTCAACGCCAGCTGTGTCTTGTTTTGGAGTATTTCTGGTGCCCAATCCCCACTGAAAAAAATGATAAAAACATTGATTTCTTATAAGCCAGCGACAGTAATATTGATATACTGGAACGATTCCTGATTAAAACTCTTAGAACCATTTTCAATATACCACAGTACATTAGCAACAAATTCATCTGTCATGATTTAAAAATTACAACTGTTAAGCATTTTATACCAGAGTGTCTAGAGCAAAATATTTGGTTCTAAGTAAGTCGAGAATATGACTTTACTTAGAATGAAAATGGTAGTCCTAGGTCAACATGGGTTGCATTAGCATTGATTAAAAGCGTGACACGATTAAAACTTGCCTTCTATGGGCCTAGCATGAACATTTTCATCCTAAGTAGAGTCAACTCATCGATTTATTTTGGTTCAAAAATTCGTGCTAAGACCTCAGAAAAGACTAGCTAATCATAAGAATGAACTTGCTTCTAAACTAAGTAGAGATGGGTGTATGCAAAGGAGTTTTAAAAATTCTTATTTTATAATTGTATAATTAAATTTACGGTTTAAATCAATTTTATCAAGGTTTCATATAGCAAGTCTGTGTAGATACAAGTTTGACGCCTAAGCGTATGACCTGTGTATATAAAGTATATGGCCAATAAGAACAAGAAAGGGCATCTCTGCCAAATAATTTGTTATAAAAAAAAAATACTTACATGAACACTTTGGTTTTCAAATACTCCGCAGTGAATTGATAATAGTCGTTAGAATATTTTCTAACACTTTCATGCACAGTAACCACATATCCTTGTACCGTGTCTATGACCCCAGGAGCGTACTGTTCTATGGTCGCTACCACGATAGGAGTCTTCTCAACAACATATTCCTTCATATTATTATAGAATATTCCAGATTTTTTCAGTGCAACAATAAATGCTTCTCTCGATAGTTGGACGTATGGAGTCACAGCTTCTGCGGTTTGGGCATAGTAGATTGGTGCGTTTGTTTCCATCCACAAATAGCCCCTGGCTGATGTTGACAGCGTCTTCTGCCAAGCGCGCTGACTCTGTTCCAGTATTCCCAGATCTTTCATAAGTTTCCCTGTCGCACTCTCTGTAAACAAAGGTACATTTGTATATTATATTCTTTGTAAATATTTGTATGTGAAGCGAATACTTTAGGTACCAATTTACGAAAATTGAGCAAACAGAGGAGTATGAGATTTGGCACAATTATTGTTTATATAGAGGATGGTGTGCGAATGCTAATATTTCTATAAAATATGCATTATAAATATATTAAATTATCAAAATAAAATCTTACGCACACCACTGCAAAAGGATTTACACACACATGCATACATTTTACTACAAGATTGTGTCAGGACCACCGTGGTTATACAAATAACTAAAATTTTGGATATAGCGGTAAATAAAAATATGGTAGTACGCAAATCTAAACATCAAGAATTCTATAGTCAACTTTCTACCAACCGGAGATCTCTGGTTATGATAAATTGAAAATAAATCCAGGAGGAGTTAACATATTTCCTAATTTCCAATACATTTTTCAACTAGTCACGGAAACATTTAAGGAAAACCTAACTATATTAAGGAAGAGGATAATTGTTAACGTAACGTCCTTTACAAATGGCTTTGGGCACTTTTCAGTGGCGTAAAATACATATATCTGATATATATGCCGGTCAAATCTCGATTCTTTCATCTGATCAAATCCAACTCAAATTTGAGTGTTACGAAAGAAAGAAATAAATTTGAAGACAATTCTTAAATATATTTGAAGACAATACTTCCAAGTACATATCGAAAGATTCGTCTTCAAATTTAGTTTACACACGGGCTTATATTCTGCTGTGTCGAAACTTATGTATATAAACGTCTATTTAATTTAACAATATGTGATGGTAGCTACGTTTAGATCAGTGTTTCCCAACCTTTTTAAGCCATGCCCCACCTTAACATTTCTAAAATTTTAATGCCCCCCATAAATAATTTTTAACCTCTAAAAACTGTTTTCTTCTCTTAAAAAAATATAAATGATAAGTTTTAGGAAGTTGATATTTTGGTAACATCAAATGAAGTTATACCTAATAATTATTTACAGCTTTTATTTTTAAGAATTTGCCTTTTTAGTTAAATTTCTTACCTATATTAAGTATTGCATTAAGATAACCCAAAGGGAAAAGGTTAAAGTCGTGTCGAGTCCATTTTTAAATTGCCCCCAGGTGGGGCGTGGGCCCCACGTTGGGAAACACTGGTTTAGAACTTTAAAACTACGCAATGGCTATTAATGTCAATTTCACCAATAAACAAATAATTCGAGAGGAAGGTTTATATGTATAATACATGCATATCTTCGTACTACCTGTGCGAAGCATTAGTTTAACTAAAGTAGACATGCACATAGCAACGCTGGTTGGAACCAATAGGTCATAATACTATCTTATCTGTCAAGCCCATTGCCCAAACAACTTTTTTATCAACTACTAGCCCAAGCTACACAGATACATTGTTATGTTAAAATAATCATAGTATGCTGCATTGTTGTCAAAACAAATAAATATTTCATATGTTATCAGGTAATTATTAGTGCACAGTTGATATGGTTACAAAGAATAATTAATAATGATTATTATTGTTAAGATAATTTTGAGAAATTATTTAAAAGGTACACAAATGAAGTTTTGAACATTCCTCGCATATTTTTCGTATTCAAATAGAGGAGAGAGCTTGATTCGGGTTTTATACTCAAAAAACTCTGAAGAGAGAGCTATACAGCATCAATAGCTCAAAGGTAACTAACTAGCATTGCCTGAAATCTGTAAGGATTTAGTACAAACTGAGAACCTGCTGCGCTATTGCCTGACTTTTTTTGGCACAAACTCTATGATTTGAGCTTAGTTTCTGGGTACAGGAATACGCTTAAAAAAGTATTCCTATTGTTTAAAATAAAGCAATCCTGTTTTAGACAAAATTAAAACCAAGCTTCAAAAAGAGTCTACGATTCTTTAATAATAGTTAGCTAACGACCAGTATGGTTGAATTCTGGAATTCCGCTCAGCATGGCTATAAAAAATATAGGTGCAAAATAACATTGATGTTTTTTTATCAATCCATGTAGTATTACCAGAATGTAAAACATCAAAACTAGATCTCAGTAAGTTGAAAAGTTGCACAATTATTTTCAAAAGTGGTTATCTAAATACAGATTGGTATAAGAGTGTGATTCGAAGCGAAAATAAATGCTAATGAAGATATCAAAAAACCAGAGGTATATTTAAAAATTCAGATTGATATGAGTTAGACTTGCAAAACACGGGTACCGTACATCTTTGTACTAGCGGACCCGGCAGACGATGTTCTGCTCGAACGGTGGGCTACTTACTATTTACTCGTATTATCCTATATCATCCCCGTTCCCTTCCCCATTCCCTTATTATTAGAATTAACGAATGACTTTGAATCGTGTCCGTGTGTCAACTCCCATGCACTGTAGAGCACAGTAGTGCGAGTTACGATGATTCAACTAAGTTAGCTAGCTATACATCATTAAACGAAACACACAGGGCATAAATCCTCGGGGCACCGAGGTTCCTGCAACAAGCTCTGAAGAAGCCCCAGCGGATTCTCGACCACTGGCAGGCTTTGGTCTGGACGGAGTAAACGGCCTCCCACCCCCTCAAGCATATTGGTCGCCCTACTGCGACCTCCAGATGATTTATGCAGTGCGTATTTTAGTGACTAGATAAGTGGTTATGACAGTTATGCGGTTTGGAAACATGAACATAAAATAATCAATAAAAGACCTCAAAGTTAGGGGGTTTCTTTTATTGAACGTAACATTTGTTAAGTCACCTGTCATAATGTTTTTTTATTCGAATTTGTGGAGTGGTGGCCCCTTGAGTTTAGTGGAGCTACTATACAAACATATCTCAGATTTATACCCTTCTTCACGACGTATCTATTGCGTTTTTAATATGTTACATGTTAATTACATACATAGGAATAGGTCGTACAATTTGTTTTAAAGGCCACCAGTTGACCTTGGACAAAGATGCTTTCATCCAAAAATAGAGAAATAATAATAATACATATTATTGTATTCTATGACTTTTAATTTATATTAGAGAACGACGGTTGTGGTCGATCTTATTGGAAAATGTATACATGTGTGTGTAAATCGTTAGGCATTTGTCTGCGTGAGGTTTAATAATAAATATTTAATAAAAATATTAGCACTCGCAAACCCTTCTTTAAATAAAATATATTTGTGCCAAATTTCATACGCCTCCTTTTGCACAATTTTCGTAAAATGGTATTTGGTTCCAGTTTCCGCTTCACATATTAATATATCGATTTTAGAGTTTTTTGTTCACTCGCCACATAGTTCTCGATAATATGATATGGTTGGTTTATAAATACCAACAGGAAATATGTATGTTATAGGTCTATACAGCTAGAGATTCATACACATGTTATAATTAACCTTGTGGCCTATTAAGTTACATGTAAACAACTAATGTTTCTTCACCACGACTCAAAGGATGAAATACGATTATCAGGCGGGATATAACGTAAATACATATTATTAAATAAATAATATAAAAGATTTTACACTTCTAGATAAATAAATATATACAGGACTATATGACACATGGACGTCTGTTCCTAAGGTAGACAATTTAATGCCTGTGTTAACTTATAATCTGTGCTAACAGACGCCTGTCATACAGATTTTTTTCTTGAAATATATCAATACACACAATAGAGACTACACCCAGATTCGGGACGGGAATCGAACCCACGACCCCCGGAGCGGAGGGCAGGGTCACTGCGCCAACGGGACAGCACAACTCTCCCGCATAACCGATTGTCTCTGTATTTATAGTCTTATGAACAACTACCCTCCTCCATGTATACACTACAGTAACCAAGGTCATATAATATAGCTGTACGCTGGCCATAGGATCTCGTAACAAAACGATACATTTCTATCCAGTTTTGGCTCGATTGATATATCTGGTCAAGTACTTTATGTTTCTATGATACTTAGGGTCTAATGATGAAGGTGGATGGTAGCCAAAGGATCTCCGTAATAAAACTTCACAATTCTATCAAGTTTTGACTAATTTGATTTGTGTAGACAATTTTTTTTTCCTTAAATGCATCACCAGGTTTTGGTGATCAATCTGGATGGTGACCATATGACATCTCAAAGTAAAAAACTGACTAAACAACCTGTTCAGGGATAACTAAAAAGTAAAAAAATAATGTTTAATTGAAAAACATTTGTAAACAAGTTTTTATTTAAATGTACTAAATGAATCAAATAAACTTTTCCTTTAAAACTTTTACTAACAACTTTAACGCCATTACTCAATTTATATGAGATAAAAGCTTGCCGTGTTACATTTTTTTTTTCTTTAACGTAACACACTTTTAATAAAAGAAGAGAACTGGATTATAAAGTACATATGAAATGATGTATTTATTATCAGAATGTTTTAATTTAAACTTTTTAGTTCATTTTAGTAACCAGTAATAAAAGTTTGTTTTTAAAAAATCTTTTTTTCTTTATTTTTATTTCTATTGCACCGTGTAGGGTCATTATTGCACAATATTTTTTAATCTGGGTTTATGTCTTGACGAGGAGTGCACGTGTACATGCAGAAATGGCTGAAGAATAAAATCTAAAAGTTACTTTAATACTGTGCAATATAATTGATTATTGAAATCAAAGCGCCATTGAATCTTATTGTTCAATAATTTTATTGTTCAGTGCTATTGTCGGTCTAGGGAAAACCCAATCATTCGATTAATGTGTCACCTGTGGCAAACGGATACAGTTTTCTATTTACTATAATAATAGTTAAATACGTAATACGGTTTTTCTGACAAAATTGACATTGATTGATAGTGATCTTGATCCATCAATCAAAAGATATGACGATAATGAGGTTGATAATTTTTTTAAGATAATTGAAAGGTAATATATAAGTGCTTCATAATACAAACAAATACAGAATCTTATTCTTACCAGCCGGTTACACTTCCCGACCATGGAATTTCTGGTGGTTTTATTCTCTATTATAGCAGGTTAGTACACGTATTTATAATTTCTCCATTATTATTATTATATCCTTTAGAATTCATCAATAATATGTTATACTTGCAAAGTCGGGGCCCATGTCTAAATAACTTATAATAATTTAAGTTATTTCTTAAACCACAAAAAAATGGAATGACTCTTTTGCAGTATGCAGTGGAAATGCTATTCCTCTCATACCAGGAGATAACAGCCACTATGTAGAAGGAGTGAGCCGATACATTTGGATGCCTGATGGCGATAATGTACCACATTTAGTAGATCTACATGAACCAGTCGATCAAGGTTTCCTTATGTCTAGAAATGGTGGTAATAATGCCTACTGGCTGTTTACAAGGTAAGACCTTTTAAAATAAATCGCGTAATAAGGTATTCAATATGAATTTAAATAGACAAATGCAAAAAAAGTGGTATTATTATCTTATAAATCTATAATCGGGCCCATATTGGTTGGCAAACACGTACGTTAAACTTTTTATTATTTATTACCTCTAAGCACAGGTACATATGCGCATGCGCAAGCGTTACACCCATCAGGAAAGCGCCTTATTCATCTCTTTTTTAATTCGACTTCTTATGGCAATAAACAACGAAGATATTTATTATAAAAATTAGGTGCATTTGGATTTTCGGGTCGGCCGCAATAAATTTATTATAAATTATTTTTAACTAAGAAGAACTGCGTCTCAACGCTTCAATACAAAAAAGTAAAGAGCAAAAAATAATTGGTACTTTCTAACGATTGAGTAGACTCAATCGTTAGAAAGTATCAATTATTTTTTTTCCGTCTTCGGATTTTGATTAAACGTACATATAATCTACCTGTGAAGAATATTTCAAAGAATTTCTACCAAACAAAAAAGAATCAACAAAATCGATTTATAATTGGCGGAGATATTGGATGAAATACATACAAAAAAATCAACATAGAGTCGAATTCAGAACCTCCTCCATTTTGAAAATCGGTTAACTAAAATTAAACAAAAATATTTGTGTCACAAATATAATTACGATTATTCAAATTATTCGAACACGAAAATAATATTGCTGCCTCAAATCTTGACCGAAGGTGATGCATCCTGGTAGTCTGACATCAGAGGTATTCAAAGTTTTACTCAACTCGGATAATTATTATTTTTACTAAATATATTTTAAACAAGCATTACTGTTGTAATGCTTATTTTTGTTTTATTTCGAGTGTTATGATTGCAATCGTAATAAAAATCAGTGATACATAGGCACGGAAATAAAAATTTCAGATGTTATTTACTCTTAAAAAACGATATTCTTCTATTTTTATGACAAATTACTTTTTTTACTGATCCACATATCTTAATAATCCAAGATCTATAATTAATATCTATGACCCACGCGACTTCGACGTCACTCAGATAAAGCGTATATAACCGGGCCTTGAAAAAAATTTGACAAACGATACCTTAAGGATACATTTTTGCTAAACCTTAAAGGGCCGATTATAATACTTTGTGACAAAGTTTATTTTGTATCTTGACAGGCAAAATCCTACTAATCGTCAAGTACTTGTAAATGGAAATGCAAACTCTGTCCGTAACTCGAATTACCGTGGGAACCGCCCGACTAAAGTTATAACACACGGATGGAATAGTAAAGGAACGTCTGATTTAAATTCTGCAATCACAGCAGCATTCCTTGCCGCGGGGGATGTCAATGTTTTTGTTCTGGACTGGAATAGAGCTGCTACTGGATCTTATACTACTTCCGTTCGGGCAGTTCCTGACGTGGGCAGACAACTAGCTAACTTCCTACAATTTGTATTCAACACTGCTGGTGGAAACTGGAACAATGTCCATTTGGTTGGATATCAGTGCCCGGGACTTGTGACCCAGGTGTAGGTTTAGGAGCGCGCTCTTTGTAGTGATCACTAACACTAACCATCACGACCAGTTTCCTCCCCTGCCTAGTCAAATCTGGTATGATCCTACCAGTGCGGCTTTAGATGTCCTTTAACAATGAACTTATGATAGTTCTTGAAAAGCCAAGGTCTTTTAGGAGGTTGTACAGGGACTCTGATGGTATACCCCTTGCTCCTACCCCTACCGCGTATAACTTTAACTTAATATCACGTAGTAGTTAATTGATATTCATACTTAATGTTACTTCTAATGCCGGAGCCAGATAGCTGCATTTGAATGATCATTTCAATGACCATGTAGTGTGGCCGGGGACTTTGTGTAACTGGACAAAGTTTTATAATATTTTGTAGTCTTCAAGGATAAAAATGTACAAACACTTTGAGCTATGTCTGGCTCCGGTATCCGAATACCGGAACCGTCGAAACCGAAAGTCCCCGACCACACTACATGATCATTCAAATGAAGCAATGTCTGGCTCAGATGGAAGAAGAAGACCCTATATGACACATCCATAGTAAATTTAAATGTACTACCACCGGATGAATCTTCTGCTGTTCGCAAAGATCATTAATTTCCTACCATAAGCCTTTACGGATGACTACTAACTATAAACTACCGCCTTGCCAAGTTTCATCTTTGCATGTCCCACGGTTTTGGAGTTTCGGTGATAGGTGACCGTTTGCTTTTATTTGCATATATTTTATTATATATTAATTTTTCTATGTTACTTAAAATGTCATCATCATCATCCTCAGCTCTTTCATTTTTCATTCAGTCCATTGCTGGACTAGGTCCTCTTCATGGCATTAAGTTGCCATTTTTCTGTGAACATTCACACTTCTTTGTATTTTACGGCGCCTAATTGCAATAGATAGTGATGTGCCAATGTAATACGGAGAATTATATATATTACATTAGCACAAGAAAACAAAAATATACGAATGCAATTTTAGCGCGTAACAAAAACACTTCAATTTATCCATTCAACGTTTATCTATATTATATATACTATATATAAAGCTGGGGAAGAGAGCAACCCAAAATAAGTGTAAATGCCGCAAAAAATACACAGCTCGCGGAAAAGAAAGAAATTGGCCTAATAACTAAATAAAACAAATTCTTGACCAATTATTAAAAATCTAATTGTTGAGGAGGTCGTGATCTAATCTAGTCGGGATTTGAGTCGATCGCTAGGTTAAGTTGTTCTTGCTGCGACCGGCTGATGGATGGATGACCCATTCTAGCATTGGTTTATATTTAATATCCGACCTCCTCCGTGTTTCGGAAGGCACGTAAAACAGTGGGGCCCGATTAATGTCGCTTTGTGATATTAGTCGTAAGGTTGTAGAGATGGATGGAGTGGGGGTTCGGAGGATGACGAGATCATATTTTAGACGTTCAGAGTGGATGTAAACCTTTTTTTTTTTTTTTTTTAATTATTTATGTATTAATAATATCATATGTATTATAGCAAGTTATATACCCTCCCACGTAAATTGTTGTAACCCCTAATTCCCAGCTTTACATTAGTGAGTTACAAACGATTAAATTATAATATAACGGTCACTTTTTAATACATTATTGTATACAATAATGTAATCGATATTATTGAATATATAATTGTATACACAAATGTGTTATATAACGACGATTTTATTTCAATTTACATATTTGTAGCGCTCCGCTGTGAAATTGGGAATTTTGGGGTTACAGCAATTTACGTGTGAGGTATCGATATTTAGAACTGACACCATCTTTTATAGTAAACTCTATACATGTGTGTGTAAATCGTTTGGCATTGGTGTGCGTGTGGTTTTATTTTAATAATAATTTAATGTATTTATATTGCATATTTTATAAAAATATTAGCATTGGCACACCCTCCTCTATTTAAACTATGATTGTGCCAAATTTCATGCAGCTCCCCGCGGCCCCGCTAAAATGGTACCGAAAGTTTTTGCTTTTCATATAACTACAAAATGTATAGCTCTTAGTTTTTAAAAAAGCTACAACGTGACAACCATGACCATTCTGCGCAGAGTGGTGAATGTGGCTGTGGGGCGAGTTAAGATGACAGACTGCCATCTGACGTCATCCCCGGAACCCCCAGGATCTCTACAATCTCATGACTTATACCACTCAATAACATTAATCCGGACCCACTGTTTTATGTGCCTTTCAAAACACGGAAGAGGTCGGATATTTGAAAACTAGTGTTAGAATTGGTCACCCATATATCACCTGGCCGTGGTAAGAGCTACTTAACCTAGCGATGCACTCAAATGTCGGGCATTGATTAGGCTCCGATCTCCACGGTAAGATTTGCGACATTTTGTGTATGAGTTATTGTTCGTTGTGGGATGCCATGTGACCACGATCCTCAGTAATGAGGGACCGACAAGACAGAGATGAGTGACATATTCTAAGTAAATTATTTAATTATAAGTTACACGGACCTCAACGTTTTAGAAAATGTTCATTATGAGTAAGAACGGAAATGCGAAAAAAAGTCATACATAGGATTATTGTCTATTTTTAAACGACCTCAAAAATAGAGGTTATTTGTTGGAGGTTTATGATTTTTTAGGGTTCCGTAGTCCTACGAGGAACCCTTATAGTTTCGCTTTGTCCGCTCCCAAGGTGGTTCATTTATAATAAAATAAATTATTATAAAAAAATTAATTAATATAAAAAAAAATTCCTCCTGCGGGCCTAGCACGAATATTTTCATCCTAAGTAAAGTCGACTCGTCGACTTACTGCAGTTCGCAAAGTTCGTGCTTGGCCCTCTGGTACCCAAACGCGCCGGCCTAATTCCCCTACAAACCAAAGTGACTGCAAGCGTAGCGCTACCTCAAATTAAATATAGAACTGATTACTTAATAGATATAATTTGGTTTTCAGGAATGCATTTTTCTCAAGCCGTATCCATAATTCAAAGTCAAGAATATATAGGACTATATGACACACGGACTTCTGTGGTGCTCAGGCAGATAACTTAATGCCTGTGTTATAGGTAACAGTCACCAATACATAATTTTTTTTTGAAAATATATAAATACATATATACTTACGGATAATACACCCACCCAGACTCGAGGTGGGAATTAAACCTACAACTCACGGAGCGAAAGGCAGGGTCACTGCCCACTGCACCAACGGGCCAGTCAATATGAAGTTAAATCGTATATAATAAATAAAATAAATATTAAGATAAATATTAAATTATTAGGTGAAATTTTAATTTTTCAAATTAGGGATGGCGGATGATTAGGATGTCACAGGATAGGATTTAACAAAATCTTAAAATAATGAAACCTAAAAGCTTCATTACATTTAACTTAGCTCTCGTATATTAGTACCGATTTGGTCCCCTGCAAATATAGGAATATTAATATACCTAATAGTAATACATAATATCGTCATGCATTAGTAACTTGTTTACAGTATTAATCTAGTATTGTAGAAAACACTTTATGTTTTAAACCACAACCTCGTATGAGCTTCATTACTGTGGTCAAATTAGTTTACCAATGAGGCATTCATCATCCATAAATTACGTCACACGAATTTACGACTTTTGAACCCTTCTTCTTGTCACAGATTGTCACTTTTTCTATACTCCCTCCCTCTTGGTGTGACGCCACAAGTTTTTCAATTTTATGCTTATATTGAAAAAAAAATAAAAGAAAACAGTATTTCAATTTTTTTTACAAGTCTGTTTTGTTTTTTTTTATTTTGACATGTGACGTCACAAAGTCTTTGACCCCCCCCCCCCCCCCCCCCCCCCCCCCCCCCCCCCCCCCCCCCCCCCCCTACTGATACAAAAACTCAGCATGGGGGGGGAAAAATACCTTTAATTAAATTATCTCTGTTTTATTTATATCTCTCTAGGTCTATTCTGGGCAAAAACCAGCCCCTACTAGTCTTCCTTTATAATCTATGGAGGTACTTATTGATAGGACTTTCCTAGGAAGTTCACAGGACTTCATGTTTTTTTTAAGATCCCTAGAAATATTTTTGGGTATGCTTTCTTCCGATTTTCGTTCATCTTCAGCTTGTGCGACGAGTAAATGATGACAGTACATAGATTACGCAGATCGCTTACTACAGAGTGCACAAATTAAAAACAAACTATGAGCTGGTTATACGTTGACGGATGAAAATTTTTTTGCGGTTCATAGCGTTGCGTCTGTAACGTACGTTTATTGACAGATCAATTTCCTATGCTAACCGTTTTGTTGTGACAGGTCTAACCTCACTTTTTTCGTAAACGGATGAACGGACGCGTACAAAGTTCAACGTCGGTCAACTTTATCCGTTATCGGATAGACTGTGAAGCACATAAAAATAACGTGCTGTGATTGGTCAACGTACAAACGCAAACGGACAAACGGAGAGCTCTGAACTCCCCTTTATCCGTTATCGGATAGACTGTGAAGCACAGCCCCATAATTATGTTAGGACATCCTCTTATTTGTCAATAAATGCTTCGCAGTTTAGTTTTTCCTAGCAACTTAGCCTGAATCGTTTTTTTTTTTCAGTATTTTCCCTCCCAATTCTGGACGGGTAACAACTGACAAATTCCGTCAGCCGCTATAAGAGGAGAGTGACAAATGACAGTGAAGTTTAGGATGGGGAAAATGTTCTGGAACCAAAAACAATATGGAATGGATGCGGCATTTTAATTTACGCTACAACATTTGAGGGGGGTTTAGCTTAATAAGTGGCTGGTATTTGAATCGAACTTAAAAAACACCTAAGCCATTAAAAATTAAAACATTAATAAACAGTATATGTGCGTGACCGAATGGACGGACAGAGCGAAACTATAAGAAGCCTTGTAATACCGGAGCTAGATATAGCTCAGTCTTTGTACATTTTTGACCTTGAAGTCCACAAAGTATTACAACACTTTGTAAAGTTACACAAAGTCCCCGGCCACACTACATGATCATTCAAATGAAGCTATGTCTGGGAGTTGCCCTGTAAGAATAAACTGTTATGTACCTTTAACTTTTTGTAAGTATTTATGGCAGTTACATTGTTTCCATCGTAATATTATGCGGATATAAATTAATGTTATTAATTTAATACTTAAAATTAACTTGTAAATTGTAAACAGGGCGATTCTTATTTCTGAGAACACAACGTTTGCGCGATTCAGACTTGAGTCGCAGATGCTTAGCGCCTATGACATCTATGAAGATTTGGTTGAAAATTTCATAAGCGCGATTCAGAATGACTCGCGACATGTTTTATTGACACATTGTTGTATATCTTATTTTATATTATATTTTATTATTTATTTAATTGTACATATTAATTGAAAATTATAAATATTTAAAAATGCCTTTGAAAATGTTCGATCCTCATATATACGAAAGCCTCATAGATGTGCCAAGCGCGAGAAAACAGAAAAATCTAAAGTAAATAAACCACATGCAGCCCGACCTGTTAGCCCTGTCAAATATGTGAAAATCGGTCATTTAAATAAAAATATAGTTTAATTTTACAATATTGCTTTATTACCCTACTTTGGCAATGTCACTACATTGGACTCGTATTTTCTCAAAAAGGGGAAGAACATGATCTTTTTTATAATTTTTAACCAGGTCCTTAAATATCCTAAAACAGATATTACCCTTATTGCTTAAATTTGGATATATTTAGTCTTCTATTAAAGAAGATTTGGACAAACTTCGACCACAGTACACTTTGGTTTCAGTGCAACACATTATCAAAATGAGTATATCAGAACTATAGCCAGCATTTAGTAAACGAATAAGGCATCTTAAGAAGAAAATTGTCCTAACGGGAATCATCATTTTCATTCCTTCAAAGCATAACACAATGTTTTCCTTTTGTACACCATTGATTGTTCCTTTAAGATCCAAAACAAACCCTTGTTCGCAGTTGTTATTCAGTCGATAATTAGGGCTTTGCGGAAGTCTCACAAACCGAACGAAACGCTACAACAATACCATCAATTGACGTGACAGCATTGCCGCCACTTCACGCCGTCTCATGTGAGAAACAGGTAAAAGTATTAATAAAGTGACAGAGATGACGTTGGGTATCGATGCAAGGCGGAAGTCTGAAGGTCTCCAAGACATCGGAAGTTATGGCGCACGCAACGTAAATGGCAGGCGATGATCAGTAAAAACAATGCGTGAATGTTTTCTTCGCAGCGATATTTTAATAATGTAAAAAAGAACCTTTTATGAGCGACGGCGCAATAAATTATTGCCTTAAGCAATAATAATGTGTTTACGGATTATGTTGTGCGAAATGATTTTTTTTTTTGGTACCTTTTTATCTAAACTCAAAGTAGCTGAGTAAATGAGCTATTTGAGAGTAAAAAAAACAGGTGGACATTCACTTCTATTAACATTATTTGTATGGACTTGCTGTGCCCGCGAATACGTCCGCGTAAAATTAGGTACAAAAATACAGACTCAATTTTAGCGTGATGATATAAAGCCTATAGCCTTCCTCGATAAATGGACTATCTAACATTGAAAGAATTTTTCATATCGGACCAGTAGATCCAGAAATTGTCGCTTTCAAGCAAACAAATAAACTCTTCAGCTTTATATACATAGACAAAACTAGTGTCAATTTGTAGAATTGACACTGCCGCATTGTTATCTTTGTTCAAAGTTTGATTTTGTATTAATAGTTGACGAATTTGAGGAATAATTAAAAATACATTTAAGACTAGTGTGCCCTAATTTTTTTTAACTAGTGATCAACTGTGATTTTGTATTTGATGCATATAAAATAAAGGTTTTTTTTTCATATGTCATCGATTTTAATAGTCTAAAAATTTTTATCTATATATGTTAATTTATCGATTATGAGGAAAAATATTCCTTTGATTCCGATATTTTTTCCTAAAATATGTCGCACGAGACTAAAACCCATTTTTATCCATCAAATGTCATAAAGAGCAAGGGGGAAGGACAATCAAAATTCGGATGAAATAAAATCCACGGCTAAGTTACAGGTGTAGCTTAATTGCCAATAAAAACCGTAATTAACTATTGTGATACTCATAATAAAATTATGTTTTAATTGTCTGCACTTGCATCATTTACATCTATGAATATTACGTAAAACAATATCCGTTGCATCTGAAGATTGGCAAAAAAAAAAAAAATATCTGGATAACCGCGGGTCGTACAAAGATGAAATTTGGCTGGGATTCGGATTTTTATAGAGCCAAGTCTAGAGGTTCTCGCAAGTTTACGGAGCCGAAGTCGCGGTAAGCAACTAGTAATGGTAAAAGTTTCAACGAAGTGTGAACGAACGAAGTTTGTGAACATTATATATTTAAGAGATTTTTACTACTTTGAACTCTGTATTTATCTTTGGCACGCTTTAGGGCCTTTACAAATTACAAAAAAGTCTGCACTGATTTGTGCAGTATTCTTAATTTAAATTAAACATAGTGTGCTTTTGTCGCGATTTTTTTTATTTGAATATTCTTGGGCAACATTTTACGTAGAACTGAGGCGTAAAAAAGACACGAAGCTAAGTTTTTTTCTGTGTTTATAAAAAAAAAAACAGAAAAAAAAACGCAAACATCAACTGGTTTTGCTGTTAAGTGTAGACACAAAAGAATGAAGAAAAAATTAAAAATCTCAAATTTTTGATAGATAATAAAATAACCGGTATTGTGTCACATTTGATAATGCGAATCTAGATTCCTAAGACTGATATAAACAACTACAGCTTACCGGACGTTTACTATTAAAATTTCACAGCACTGTCACTTTAATTTCTTTTCTACCCTCACTTCACAATTGACACTTATAAAAAAATCTTTAGGAAAATTCACGACAGCACGTTTTTTTACCATACATCAATGGTTCTTAATATTTTTTAATAAAATTGTATATACGAGTGCTCTCATGGTCAAATACAATCATACTAACCGCGAACTTGAAAGAGTTGTCCAGCAACTCAACAGGGTTGCTTCTTATAAGTTATATCTAATGACACGCATGTCACTAATTATATTATTTATGACTCAGTCGATTAATTTGCGAAATGCCATGACAAATCCTGACTTGTTTCCCTAAGATTCAAATGGCTTTAGAATAATCCCCGATGACAAAAACTAGTTTTTTTTGACAAGCTGACCATCCGCTAAAATACATGTATTATGGACTAAAAAAATACTAACCCCTTTTTGTTGATGACAAACAAATTTTTTTTTGAACGTGCTATTTTTTAAATTTATTTATTATTCATGCTACTTTTCTACTAAGCATATGCTTAATAGATATTGCTAGATCATAAGTCGATACGACCAAAGCTCACCTGTACCAGGATTTGATCCGGGTCTTTAAAGAAAGAAAGAAAAGCTTTATTTATAACTCCATATTTGTAAAATATATAAAAGTACAAACAATAAACATTAAAATTATATTTAGAAATATAACAGCAGCATACAAATAGGCAAAGCAGCTCAGCGAATCCCGCGTGTCATAAGGACACTTTGACACGCAGCGCTGATTTTCAGCTGCAGCCCTTTATTTTAAGTGACGTCACGGTTACACGAATATTAACTTTACGGATAACAGTTCACCATTCCTAGCGTTTTTTTAATGTTTTACGGGCTAGCTGTTTACCTAATTGATTGTAACACTAGGAGGCTTGCAGACGCGTTGTCTGCCTTTAAAGAGGCCACCGGGAATTCTCACAACCCGAAAGAAACGCAACAACAATACCATCACTTGACGTAACAGCATTGCCGCCACTTCACGCCGATCTTATGTTAGAAAGAGGTACCGGTACCCGGACGCCTTGGCCCAATTCGGCTGCAGATTAAAATGACCGCTATTTTTAATTAGATAGGAGAAAAGGAATAAGGGATGAATTAAGGTGATATAAAGGTAGACTAATGTATGGAGAGTAGAGTAGAGTATTATATGGAGTGACAATAGCAGCTAGGGTAGTCCGGGGTCACGCACCCTAGTGAATTTGACCAGTATAGGACAGATAAAGAAGATCCATCCCCTGGACCGTCGATATAGCGCCACCTGTTGACGATTCATGGAACTTACGGTGCAGCGTTTTCGTGCGGAGCCCCACTTGTTTTTCTTAAAGTAAAGTAGCCCGTCTGCACACACATAGCCTGTCTGCCACTGAAAGTCCCGTGGAAATCGATCCATCCGTTCCGGGGAGTACTCGAAATACATAGATTAAATATTAAATTATTTTCATTTCATTTCATTTCATTTCACATAGAAGAAAAAATTTAAGGCCCATTTGAACTTGAAACGTCAGTCAAAAGGTCTATTTTCAATTCCAATTTTAGAAGGTTCGTTTCATAGACATTGTGCCCCACAGCCACATTTTCTGCCATTTAAGGGGTCGAGTTCCGGGATAACGCTAGATAGAAGTAGAATTCTGGTAAAGAAATGGAGGTCTTCTGGTACTGTAGGTATTCTTAGGTCGGTAGAAGCGTAGGAGGCCTTTGATAATTGAGTATGTTATTAATTTGAAGGTCTCTAAGTCGCATCGGTTCAGAAACACCAGCTGGCAACAGATTCCTCAGAGGTAAGAGATTTCTTCGCACAATTGTGGACTGAAGAAAATGTTTGATGTAATATTTTTCTGCGCACAGTTTTGGCAAGCAAATGGCGTGCAGCGTTTTGTATTTGAGATTTATTCACCCGTTATGGGTAGGTCGTGCCTTAATCAGTGGCCAGCATTTGATTCGACAGCTAGGTAAAGTTCTTAAGGCGGCCGGGAGATTGATGGGTGATCAATTCCAATACTGATTTTCAAATAGACGACCTCCTCCGTGTTACATAAGGCACGTAAAACAGTGGGTCTCAATAATTGACACTGTCAAAGAGATTGTTGGGTTCCAGGGATGACATCGATCAGTCTGTCATCTTAAGCCCCCCCACAGCCACATCCTTTTGAATTTCAAGCAGTACACGGCGAGATGCGCTTCAGGCTTGACCTCGTCCGACACTCCAATCGTGCATACTAACTGGTCTATAAGCAAGTAATCTATATATTAACACGTGACGCGAAAACTTTCGGTGCCATTTTATGAAAATTGCACTTTAGAATTAGTACTAAGTTTGGCACAATTATAGTTTATATAAAGGATGGTTTGGGGATGGTAATAATTGTATGAATTATGTGAATAATTCAGTTCAAAACGGAACGCGCTCCAGTATACTGACATCCCCATTAAATTTTTCCATTTTCACATTTTATGTTTGAAACCAGTGTTAGAATTGATGACCCATCTATCACCCGGCTGCGCTGCGAGCAACTAACCTAGCGATCGGCTTAAATGCCGGCAACTGAGCTACGAGCTCCTACAGTATAAATTATATTTACTCTCTTTATGGCTTACCCAAATGTGTATGTTAGCGTAGTATTAAAATCGGCCATAATATGTTTAGATTGTTGTTACCAAGTAAACAGTTGCAACACAACTGACCACAATTACCTGTGTATCCCTATATTTAATTCTTATTGACAACTACCCTCTTCTATCTATACATTACAGTATGTGGAGGTCATTTTTTAAAATTTTTCAGTGACGCGGACGAAGCCACGGGTAACAGCTAGTAAAATACACGAATAACATAAAAAATACCTTAAAAAGTTCATCCAGCTGCTCGATATTCTTGTCTACCAATTTCAGTACTTGGTCCACCTCTAACACCGAGTGGTCTTCTCCGTTCACCAAGTGGAGATAGAGGTCAGTTTTAGTGTTGTCCACCGAGCCATCTTTGTTCTCGTGCACTCGCAAATCATCGATATTGACGACCGCGCCCGTCACTAGCGCCAGGTGGGTACGGAACGCCCGGGCTTATGGCGTGTCGTTTTACGATTTGAAATTTCATACCTATTCGTATTCCTGCCTATATAACGTTCGGGAATGGGCAGGTATAGAGTCTAGCCAGAGCAGAGCTTCCGGCTAGCAAGAGACAAAGAGACGTTTAAAAAGTTGACTGTCAACCTCCAGTAGCGGAAAGGCATTTGAAGAAGAGTAATTCATTTTGCTTTAGAATATGTACGTATGTTTAATTCATAGAGAGCATACTCATTTCTCAAAGGCCGGCAACGGATCTGTATTTCCTCGGGTGTTGCATTTGTCCATGAGCAATGTAAATATAAACATGGATCGATGCTAATGAAGAACCAATTAGGACAAACGAATACAGAAACAAATTAAAACCATATCATGTCCTCCGTCCTCTAAAAACTTCTAATAATAAAATAAGCTTTACCCGAAACTTTTATTTATTTAATTAAAAAATGATAATTTTATTTCATGAATAGTTAACCCTACAACAAGTTACATAAGATTTGTTCAACCAATTACCCCAGCGCTAATGACCTAGGTATCTCTTACAGAGCCACAGGTGCCACGATATCTCTGAGACGGAAGGCACGACTAAGAAAAAATAGTATAAGACCGCTTTCTCCGCGTATAAAGTCAATAATAAAAGCAATTTACAAGTAAATGAAATGTTTAATTGACTTTCGCTAAGTAACGACTGTAGAGATAGATTACGAGATGACATTAAGCACACATTATTTAAATAAGTCTTCTAATATTTTGTACTAACTTCTGACCGCGACTTTATAAGTATATGGGTATACAATTAAACCTACATTTATTTTTAGTATTGATATTTGTTTTTAATTTAAGGTAAAAAATGTTATAAAACTCGATGGGGGCTTCTCGTCTTTTAAATAACATCTGACGTCATCCTCGGAACCCCCACGATCTCCACAACCTTACGATTAATATCACAAAGTGACATTAATCGGTCCCACTGTTTTACGTGCCTTCCGACACAGAGGAGGTCGGATATGTAATATAAACCAGTGCTAGAATGGGTCACCCATCTGTCAACCGGCAGCAGCAAGAGCAACTTAACCTAGTGATCGACTCAAATGCCGACCACTGATTGGGCCACGACCTTCTCGTAGATATGACAAAATATAATTTTTCTAATTTAAAAATGTAATTTGTGTCTAATGTCACAAGTGGCTTAAATTCAGCCAAAATTAAAATAACCTATGTCTTTCCTTATAACATCACTTATGTGCAATTGAAAGTTCCGTCAAAATTGGAAAATTATTGAATTATTGAATGACAAACAGACAAAAATTGAAAATGAGGAATTTTTGATTGGTTTATTTAATTTAGAAGTTAATTAATTCCTTTGGTTACCGAAAATCATAGATAAAATCAATAGGTACTATAAGTATATTGAACTGCTTTTAGACGGAGATCCCAGGGCCGTAAGACATAACTTACTTAAGAAAATATTCGTGCTAAGCCCACAGCGGACCCTTCTTAGGCGTCTCGCGGGCTACATTAGCATTGATTAAAATCGTGACACCGTTATGACTCGTCTCCTGTGGAACTAGCACGAACATTTTCATTCCAAGTAAAGTCGAATTACTTAGGGTTAAAATGTTCGTGCTAGGAGCATAGAAAGTAAGTTATGTTTTAAGACACATGGATTTCGGGCCATGTGACCTGTTTTATCTATTTCATTCTTATTTAAATTTTTTACGAATTCATATGCAGACTTTCTGAATATTTCCGCGCCAGATCTCATGAATGTAGGTACACCAAAATCGGTTTATCTCTTTCTCAGATTAATCCTGACAAAGAAATAGATAGCAATTTTGAAAAGCGTTCTCGCTTTTCAGTAGCGTGCAAGTTTAAATTGAGTTTAAAATTCATAATTGGGATAAACCATGCATGAGGGCTTTAAATTTGGCTCTGTTACATTATAATAAGACTACATAATCTGATAAGTCCTAACTCAGTACTCACGCTTGAAGTAACAGAGAGACAAAAAATAATTTCGCATTAAATTTAAATGTATTTCAGAAATTAAACAAAGTAATACGCACAAAGCAATAACAATTTTAATATTAATATCTAAATTGTTATATGGTGTCTTACGGTAGATTCTAATTCAATTTATTATTATAGTAGATTATTGCATCGTGCACAAAGTGAGTCATTAATGCACGTGTGTTATGTTGGTGTCCAGGCGAATGCGAGGGCACAAAATTAACACGAGTGTATTAATTACTCACTTAAGGAAGGTGCGTAATCAATTTTCCGTGAATTTGAAAACATTTGTTTGATTTTTCAAACTTATTCGGTGGATTTTTATTTTCAGGCAGTATTTTTTTTTTAAATTAATGCATACATTTTAAATGAAACTTTAAACCTCTGTGGTAAATTTGTATGAACATAAAATCAGTGCAGTAATGAAATTTCGTATAACATTACTGCTCTGTTTTGGTTCTAAGCTAAAAAGGAGACTTTTCTGATTGTTTATGTAGAGACTAATGATAACATTACTGTCTAGTTGAAGTTCTTTTAGTTAGAAACACAAAAATATACTTACCTAGTACTAATTATTTAGTTACTAATAGATACTTTCAATTCGCAATTTCGTCTACAATATAGATTATAGGGCCTTGAACCAAAAAGTATCAATTTAAAATGTGCTATTTACATACAATGTCTTAAAAGCAAATACGTATGTCGATTTAATCGTTAAATTAAAACACTAGTTTCTGACTGGGAACCCAATATTTTGTCTGATTCAGCGTAGTGCGTCCGAAATGGGGATAAGACTAGTTGAAGCGATAGTTTCTTATAAATATTATAAACTAGCTGATTTCTGCGAATACCTCCGCGTAAAATTAAACTTGCAAGAGCCCTTAGAGCTCCTTAATTCGCTCTATCGAAAAGTCCATTCTTAGCGGATATCTGTCTACTTAATATAACCTATTTCCTTTGAATTTTCATCTTTGTATGTGTTGCGGATTATGAGAGTTCGATGACCTTTCGTTTTTATAAGGAAATTTAAATTTGGAATGCCTAATTGTTTTATAATATATTCATTTCTTGATCTAAATAAAGTTAAGGGTACGATGGGACTGGCATTATTAGTCCGGATTATACATAAAATAGAAAAAAAATAATCACTAAATACACTTACAATCCAATCAATGCAGTATTAAAGAATGTAAGGAATATTTTCAGATATGCTTAAAATTGTTTACCACTCCAGTTAAGCTGTCTTTGTTAAAAAGCTGGTGTTTTAAGTGGCCCGAAGACAGTCTAGCGGGGTTTAAACAAAACAATCCACAGAAACACGCAAAAAAGTCAACCAAAATGGAACAAGGACACAGTTTTTACTATTTTACTGTTTGTATAAAACTAACCATTACCAATGATAGATTTCCTCCTAATACAAGCTCTTAGTTTAAGCTGAGTAGGAGGGGGAAGAGAGAATATTAGACATACCTAAAAAGTATTCCTAAAATTCTAAAAGAAAAAAAAAATAGTCACTCATGTATCACCAGGCCGCGGTAAAAACTGTTGAAACTAGTGATCGAATCAACTTAACCACTGATTAAGGTACGACCCCCTTTAAATTGTAATAAATAATAATTGTAAAGTGGGATACTAATCTGTAAAGGTACGGGGCTAATATATTATACTTCCGAAAAAACTTTTGTATGTTTAGCGCCCTTGTTATTTTACTGTCTTTATTTGTCGTTCCCAGACCGGTTCGACTAAAAAGAGGGCGATGCACAAACTTTTCGTACCGAAGTGACTCGTCGAGTCGACTTTACTTAGGATGAGAATGTTCGTGCTAGGTCCACAGGAGGCAAGTCTTAATCGTATCACGCTTTTGATCGATAATAATGCAACCCGCGTAACGCTAAGAAGCGTCCGCTGTGTACCACGAACATTTTCAACGCCGGCCCTCACGGCCTACGGCCTAGGCCTCCAGGACCGCATAATTGTATCGTTTTAACTACTAAGAAATGTGTGCATATTTCGCCATCATGAATGGTTGAGTAGCCTGATATTATTAACTGGATTCAACTCGCAACTTCGTTCTCGTTGATTTCCTTGACTTTCATATAAACTTTCACGCGGTATTTTACTGTTTACAAATTTTATTTTCGCGACAAAATGTAGCCTATGTCCTTCTGCTAGGTGCAATCTATTTCCATATGGAAACATTGAAATTGGCTCAGCCATTTAGTTTTCAATTTTCATTTATGGTACAAGGATATGCGGAATTCTTTCCGCCTCTGTCGAACGCAGAATACTGACTGTCCTGCTCCAGCGCGGCGCGCCCGATGGTGAAAACCCGGTCCCACACCACCTCGTGCAGCTCGGCCGGCACCCGCGACACCAGGCTCTGCAGCGCCACCACCACCTCGTACGTCACCACCGGCTGGCGCGCCGACAGCGCCTGCGCGCAATCCCAGGTTACAGCTCCGACCTGCGGCTCCGCCGCCGCAGCCGGCGCGACCGTACCTTCAGGAAGGCGGGCATAAACAAGTAATACTTACATTAAACAACTAAGTACAAAAATTAGATGTTTTAATATCGCTTAATGGAAGGGAAGATTAATACTTATCTGTTAACAGCAAAGACTCGCGTCGCTCCTATAAAAACCTTATCCATACCCAGATTGGAGTTAGGTGCAGCACTTCTATTAGTGACTCCCCTAAATTCCTGCAAGGATGTGATTTCACAGTCTTCACCAACATCAATGTTTCTATTCTCCGATTCGACTGTAGTGTTAGGCTGGTTAGCAACCCCTCCACACAAGCTGAAGGTATTTGTTGCGAACAGAGTCGTTCAAATTTTACAATTATCATGTTTGGAAAACTGGTATCACGTTTCATCAAAGGCAGGTACTTACCGAAGCATCCATGTCCGGTAAGCATCTGCGTCAACCTGAAGGTCAGCACCCCGTGCCGCCTCTTGACCCAACGATCGAGTAGTGGCCTAATCGCCTCTACTGTCGCCAGGCCAGCCACTGGAGACCCCAAGTCCTCCTTCCACCTATCGATCAAGGCTCTCTGGGCAAGAGCCCTGATCCTCATCAATTGGTCCACATTCGGACGCTCTCCCGTCGCTCTGATGCTCGCCCGGAACCGGTACACTTCTGCAAGCACCTCCGCCTGAAGCTCCCAAGGCGGATCACTCGATTTCCATGTCAAGACGTATTGGTACGAGTACTTCCATTTGTGAAGCATTTTCCATAATAGATGAAGGATCAGTATCATCGAAACAAAGAGGGAAGCTTCTGACTTTTTTGCTGATAACTCTATTTCTATTAATTGGTGTTGCCTGAGGCACAGCATCTAAATGTGAACTGTTAGGAAGAGAAGGTACCCAGGGCATAGCTTTTTTGGGCTTAGAAGAGCTTGTAATAGGAGTTTCAGAAGAATGGACTGAAACAGCTTTGTATTTTTCGTCATTACCCTCAATGATGTCTTCTACTTCTAAAGTAGTATTTACTACAAAATGTGTGCTTGAAGAATTTGCTACTTTACCGCAAGTAGCGGCCGCTACAGTTTTATCACTTTAAAGTCATTATTGCCATTAAGTAGAATATTTGTTGTAGATACTTCATATAGTCGCAATAACTAAAAAACTACCTGAAAGTTCCAGAAGCCACGATAAAGTTCCCATTGCCACTATAAAGTTCCAATTGGAACTTTAACCTTTAATTGCAACGGTTTTGTGCGTGCTGCATGTGTTTTGATTTTTGAACTGTGCATTAAAGGAAAACTATGTAGAGTTTCATGTTCAAAACATAACTGATGTTCGACTTCAATCCAGTGTCCAAGTTTTACCATAACTGTCGATATACAAACAATGTCATTTGTTAAGTTGAGATCGAATTCTTGTAATTTTATTTTCAAAATCTCCAAACATTTTTCCGTTGGCACTTTTCCATGTAAACGGGCTAGTCCAATGTTCCATATATATCCTCCAGTAGAATGTACGTTTATGTTTAAATACCTCCGATTGCGAACCGAAGTCCATTCGTCGAATGTTAAGCTAAATCGGTTGCCTTTCGATTTTAAATCAGACATTTCTTGAGAATTAATTAGAACTGTTGGAAAGAAAACTCAAACAAAATTATACCAAGTCTGTCCAACGGTATACTTGTACTGCCGTCCTATTGTTAAGTATAGTATTGAGATCGATTGAATGTTTACTGTATATAGTTAAGTCCATAAAAGGCAACAGTACTGACTGCAAGATCAGCAACTGAGTCATCTTCCTATCCATCTCCTTATAAACCCTATCCCAGAGCCCTCATTACTCATTAGTGTTTCATAGACTGTTACTATGCTAGTTAGTGCCTAGAATTAGTTATAATCACTTGTGTACTTTCCTGCAGAGCCCGCTCGATCTGAGCGTGCAAGCGCGGTTGGCTTACGAAGTTAAAAGCTGGTTCCCCTTCGCCTGCGCATTGCAGAAGTGTGCTGAACTGGTGCTGCTGACGGCGGCACTGAACAGTGGCGAGGGTGCTGCTCTGGTGGAATACAGCGCACCGATTCGTGCGCGCAGCACCTCAACGCGTGTTCACAATGCGGCAGTGACTCAGCGTTTGGCGGCGATCACCGCGCAGGATAGCCAGCGTCAACACGCCTATCCGGTACGTGCCGAGGCACAGCGCGCACGTTTCAATCTGCTTTGCATTATTCTGTACTTCAGAGCATTTATCAACTCAAAACTTATTTTAGATTTTTGTGCAACAAGCGTGTCAAACATAAATTTAAACGTCGCGTCTGCAACAAGAAGATTAGAATCTCTTCTGCATAGTGCTTCGACTGCTAATTTGATTGGTGACAATGCATCAATGATTTCAGAAATTAATAGGAACTCCTCTTTGGAAAAGACTATGTTTGATTTTAAATCAATTAATGCTTTTTGGACACAATACCGTAATTGGTAAAACCTTTCCAACATAATAAGTAAACTATTCCATCGTTCAGTATTATTCTTATATGACGGGGTGCAAATGGGTACACGATTCACCTAGTTACTTCTGACGCATTTTTTATAGTACAATGCAGGCGGTTCACCTTAGCGAATATCGACGCCCATGGACATCTGCATGACATATTCGCTGACAGATGCGTTGCCGGCCTTTAATGACGAATTTAGGCCACCGAGAAGTCTCACAAACCGAACAGAACGCAACAATACTACCATCACGTGACGAGACAGCACTACACCGGCGATCTTATGTGGGAAAGAGGTACTGGTACCCGGACGCGCCGGCCCAATTAGTTGCACATTTAGTGTAATAAAACCACAAGAAAGTGACTTAAATTTTTCAGAACTGGACCCAATTTAAATGTGACCGCATGGGAAGGACCAGCTTTCAAATAAAAAAGAAATCAGCAAAATCGGTTCACCCAATTGAAGTTCCTAAGATAACAAACATTAAAAAAAAATACAGCCAAATAAAGAACCCCTCCTTATTTGAAGTCATTTGAAAATAATTATAACTTATAATTAATATTTATTATTCAAAAACTTAAAAGCCCGTTTCCATAAAATTGCAAATGAAACTGTTATGACTTTGATGCACCAAATGTGTAATTTATACAGATAATGTCTAAATAGACACTGCAAATGCAAAGCGATAAGAAAAGTGTGTGCACGCGCACCCGGTGGTCGCCATAACCATTAACCTGTGACAAGATGGAGGAATTCCAAGAATCCCGCGCAAACGTCACGACGTGGCGGGAAAACGATCAACTTGCATATTTTATTGACAACTACATCCAACCCGAAGGCTTTTTTTGGTCTGTGATGTGTAATTCAACCTCTCTATTAGGGTTCCAATGTTTAATGTTCAATATGAAACCTTTAATATTAAAATTTTTGCGTATAATTTTTTTGTCACGTACCTATCTTACCTGTCACTGTAACACAAAAGCATCGTCATCAACGCGTCTCATTCTAACTCTTTCTTCGTTGTAAAAAATAATTTAATTATCAAACAGTTCGGATGTCACAATCAAGTTTTTTTTTTATAGCGGTCGTTATTTTTTAAGACTCTGATCTTAAAAAGTAATGGCTGTTATAAACTATATTATTTTAATATCAGACAATGATAGTAGAATATAAATATGTATTTCCCTAATATTTTTTTAAACTCTAATTACTCAGATGTTTGTTAAAAACGGTTATTTCTAATTTATCTTTTTGCGAAATTTTAGTTAAAATATAGTTATTTATGTAACTTATTGAGGGGCCATAAAGCATACTCCTTATACTAATAACGGATTTTAATTACTATAATATTACAAGGATCTAGGATCGAACCAACACCCTACCGTTACTATAGACGCTTTAACCTTTTTGACATTTTAGCTTTTGTAAACACAGAAATTTTCATCGAACAGAAAGAAGTATTAATGTGTTTTCGACTTAATAAATTTGCCGTGGTAAGTCACAGATAAAGTATAAGAGATATTAGCTTACCAAAAAGGTTGTACAGGTGAGAGCAAGAAAACAGAACAGAGAGAGATAAACTAAGAAGGCTTTTGAGGTAGGCGGAGTTTTCGACGTAGCGACCCATCCATAACACCCACTCAGATGTTTTTTACGTCCGCTAATGACTGTTTAAACTGAAATAATAATTTGTTTCATTGTGTTTTGCTTACATATTATTTGCTTACTTTAAAATTTGTAGCCTTTGTGCGCTAGTCATGATATTATCGTTACAAGCAATCTACTACATAAATATATATATTTTTTAAATTAGCCTATTGTGTCCCACAGCTGGGCAAAAACCTTTTCGGTCCAATTTCCTCTAAATATTATTAATTTATATATATTAATTAAAAAACGATCTTACAAAGAAATTTACGAATAATTGGATACCATGCCACTAATAACACATTTTTTTCTATATTTAATTAATTTTATTAGTTAATTTCGTCATGTAATCTTGGTTCTGTCGAATAAAACTAGAAACAAAAATGTGACCATGAGGACAAGGAGATTTAATATCTCTTTTTTTAATATTCAAAGATAATTAATCCTAATTAAGAAGGACAAAATATATTTACCAATATAAAACATACATATCGTTAAAATTGCTTAAATAACCATGGAGAAGTTTTAAGCAAAAACATTCAAACTTTACACGCTTAATCAAGAAACCTCTCGTTTTCTGATTATATTATATAATGAAATGAATCAGTATATAACCAAAATACCTTAAATTAATTCACGTTTGTTACAAGGCAAAGAAATCTTCCCTCTTTTCTCTTCTCCTCTATTATTTTCTTGAACGCGCTAATATAAGGAACTACTGGTACAATTTGAAAATTATTTCTGAGTAAGATACCCATTTATCGAGGAAGGCTATATAGGCTTTATATTATCACGCTAAGATTGAGTCTATTTTTTTCACCTAATTTTGTGCGGGGGAAGTCGCGGGTTACGACTAGTCTCCTGATATATAACATTCCCGTGTTATGTTTGTTAACTCCTCTAAAACGGCTTGACGATTATAAAATATTTTTCTGTTCAAATATGGTAGGTCCGAGAATCGGTAGTACACTATTTTTTACGTGACGAAGGGTGGCCCACGAAGACAAAATGGCGGGATAAAGCTAGTTTAGAGTATTTAAATATCAATTTTTTCCACGCTTAGTGAAAGGCGGTTCAGTTCACAGTTCAGTGACTGCAACTTTGCTAAATAATTTTTTTGTATCACAAAAAATATATCATTATTTTTTATTGTATTATAACAAATTTAAAGGTGCAACGCCACGGCACAGCACCTTTAAATTTCTTATTAGGTACACCCCCCAAAAACGTACTTGATACGTCGTGGTACTACTAAAATTACCGCAAATCGCCAAAAATGTCTAAATTACCATATAGATAGCTCAACTTACAATACAATTGGTATGGAAATCGATGCAATTTACACATTTCATAAAATGATGCGGTTGACTGGCGATGACTTTGACGATTTCTTTTTTTAAATATAAAGCAAGGGGCAAACGGGCAGGCGGTTCACGTAAGTGACTACCGACGCCATGGTCATCTTCACCACCAGGAGGATTGCAGATGCATTGTCGGCCTTTAAATGTCATATTGGATTTCGCAATTAGCAGGTCACAGGTTAAATCGTTGCCTACCATTTTTAGGGTTCCGTAGTACTACGAGGAACCTTATAGTTTATTCTGAACTTCTATTTCGTCGAACCTATACACATTATCGGTATGATAATAAAAGCAACGTCAATAGGTATGAACATGCAAGTGTGATCGAGTAGATGGCTCATCTGGTGGTGCCCTTGTAATATAAGAAAGGCTAATCTAAAGTGGCCAGTGAGTAATCTTGTGAGCTTAAGTAGCTTAATAATTTTTGTCCGTCGAGAGAATCTTTGGGTCATGAAGCTCAATCCAACGGTTTGTTCCCGAGTTTAAAAGATGTTCAGCCACTGCGGATTTATCTGTCTGTCTATTTTTCACCGCCGGTATGTGTTCTTTGACCCTATCCGCTATGGTACGCTTAGTTTGGCCAATATAAGAACCGGTTGGTTAATTTCTGGCTGTTTATATTTTCTTTTTAAAAGTGTTAAAAACACGCCAATGTGTAATTTTACTTCTGCTAAAGATATGGAGTCACAAATAACTCGGTTTTGGGAACTTGACATAAAAATACAAGAAGTTACAATAGAAGGCACATTTAGTTCAACATATTATATACGTTTATAAAATAAAGTAGTAAAGAAAGGTTTTAAAGTAAGCTACTGTTTAGTGTTCAATTGCCAATTTGCATACAATAACATATAGTTACAGTGGTCGCCACAGATCTTTGTGTTCGTTAAACTAGCTGTGGAATGAGTTTGCGCATTCCTACAGACGGGAACAAAAATAACATTGATTTTTAATTTATTTAATTATATATCTACTGTCAAAATGTTGTAAGAAATTAAGGAAGTATTTTTGCTAATGAAAAAATAACGAGTAAGAGAGAGTAAAAATCGAACGTTAAAAAATAATAATAAACAAGAAAATATTCAATAAATATTGTAAAAAATGTCATAATTTTTATATGCTTGTTCTCTGGATCGCCCTAAATCACCAACAGGTCTTTTTCATCATCCAAATATGAGAATGAAACATGAAGGTTAACATGCATTTATTCAATTAAAATTAATCCACTGTACCATACATTTCAAGTTACATGACACACAATACTTTAAAAAAAATTATTTTGTTTGGTTAAACATCACTTTATGCTAATCGGACACTGATGGTGTAGATAGCGGAGAAGAGAGGAATGCTAAAATTATTATAAATAAAAATTACATTAAATCAATAAAAAAAAAAATACACACTCTCTTTTGTTTATTGTTAAAGTCTGTGGTCAAATTGAGAATAGATAATCTGTGATTATCAATCTTAGAACACTCTAGGGGTAGAATAGACCAGTACGAGATGGAGTCGGGGATAGACGATTCAGTTTCAATTTTCAAATAACAATAACTTATATTTTAAAATAATTTAATAAACAATTTCTAATGTCAGATATTTCCTCTTTTTTCTTTTTATAGTCTATAGTCAATATATTGAAAACGAGAATTTGTTCGGAAACGCGGTTATTAGTGAAGTACTTCTTAGGTATGGCGAGACCAGGGAAATAGGGAATCATTATTATATGGGGGATATAGATTCCACTTTAAATTGAATAGGTACTCATACCTCAGATAGGTCAACTATACAAAATAAAATAGTGCATCAAAGCTACGCTAAGGTACGAAGTTTGCTGGGTCAGCTAGTAAGCTATAAAAATACTAAAGTTTGTACCACGGCAATATCTTACCTTGTTAGTTTTAAATAGTAGAATATGTAAATGTTTCACCATTTTGTTAAAACATCTACATATGAATATAAAGCGTTTAAATTAATATTTTAAAAATGATATTTAAATCGTCGATATTTTATTTTTCTCTTTAAAGCTAAGCCAAGCTTTTTCAAACCGTTAAAATTCAATCCTTTCTTTACATTACAAATATTACAAGCACATTAACATTACATTAAGTCTAATTAACATAATAATTGCACAAAAATCTTTTAGTTGTAAGTATAATTAATTCATTTTAAATTTAATCGTAAAAGTAAATCTGTTGCACGTAAAAGACTAAAAGTTGATCTGTTAATGGGACGTACAAGATATTTTCTGGTCTCTCATTTATTTTATACCCGTATGGAGCGTTAGGAAAGAACGAATAGAGAATCTGGGAGTCCTCATGAGCGTGTGGATTATCTTTATTGTTGGATATACTCGATTCCGTTAGGTTACAATGCACCTCCAACACGTCAAATGGTCTCAAACGAGGTAGACGATCACCTTTAGTTGTTAAGAACGTACTAGTAGAAATGCCCAATAGATTTTGTAATTTCCTGCCTAATTCCACTAATATGGGTGAAGTAATACAGACCCGGTAGAGAGGTGTGCTTGGAATCATTATCCTGCTGCAAGTAAAACCCCTTACCAATTAATCTTACTACTGTGAGCCCCCCTTCATACATTCTATACACTATGCATCCACTCAAAATAAAATATGATACACCAACACCGAAACGTCCTTGTTGTGCCCTTTCAAATATCAAGTGATGATTTTCTACTGACCAGTGCCTCGTATTGTGACGATAAAAAATTGCAGCACTTGAAAAATAACATTCGTCAGACCAGATGACGAACCTTCCAAAAGATTCATTGGTTCGGATTTGTTGCAGATACCACTCCCACCATTTGCTGTCATTTGTTATGACAATTCAGTACATAAATAAACAAGTGGCATATTGACTTGCGTTTATTACATAAAGTAATATTATTTGTTTTGTCTTTGTACCCGGCATTAATTACGTGTATTATATACTGTCGGTAGTATTCGGTAATTATGAAAGCGGCGCGTACAAGATCTATCAATTATACAACAGCAGAAAAGGAGGTATTGTTCTCTATTATATATAAATATAAAGACATTGTTGGAAATAAAAACAACCGATTCTATATCAGCTGATGAGAAAGCGAAAGCGTGGACATAGAACGTACTTCGCTTAAAATTTGTTTAATAAACTAGGGACTACTATAAATCCTTCCATAAACTATAATCGCTTTAAAATAAAAATAAAAATTTAACATTGTGCGAGTGTAAGTTGGGATCGATGGGAAACTTTCACAAAATACTTTAAAACAAAAGTAATGCTTTGGTACATTTTTTCCATTACTTTTTTGTGTCGAATGATATATTTTGCTGAGATCAAAAATGATCAAAACTGTTACACAACCAAGACTAAAGTAATTTAAAAAATTAAAAATCCGACTGCTTTATAGCAACACCTAAGCAGTTTTTATTAAATAAAAATAATAGATTCTTCTATTTTTTACTTAAAACTTTATTAATGATTTAATGTCAATAGTAGTTGAAAACAGCATTTACTTGTTTATTATCATTATCTCAAAAACTTTATTCCATTTTTGGCCATTCTTAATTTAACATTAAGAATCTTGTGTGAACAATGGATTGTGACTGTTAGCCTACTAAAATTATAACTTAATCAATTAGAAAATAATGTCACTGTTTCAAAACAACAAGGTTGCTCATATCATGCTTTCACAACCCATTTTCAGGCACCGAAACATTGCTTAAAGATTGCTATTCTGTGACAATCATACCTACTGAGCTGTCACAAAAATGTGGAGTATCTGGTGACTGCAACGTCACATTATCTTCAAATGGCCTAATGGTTGCCCAAGCAGAGATTAAATGCACCATAATGCGTTGGCAACTCATAAATGATGTTCTGCAAACTAGAGAAAATGGTGACAAGAAAAAAACTTGCATACTCAGTGTTGATAGGTTGGTTTAATTTGTTTTTATATTCATGTGCATGCTTTACTTACACTATCAATGCATTTACATTTTTCAGTGTAATCTTGTAATGATTTTTTTTGGTGGCTTGCTTGCTTGCACTCTTCATTTTGCATATATCAAATAATACTTGTTACCCGCAGCTTCCTCCGCGTAAAATTAGGTGAAAAATTTTAGCGTGATGATATATAGCCTGTCACCTTCCTTGATAAATGAGCTATCTGCACTTAAAGGATTTTTCAAATCTGCCCAGAAATTCCAGAGATTAGCGTGTTCAAACAAACAAACATACTCTTCAGTTTTATATATTAATATAAAATAAGTTAATTTCCATAGTTTATGTGTTCCTTGATAAATGTATCAGCAATGTACATACTCTTTTATTCTATTATCTTTATAATATATATAATAATCAAGTCTCTCTAAAACTCAGAAATCCTTCACAGATTTGAATTAAGTTTATTTTCTTTCATTTCCGTTATTTCAGGGAAGGTTTAAATAATAACTCAAAATAATATGTTAAAAATACTAAAAAATTAAGAATTACTTCAGAATACTTCCAATTGATGGCATTTAATATAACCTTGATAGGAAATTTTCCTAATCGGTTAAAAGCAGAAGAGTCAGCATTTGGGCAAGATAATGTTTGCCTGGTCAACTAGTGTTTTAATAAATGTAATAATGCGACAAATTGACATGTTATCTCCTTATAATACTGCATCTCCCACTTACACATCCTGTCTTTATCTTAATGCAACTTCAGAAGAGTAATAGGTAATTTTGTCTATGGCACATAATTATTATTATATAAACTGCACTTAATTAAGTGCACTATGTAATTATGTAGAATTTATGAAATGGGCCAAATTAAAATTTAAATGGATAATTTGGGAATACATATCTTCAAAATTATGATTAAATCTGTAAATATTCTGTTAACTATTTTAAGACATAAATAAAGCACGATTAATCACCTATATTATGAATATCATATATTATTATTACAAATTACTTTGTGGTAAATATGTATTTTGCTGTGTGAATTAAGGTATATATATACAATTAAAATTACCTGATAACTCAGAGGTGGTTAGTAATTAGATATTTATGCAACCTTGTTCTTCACAGTAAATGTGAATAACTCATAATTAATTATTGTGGGAAACTATTTGTTTTGTTCCTTCTGTATAAATAAAATTATATCTATGTGTGTTTATTTGGTCTCCACTTAAAAATATTAGATTAATTTACAACTCCATAAAAGTTTGGTCTTTATTTAAATAAGAATAATACTCCTTTTTAAATAAAATTAGTTGCATTCAGGCGAAGTCGAACCCAGTTAAACTAAGTCGAAAGCCTCCCGACCCGACTCCACCCCACCTCGATTTGACCCCCTTCCGAAAACTTCTATGTAATATGTTTAATTAAACTTTAAAATGAATTAACACTTTTATTTACTTTATACCAAATAGTCAAGAAATCAGTGTTCGCGTTACACATTCACCAGCTTAGTCCCAAAGTTAAGGGTGCGTAAAGAAGTTTTACTTCAAAAATGTAGCCCGTTTTTGAAGTGAAACTTCTTTACGCCCATTTAAAGTATATTCGTTAAAGTGGACTGGGGACTTAATTTTAAGTGAATGATGCATGTAGAGACAATTGTTAGCCCTTAAAAGCTTTTGAAATACGAAAGATATCGATATTTTGACCATTCTATTAATTGAAGTCAATTTCACTAATTACATCACGGAGCCCGTTGAGAGTTATAGAATATTAAATGCAGAAATGTTGCCTCTTCACTTTAAAATGTTTTTATAGTTAAGAATCACGGTAATAGAGCAGCGGGACAAAGCTAGTGTCAAATTAACTTAAGAAATATTGTAACATCCTTTTGTTATCGCTAACTATTACGTAGGTATAAATATATATATATATAGATATAACTTATTGTGTGACGTTAACAAACGTCACACGCATTATAATTCCTTAGTTTGCGTGCATCCCCTTAAGTGTGCGGTTTATACTGATCCATGACGGTTAAGCTTACCTAATAAGTGCTGAGTGATTTATTTTTTAATTTAATTCCCTCACTATTCATTGAGCAGACTTTATCGTCACTCTAAGAACAAAAATAAATGAAGGAGGAAGAATAAATTTATTTTTAGAAACAAAAAGCCTGAATGCAAATATTATAGTGAATGTCTAGTTGTATTAATTAAATATTTAAACAGGAATTAAAGTCCTAAAACCTGATTAAAGTTTGTACCCACAAACAATATTATAGGATTTACTTCGAAATCACAGGCAGACAGACACCTTAGACTTTATTGATAATATGTAAAATATATCCATTATTTTTTTCGGTGATGATCAACGTCACTGCCGTAAATGTATTTCAGCGAGTTCCACGGCGGCGGTGAAATGAAGTTTAGTACCACACTGGCAAGTGACCTGACGAGCGCTATAAAGCAGGCGTTGAAAGAAAGTGCACGCGGACAACGTAGTCGAAGTCACCCGGAGCTCACCACTAACTCTGAACTCACGAGTAAGTTTGTAACGCAACTTGGCACAACTGGAAGAGATTGAAAGTAGGTGGGAGGCTGAAAAGGGGTGGGAAGCCAGAAAGGATTGGGAGGCCAACATGAAATTAGGAGCTGAAAAAGGGGTGCGTGGTAATGGGGGGGAAGAGAAAAAGGGGTGGGAGGCCAAGAAGAAAGGGGGGAGTTCGAAAGGGAGAGAGGCTTGAAAGGGGTGGGAGGCCAAGAATTGCTGGGAGGCTGGAAAGGGATGGGAGAATGAAAAGAAATGTGAGGTGAAGACAGGTGGGAGGCTGAAAATGGGTTGGAGGCAAAGAACAAATCAGATTCCAGAACTAAACATCAAACAGTGACAAATCAAAGTGCAGGCTGTGGCTGCACATTCAGGTTCTGTCAGAGACAGAGGTGGCAGCCAGTGTTTGAGCTGAAATACTGAAGTCTTTCTGATGCTCTGGTGTCGGGTCTCCTGGAGGAGGAGCCTGGGGGAGGAGCCTGGAACAGTCTCCTGGGGGAGGAGCCTCCTGGAGGAGGAGCCTGGAACAGTCTCCTGGAGGAGGAGCCTGGAACAGTCTCCTGGGGGAGGAGCCTGGAACAGTCTCCTGGAGGAGGAGCCTGGAACAGTCTCCTGGGGGAAAGCTTGCTTGAAAGCAATTACAGGGGACGTTCGGTTTCCCTGGAGGGGCAGCCCCCCGCCCGCACTAGGATAGGATAGGCAGATTCCCTACCAATCCGAATTAACCTATCAGGAGAAGTAGGGCTAATTTTAAGGAACCCTACATGGGAAAGACAGAATTGGATCGCGCTTAACAAAAATCTCCCCAAAAATCTCTCGGTGGTAAACTGGGAGAATTATTATGATGATGATGATGATCTTGCTTTATTGAGTTTCTTTTTTTATTGAGAGAGCGTGGTATCTCAGTTGGTTGAGCACTGACTCTATAAATCTATTCATATCGATTATACTATCGTATCGGCTAAAGTCCAATTGCACCCTGCAGTTACACTGAACGGCCATTAAGCGAGCAAGCATTCTAAGAACATTCTAAGAATGTTTTTGTATCAGACAAAACAAGGAAAGAATGCTCTATATCTGTTTACACTAAAAGAATTTAATCGAACGGGGCTAGAACGAGCATTCGCTCGTCTGGTGTAAATGAGCGAACCCTAAGGCCTAAATAGAGCGGCTTTAAATACCATAGAGCAAATGTTCAAATAATAAAACACGTACCTACCACTCTTTTATTTTATTATATCTTACTGATATGGAATTTACTGTTTGTGTTTGTTTAAAATAGTTAAATAATCTACAAAAAGGTTTTGTTGCAAGCATTTAATTTATAGAATATTTTCTCATATAATCTGGTACCAAGTTAAGCTAAAAATTTGTATTTGTCAATTTCTTTATAAATTGATATGATAATAACTGTTGAGCATTACAGTTGAAATACACATTAAATGGTTAAATGTATAATGCGCATAAATGTGCAATTGTTGAAAGTGCAATCTAAATCCATCAATCATGTATCAAGGATCCACAGGCAGGTGGGTCCTCATGAGCAGGTGGGTCCTCTCGCGCAGGTGGGTCCTCTCACGCAGGTGGGTCCTCACAGGCAGGTGGGTCCTCATGAGCAGGTGGGTCCTCTCGCGCAGGTGGGTCCTCACACACAGGTGGGTCCTCATGAGCAGGTGGGTCCTCACACGCAGGTGGGTCCTTATGAGCAGGTGGGTCCTCATGAGCAGGTGGTTCTACATTTACTGTAAACCATGTGGACTTCTCTGATCTCTGCTCTTTCCTCTGCAGTGCGGTGGACTGGGAGTTCTTCACTGTTGGAGCCTGGCCGCCTTCCTCAATCAAGTAGTCCTAACCCACCGCCCATTGTATATCTTCGAACCCCTCCAGTTTAAATCCTATGTTCATTCCCGTCACACCCGTTCCGGCATCTCAGATTTATATATTCCAGCACACCGCACTGCTGCTTTATCCAGATCTTTCCTTATCTATTCTTCCTGCCTCTGGAATTCTGTTCGCTCTTCTATTCGCCACTCACTTACCCTTTCCAATTGCAAGTCTCGCTTCTTTAACCATCGCCTGGCTATATGATTCTCTAACGATTGTAAATAGATTTTTTTTTTCTGACTACCGCTCGAGAGACTGACTTGTACACTTCCAATTTTGTTGTATCGGAGACATTTTTGTTAGCCATGACATTGAGCCAAGTAGAATTTAGGGCGAATTTTGCGTGACTAACTCTTTCCGAAAAGTGGTGCCTAATTTTGGTGTAACTATTACCCCCAAATACTTATATTCGGTCACCACTTCAACTGGGTTACCGTCTAAGCACCATCTCTCATATTTGGACAATCTTCCTCCATTACGAAAAACCATTATTTTTGATTTTGCTTGGTTTATCTCTAAATTCCACAACCTACAGTACGAGGCAATTCCTTATAAAACCAAAGCTGAATAAATTGGGGAAGGGTCCTCCTTGTACAATCGCAATAGAAAACTAACAACACCCATATAAACATGTAATCTTTCTGACATTTATGCTATTTTGACAAATACCATATTTTTATGTGATTTTAGCCAATCGCACGCGTTTAATTTTAAACCCTATCTTTAATAACGCTCCTTTCTTATTCGGGACGAGGTATATTCGCGTTAACTTTAATCTCAAGTCGGGTTCACACGACGCGTTTTCTTTTACCGGGATCAATCTAGCCGAATGAGCGGTTTTAGAAGGACTTTTTACAATCGCTGTCGCTAATAATACATAATTAGTTTTTAAGCTACTTTTAGAAAAATTAACAACTACGTTTTCTTCCTCATTACTTGATTGTGGCTGTCTCTTGGCGTTAAATGCTTGTTTGTCATCTTGTTCAAAATGTAGCGTCGTATGATGTTTTCGACCGCACCGGCGACAAGAAGTTCTCTGAGGACATCTAATTACAATATGTGAAGGTGCCAGGCAATTAAAACATAGCTTCTTTGATTCTGCCATCTTTTGTCTGTCAAGCACAGGCAAGTCTTTTAAGGGACTAACAACACCCATGGACATCTGCACACCCAGACTCGAAGCGGGAATTGAACCCACGACCCCGGAGCAGAAGCCAGGATCACTGCCACTGCGCCAATGGGCCAGCCACGGACATATTATATTATTCACAAAAAATAAAATTTGACAGTTAATATAGTAAAAGATTGTCGCGATTACGCATGTGTGCGTAAATAGTGTAAATCGTTTGGTGTGCGTTCGAGTTTATTTTAATAAAATCATGTATTAACATTGCATATTATAAAAATAATACTTACTTACTGGAGCGGCTCTGAAACCCAGAGTGAGTTTTAGCCTCCGCTTGCGCCACTTGTTTCGGTCCTGCGCTGTCTCTTGCCAGTCGCCCGCCCGGAGATCGCGCAGATCCGACTCTACAAGGTCACGCCAGCGATACCTGGGTCGCCCAACTGGTCGTCCCAGATATGCTCTTTTGACGCCGCGATCGTCACCCATCCTATTTTATATATATATATTTGATAATAGATATTATATATATATATATATTAGATAATAGAATGTAGTAAATAGTAAGAAACCCAACGTTCGAGCAGGCATCGTCTGCCGTGTCCGCTAGTTATTTATGTATTCTTTATTAATTAAAGATTGTAAAAAATATAGACATAATGAATAATTTAATTTTGACATTCCGATCCGATTATTTTTAGATCAAGGTTCAATGTTTGAATGAAGATCGTCATATTTTATGGTTAAATGCTTTTAATTTATATTTGTAATTTTTTACTGTTATTTATTAGAACAATAAAGAAATGGATACGTGCACATGTGTATTATTAAATAACATTTTAATAGAGTTCCCTGTAATAGAATTTTAATTCAATTTGTAATATGTTTTTACTTCCTCTTCATTTGTAATATACATTAGATTTTACTGTTACACAATTAAAATCTTTCCCTTCCCTCTTGACCTTCCTTCAAATAAAACATCTTCTACGCTCTAGAGCTACGGATGTATAATTTGCTGGAAAAAACCAAATAGTGTTTCTAAACTTCTATATTAAATACTACTAATAAAATCCATAATAATTTTTAGGGTTCCGTACCTTAAAAGGAAAAAAGGAGTCCTTATAGGATTAGTTCGTTGTCAGTCCGTCTGTCTGTCTGTCAAGACCATTTTTCTCAAAGACCTATAAAGTGGAAATTGATACCAAATCCTGAAGTCTTCAGTCTCTTGAAGCTGTCAAAAAGATATAGCCGTTTATGTCACGTTTCCCACACATTTGTAAGGAGAAACCAAACCTATGGGGTACTTCTCGTTGACCTAGACTCATGTTTGGTAAGAAGCTGTATCTTGTTGCATAATAATGGGAAACTTTAAATTTGTAGTTACATCAGTGTCTGTTTGTCTATGTATACGCGTCCGTCAAAACTCTTTTTCTCAGAAACCCACAGAGGTATGAAATTGAGATTAACACCAAATATTGAGATCTGTCTTACCTTGAAACTGTAAAATACCTCTAAGTCAACGCAATCAAAAGATTTTTTTTTAAGTTACAAGGGGCAAATGAGTAGGCAGCAGGCACCTAAGTGCCTACCGTTGCCTACGGACATCTGCACGACCAGAAAGCTAGCATAAGCGTTACCGGCCTTTAATGCCAAAATAATCTTTTATAATCATTTATGTCTCATTTCCCATACTACCCAATTCTTAAAGGAAATCAAAACCGTAGAGTACTTCCCATCATGAAATTTGGCAAGACGCTATAGTTTCAAGTACAAGTATGGGAAAAATTCCGAATATCGTAAATTTCATAAAGAAAAATTGCAGTGACTTAAAAATAATCCTACGAAAAGTATTGATCTTAAATAATCTGGTAGAGTATTAGGTGATGGTACGGAACCCTCAGTGGGCGAGTCTAACTCGCATTTGCTCGGTTTATTAATACTACATTGTTTTAGTCATCTAAAAAATAGTAAGAACAAAATGTTTTACACGTCTATTCAGAATGTACTAAGTTTTGATGTCTTTCTTTAAAATCTCGGCCGAATGACGACATACAAATGCTACTTAAGACTATGTATGTTTTTGCAACAATTATCCGTCTTAAAGCTAGACATATGTCTTGTTATTATAAGAATAAGCCCTCATTCATACGAGAGTTTAAAAAACGTCGCGTTAAATCGGTGTTGGCGCTTTTTTAACGCCGTCTTTACAAAAATATAGCTTACATGTATATATACAGCGTTGAAAATAGAACGTTGCTCAATAAAAATGCTTCGCGTTATAAAAGCGTTATCGTGTGATCACAAACTCGGCAGTCCAATAATTATGTTCAATTTGGACGCTTTTTTATCGCGTTCTATTTTCAACACTATGCATATATGTATACGGTATATTTTCGTAACGATGACGCTGAAAAGGCGCCAACGCCGAGATATAACGCAACGCTTTTTTAACTCTCATGCGAATGGGGGCTTTATCGTACTTTGACATTCAGTCTTTGTGGCGCGCCGACGTCATATAAATTTACTTCTCTAGTGACAACCAATTCAGAAAACGTTTTATTAAATAAGGTATTAAAATCTTTTAGTAAAATCCCCGATTTTTGCACTAGTACAAAGTACAGTAATACAAGTTTTTTGCTGGTATTTCTCGGTGGCTCAGCTTTTCTGAATCGATGATAGATTTAAAAATATTTGGCGATTCAAACGCCTTGTAAAAGACCGTTTGAATAAAACCTCTTTTGATTTCAAGACCCTGTTTCTCAGAAATGCGTGGACTATAAAGTCCAAAATACTAAGGTTTAAGTTAAGGTTATTATTAATGAATACTAAATGAATACGTCGTGATATTGAACGTGAACAATTTCATCCTAAGTAAATTTGACTCATCGACTTTATTTAGGATGAAAATGTTCGTCTAGGTCAAGAGAGAAGACTCAGAAGAAGAAGAAGTAGAAAATAAAAGTCAAAACTATAAGGTACCTGCATGAGGAGGTCTTAGCCTAATCAGTGGTCGGCATTTGAGTGGATCACTAGACTTTGTAGCTCTTGCTACGACCGTTTGATAGATGGATGACTCATTCTGACCCTAATTTATATTTTATATTCTACCCGCTCTACTTTTTTGCGGCATGGCCAGTCTTTCTTTTGCAGGGCTGCTCTTTTCCCTTTGTACATTTCTTAACTCTATTACATTTCCTATATCTATTGTTAAAACATGATGTATACTTTAAAATAACAAAATAACTAAGATTAAACAATAATATTACAATTTAAGATAAAACAAAACAATATTAAAATAAATACAAAATTAACAGCTACAAACAAAATTTAGCTAAGTACAAAAGGGAATAAACAAATTAAAATTCTTACCGACGGCGGAGGTTGCAGGACCAAATCATTAAAAACCAAAGCTGAGAGTTGCTCCGGAAAAAGTCGAGAGACCGAGTCGTAGCTACTCGAGGTCTGAGCTGACTTGGATGCTGAGTGTCTGTCCCAGTACTTGTGGAGAATCAGATCAAGTGAATGATGCTCGAGGTCTGATGTGATACCAAGTGAAGGGCGCTCGATGCTTGTTGTGATGACTCGTTGCCGTTGAAGTGAGAGCTGAAGGGCTAGAAACCACGGTGAGTCGGGTGTGATGGACCCTGAGAAGCTCGTTGCTAATGATGATGACTCGTGCTGCTTGATCGTGATGAGCGATGTAGATCGCCACAATAGTGAACCATTATTATGGAACGGGAAAGGAAACGGTAACGGGAGAGGGAAGTGTATGAAGGAAATGTTTATCTTAAATAGATCTACAAAAAAGCTCCCGATCTCTTCTATATCTATCTATCTTTCATGTTTGGACCATTGATGCCACAATAGTGAACCATTATTATGGAACGGGAAAGGAAACGGTAACGGGAGAGGGAAGTGTATGAAGGAAATGTTTATCTTAAATAGATCTACAAAAAAGCTCCCGATCTCTTCTATATCTATCTATCTTTCATGTTTGGACCATTGATTTTCAAGGAATTGGTGGAATAAATTATTTTAAAAAAGAATACTAATTTGTCTGCAGATAGAATCGTTTTATTTGTCCCCTGCAAGTACTGCCATCATACTCATCGTATGGTATATTTATGTTGCGCTTTCCGAGGGACCTTTGTTTATAAATGTATAAAACGGCTATAATGTTCACCCCGCGAGGGCGAATAGTTATAAGGTACCTTCAAGATTGGGCTTTGAGCCTTAGTTGTGACAAGCCTCTTTAATATTGCATTTTCAGAGAGGCATTTGTTTATAAAATGGCTATAATGTTCATAGTACGTATTTATTCATAGTTAACTGCGTCCGGCCCTGATTACAGTCACGTAAAAACACTTGTTACACTGTCTCAGTAGACAAGGCGCATCAATCAGCGGCGCCATGTTTAGATTGCTTAAATTACGGGCCTCAGTATAAGACCCCTGTCGACAAAAATAATGATTATAGCTCCAACCCTACGTACGTTTGGATTATTTTATACGTAATATTTCTTTAGACAAAAAGTTTGTACATAGTACCGTATCAAAAATGTACCTTTATTATTATAGTTTTTAAGATACGTAATTATTTATAGTAAATATAATTTAAAAAAAATCATAACAATAACATTTAAAAATTGTTATTGAATGTCTTACCCGGATCCATAGTAAAAATACAATAGTCTCGAGTCAATAATTCTATTTTAAACTTGTTCCTTTAAGTTACTTTTTAATAAAATAAGAACACTTGCCTTTGAAAGTCCTCAATGCAAACGAAGACGTTTAAAGACTTAGAAAGGACACTCGGAAACTTTTTGTAAGCTTCTTTCTTATAAATTATGGAAGGAGGTCGTTTTAACATTTTCTTTGAAGTAATTCTTTATGCGATTTTGAAGTTATCATAATCCATTATAAGTTAAGCTGTACACGAGAAACGTAAAAAAAAATTGCTTCAAAGTCCGTATTTCCTGATTTATAAAACGTATTTATACGCAACCTAAAGATTTTTGTAGCAGAAAATGTTTATTTTTTTCAACCGACTTAAAAAAAGGCGGAGGTTCTCAATGCGACGGCTTTTTTAACCTTTATTATTTCAAAACTCTCCACAGAGTGAATAGATTTTGATGATTCTTATTTATTTGAAAGCTGGTGCTTCCCGTATGGTCCCATTTCAATTTGGTCCAGTTCTGAAAATAATGATAATCAATCTTATTAAAATAATAAAAGTCAACATAAGAGGTCAACTGAAGATATTGTACAATCACTTAATAGTTATGCATTTATAAGCGAGTTGATAAAAGCATTTTAAAACAACGCAAACTCGGCCTTTATGCTTCTTACGTAGTCGATTCTAAGCTATCTCGAAAACACAAAAAGACACAGAGTATAGTGGCTCAGCCGTTTACGGGAAGTTGAGTGACACTTACGTACTGAAGAATTTATAAAAGTCGTCAGATTAGGATAGTCATATAAACTTTGATTCAAAAGATGCTTAATTTTTATCGGTTTTAGTTATGTTGTAAGTTTTTCTTAAAGTAAAAAATAGCAAACAAACATCTTCTACGAGAGTGCAATGACCTCTTAACGAAGTCTGCTTGTAAAGTTTGAAAAGAACTAACGCACAGTTAACTGACTTTGGTCATTATATTTAATATGCATTAACGATCATAAACAAAGGATTAAACAATTTTAATTATACTCGGGAAATAAAATTCACATTTTATCTTGCCATTGTAATAACAATAATAACATTATAACAATATAAAATTGATTTCCCCTAAAATTATAAAGTGCCAACAACTCCACGACAAACTTTTTCGGACAAAACTGTTTGATTTTTCTGAAAAACAGATATAAATTTATTAGATATTATTAATTAACATAAAAAGTGTATAGAAAACATTTAATTTACTGTTCCTATACGATACTAGCTGTCTTACGCGACTTTGTGTGCATAAAATTAAACTTAAGAGAAAGCACTTATGCCTCTTTAATTTGGTCCTATCGAAAAATTATTTCTTAACAGATATCTACTATCTCCATCCATTTCATCTTTGTATATCCAGTGTTTTGCGAGATTTCGTGATAGTTGAGCCGAATTGAGAACCTCGTCCTTTTTTGAAGTTGGTTGATGAGTGTCTAAAAGCATCCGATTCTTTGTAATTAAAGATCTTGTCTCTCCCTCGTCTTCTAGACACTTATATTCGTAGAAAAACACTTAAACTTTTAAACAGTAATTTCTATGATAATAATGTATAAAAATACTTTGTAGAAAAAGATACAAACCAAAAAAGTAAATACTTTAAGTATAGATAACATGAAAGTTTTGTTTTTACGAAAATATCCAAATTTAAATACTAATGATATCGATTTTTTATATCGAGCTATCGAATCTTATTCCTACAAATATTATTGCACATACGGAAATACAAAGAAGAATGGCCAAACGTGTGTCGAGACACGCTTATTTAGAATGGTTCCTTATCTGATACGCTATAAACGTAATTGTTAAGTAACTTCAAAAGTTATTGTCCGATATCGTTCAGAACAATTTTCCTAATGAGTTCTTAGCATTTTCTAGCAACATGGAAAATTTGAAGTCTCTACGTCTAATAGTTTGGAAAGGTTAGGGAGGACCACCTTATGGGTAGACAGACGGATGGACGGACGAACAGAGCGAACCTATAAGGGTTAGGTTAGGTTACAACGAAACTCTAAAAACTAATAATAATTAGGTACAGTCACCCACAGTCGCACGTATCGAAACAGGAAGTTTTGTATGTAGTGTAGGTACAAAACTGTACTGGATATTTCCGATGCGTTCTCGAATGGCGTTTTAGTCGTATTCTAAACTTTTAAACTTTACACTAGTTAGCAAAAACTGTAGACAATTTAATAGGACTGTTATTCGAATGGATATAATAAAAGTCACCAAGAGCTTGTCAAGACACTTTTATGTAGATGGGTTCCGTATCTGATAAGCGATAAATGAACTTGTTAAAAGATGTTGTCCGATTTCACTCAGTTATTTTCATCAACGTGGAAAGTTTCAAGTCTCTGTACCTTATGGTTCGCAAATCCTAAGGAGACGACGACCGGACGCACAGACGGACGGGCAAATAGACGGATAGACAGTGCGAAGACAACGACTATAAGAGTTCCTATTAGGACAACGGAACCCTCATAAGCAGTAGTAGTAGGATTATATTAAATTTGGTTAAGCATAGGAGCGCAGTGAAAGCAAGCACATGATAAAGAGATTCCTCAAACTTACACCTGACCTCACAGTTAATGGAACAAACTCAGAAGACCTAGGCTTTGTACTATAGCAGTTAAGTCTGTGTTTTTTATAGGAGATGGGGCAAGTAGACACTTGCTTCGTCTGATAAGTTACTTCTGACGCTTATTGATAACTGCTCTAAAGTTGTAGTGCCAAATTTGTGTTAATATTATGGTTAAGGGTCCCTTTAATGTCTGGAAATGGGTAAGACGACCATCTTCGTTATAGAATAGTTTATTAACAGCCTCCGTTTGCCATTAGTCCCAAATTCTAGACCTTGTTTATCACCAGAAGGCTCACAGATGTGCAAAACGACAATTTTGCTGGTCTCTTAATGCCTGGAAAATGCTTGGTTAAGGGGACAGTCTCCAGAAACATAATGGCCGATAAACAGCCCCCATTAAGTACCGGAATGGACGTTGTTCAACAGTCCTAAGCAAACAGGGTGAAATTGATTTTAGTTGTCGTTGCAAACAGCCTCCGATATGAAACAATATGTATAGAATTTTAATACCCTACTTTGGAATGAGCCATCTGGCGTTGTGAAATATTTGCGGTAAACATTAATATTTGTGAGTTTATTACATCATGGTAAAACCGAGGGCTTCGTTCAAATGAACTTTTGTTATAAATTATTCTTTTCCTTATATTTCAACCTAGTGTTTGTGGCTGCACTTCAATATTTCCGGAATAAAATTTACCCTATAGGTTTAAAATATTAATCACTTATTATTTGGTTAAATGTTCCAACGTAATCAGATGAAGCGTTCAGAAGGTTACTCTTTACTAGAAGCTTAAAGAGTTTATAGGACTAGGGTAACAGAAGAGTGTGTAATGGGTCTTGCGACAAGATTTAAAAACTATCGAAAGTTTTACGGTTTGATTACAAAGTAGTAACTTTATTTTAACAATGGATACTGTAATGGCATAAGCTGGCATTGTATGCAGGCTTTGGAGGGAGAGAGAACCTACCACCTGCGTATAACTTACGTCCAGATTCCAGATTCACAGATAACACCAACTTGAGTTGTTTATGCGGTGCAACTCAAACGATGTTCCATATTTTATCATGTCCTGCGTGCCTTAAAATGTGTAGGCAGAAGGACTTATTAGCTGCCTCCGACATTGGAGTTAATTCAGCTACATTCTGCGATGTGACGATATAGTGTTTGCCAACGAAACGCGAAGAAGTAGAAGGTGGTATTGTAATTGTAAACTTGTGCTAGCTCGCTTCCATACCTTTATTTAACATAAAGATCAATTTGTACACTTAAATGCTTTTATTACTTAAAGTAGAACCGTATACAAAATTAGAATATTTATTTAAATTAAATTCCATTTGACCATCTGTCAAACACATCTCCTCTTTGAACATCTCGATTTGGCGGGAACTTTTTTAAGCGATAGCCAAAACGCGCCGACCAATCAAATGTCACCTGGTGTTGCCAACATAATATATAGGAAGGAATGAAATACGATCGAAATAACTATAAAAATAAAATAAAATTTTTATGATTGTCTCATGTTACATGTGCATATCGTATAGTGCTACTGTCCTATTTCGAAAATGAATTAACTAACAGGTCATGATGCAATAATAAGCATGAATAAATTTAAATAGAAGTTAAACAGACAAAAACATTCGGGTATATTTAATAATTGGTCCTGTTTTCATTTTATTGGTTGTCCACATCGACATTTTGAATATTTTTTTACAAACTGTTTTGACTGTTTTGAAGGTGATCCGGTCGATATTTCGATTTCGCGTTTTGAAAGTGAAATGACATTATGTTTTGTTCATCATCATTATATTTATATATTAATACGTGAAGCGAAAACTTTAGCACAATAGTAATTCACATAGAGGAAGGTGTGCAAATGCTAGTATTTTCTATAATATGCAATATTAAATCTGACATATTTTACTATTTCCACTTGTTAAACAATAATTAAACCTTTGTGAAATATCTAGAAGAAATGTTTTTATCACTTCTTTTAGTTGAAACTACCCTGTTTTTACTCCTGTACTCTACCACAGTATTTATACTGATTATTAAAGTTTTTTTTTAAATTATAATTATAGGTATATTTACCGAGAGCGAACAAAAAGAACCTGCCGTAAGTAAGTTCTTCATAGAACACAGCGCTCATCCTAAAGGTAAGAATTTCTGGCATATTCCATAGACTATTGTTTATGATTATTTTAAGGAGTGAAGATATATGTCTTCCCTCTCTAGGCAGTCATCCTCGTCTGTTGAGTCGATCCTGTCTCCTCCCAGCCTTACCTCGTACGTCTCTAGTGGATGTCGAGTATTGTCCTCTGGCAGCCCCCGAGACGTCGAGGGTATAGGCGAGGAGGCATCCGTTGACCTGGGGGGACAGGGCTGGGTGTCAGTGGCACAGGCCTGTCCCCCCCCGTCAGCAGACTGTGCTGCAGAATCGTTCTTGGTTCCAGCAGGAGAGCTGCCCACATTACTGAGACGGACATAAATTTTGCCCATCTTGTAACAAAACTGAATTTTGTTATTCCTAAATTGGTGAATGAATTGCTTAGACCATATCTTAAAGATAATTTTATAAATAAGGTCTCTTATGTTTTCTTTATAATTTAAGTCTTTTAAATAGTTATTTAAGGTTAAAATTGAACATGTATTTAAAAATATGGGTGACTTTATTGTAGAGCGTTAAATTGTCTATAAAATATATCGTCTAATACCGGAGCCAGACATAGCTCAAAGTCTTTGTACATTTTTGTCCTTGAAGTCCACAAAGTACTACAAAACTTTGTGAAGCTACACAAAGTCCCCCAATAGATATTTTTTTCCATTATAAAAGCTTGTGTTTTCCAAATGATTAGGGCTACAATAAATGTTTTATATAAAAAATAATAATTCGATATGTAATAAAACTTGTATTTCCCAAATGTATTACTTAAACTAAAAATCTAATATAAAGGAAATTAGACATGAGGTTTTGTATTATTTTAATACTATAGAAGACATCGTTTGATCGATTTGAAGATAAAAAATGTTTCGTTACAATGATACTGTAATGAGATACATCAAATATTTGATAGTTACATATTTTAGGTTAATTACTTTAAACTTTAGCAAAAGATGTTATAAAAAACATTTGCTTCACAGATAAAGTAATGAGTACGTTTTAAGAAACAGAAATCTAATTATTCTCAGACTGTATCTAAAAAGACTGGTAACGGAGCAATATAAAAAATCTTCTACTTTTTGTACTGTTTATTTTATAGAACAAATCAAATAGATTAATATTATTAATTCAGCTTTTTAGTACATCTTTCTGTGTCTTTCGATTCATTATCAGACTTACTTATTAAATCTTCGAAAAAAATATATACACAAAAGGATTAAGGTATTTTATGACTTTTTTTTGCAATGGACATTATTAACGCAATTGTAAGCGGTGTCTCAGATTTGTTAATACAAAAGGACTTATATCGATTTCAAATATAAATCAAAGTCAAACTTTCTTTAATGGTTTTTTTAATGTAATCTTGTGCATTTTATTTTTTATTTTTCTATAAATATTTTGACGCAATGGACATTATTAACGCAAATGTAAGCGGTGTCTCAGATTTATAGATAGGAAAGGATTTATATCGATTTCAAATATAAATCAAAGTCAAACTTTCCTCAACGGTTTTTTTGATATAATCTTGTGCATGTAATTTTTGCAGACCATTATTTCAAGAACTCAATTCTTACCCTACCGTGTCTTTACATATACGATACAGCAGTATTTGTACATCGACACATAGGATAGTTTAAAAAAATTCAGACTTAAGTGATTATAATAAAACGAGGAAACAAAATCGATTATGTAACCCAAAATATAAATTAATTATTTATTTAAATATATCTAAGACAACAAGAACACTGAATTATAGAATAATATGCTTTCATATTGAACCGGAATAATTCCATAGAGATAAAAATCCATATTGCCACATTATATTTAATATCCATTACTTTGAAAGGCTTATTTTTGCTTGTTATGCATTACGTTAATTTTTAACAATAACCCTTAGCAACATTTTCTTCAACCAGGAGCTGTCATCCAAAATGATAAAGCACTTTCTTGGTCGACTAAACACATTCCTATTAAAAATATTTAGATAAACCGATATAAATACAGACGTAGACAGATGTACACTAATTATACTTAGTGTATATCTTTTATTTAATAATAAAGAAATAAATAAATTCATAGGACTATATGACACACGGACGTTTGTTCCTAAGATAGACAACTTAATGCCAGTGTTATAGCAAGTTTACTCTTTTCTGGGCTAGCCGTATCCAGGATTTTTTATTTTAATTCTATTTATTGTTACTATTTATATGTGGATTTTTATAAATTTTTTTATCGTTAAATTTATCATAAAAAAAATATTTGAAAATTCTTACAAAATATAATGGATTAATACCATTACTTTTAAGTCTGTTAAAATAGGTTTCCTACCAAAATGTACGAATAAATAAAAAATATTTAAAAAGTAATGGAATGCTTCTATAATGGGTCTTATTTTTCATTATAGCACAAATTTTCCTTATTAAATACTTTTGAGTATTTTCAGATTCTGAGATGGAAGAAGGTATGTCTATTTGGTTGAAATGCTTTTTAGGGTTCCGTAGTACTACAAGGAACCCTTATAATTTCGCTCTGTCCGTCCGTCAGTCCTTCTGCCCGTAAGGTGATCGCCCCCTTTCCCTGGCATTTCCAAACTATTAGACGTAGAGACTTGAAATTTTCCATATTGATAGAACATGCTCAAAACTCATTACGAAAATTATTCTAAACGAAATCGGACAACAACTTATGAAGTTATTTAACAAATACGTTTATAGCGTATCAGATACGGAACCCCCAACCAAAAAAAGAATCATCAAATCGGTTTAGCGTAACATACATACACAATAAAGAGTGGTATTGAGACCTCATCTTTTTGAAGTGTGTTAAAAAAATTATAAAGGTTGCTACAAATATCTCTATGTAATTGCAGCACTATTATAATGCAATATAAAGTATAAACTTAATGTACCTAGTTCATTTATTCATATATCAATCAGACACTTTATTTTTGTTTACTTAAGATGTTTTATTTTTAATATGTCAAACAAATTCATGTTAATTACATCATTTATAAATTAACGTTAAATCACATCTTAAAGTGACAATTTAAAATTAGAAGTAATTGAAATATATAATTTTATAAATTCTTTAAATATTATTGCCTTGATAAAAATAGTTTTAAGGGCAGATTATGCATTAGAATTTTTATTGAAATAGTCATCAATGTTATAAAATGTGTGTTATTAGATAATTATGTAATTTTTTTAGTGCATTGAATTTATTTTAATTTTTTCAGGTGTTAGTAATGTTCTACTGCCGCTTCAATCTCGCTTCCTCTAAATGTCTTTTCCTTTGTGTAGGAGGTTTTTTTTATTAATTATGTTGTTCAACTCTGTATTGTTGTTAATATAGTGTATATAATAATGTTATGTTACTTAATTATAAAATAAGACTTCATTGCGTACTCAATAAACTTTATTAAAAGTAAAACTCAAATAATTCTGTGATTATTATAAAAAATGCAATTCAATAGGAATGTAATATGAACCAATAAAACGTTTAACCAAATTAATTTGTGTGATTTATTACAAGGAAGCCCTTTATAAAACTAGATAACCTCAACATTAAACGCTAAGCTATGATTACACTGAGACATGACTTCATAAAGCTAGATCAGAGTATGACAAATATGATAAATAAAGGTTGAATAAGAAAATTCTCGAACAGCGTAAAGCATCAAAGTTTGCGGCGACATGTGTTTCTTGCTGATTCTTTTATTGCAACGATTCTTCCAAAAACAGTGGTAAAAGGATACTTGAATAAAATATCATTTGAATTTGAATAAAATATTCTTATAAAGCCGATCAAACGGCTAATGATTCGAGAATTTTGTATGTAAAACAATGACACTGGTGTATATCGTTACGCTACGACAAAGTTACCTTATTTTAAAATATTATTCGCTCTTTATATTGTTCTCAAGTTGTTCAATATAACTATATTTGTTTCTTTAGCTAAAGTATTTAGTTAAAAAGAGAAACAAATAATAAAATATCATCAAAATAATAGAATATCAGTAATTACTTCATTATCTATTGTCAAAATACATAATTTGTGACTATGACACCGTTATATCGAGTTATAAGTCGTGAACGACAAACCGTTTTGTTATAATTTCCCAAAAATCTGATTTTTTCAGTTAGGACTAAATAATTTAGTTAAAAAGAGAAACAAATAATAAAATATCATCAAAATAATGCTAGAATATCATTAATCACTTCATTATCTAACGAGAAAAAGGGGTTGTTAAGTTGTTAAAAAGATAATGAATTCCATTAGCCGGACTGGATTCGCAAAATATTTCACTTTGCCAATTTAACTGTTGAAATATTTCAATAACGTTTTCCTGTTATGAAACTTATATTAATATAAACATTATTATCATTATTATTATGTAAAATTAATGTTTTTAATAAAATATAAAAACTTTCTTCAATGTTACATCATCGTATCGTTGACTTTACGAATAACCTTTGTAGAGTCTATCTCCTGATGATGCTTCGGTGTCGAAGCGAAACGTGCGTTGAGAAAAGGATCTGTCAATTGATTGCGTTAGTCGCCACCCAGGTATGTAATCAAGGGAACATTCGTGCTACGAGTGTAATGCCTTGGATCGCGTATTAAATGTCTCCAAGAAGCCAACATTAAGATGTTATGTGTAGTTGCAACTAAGAAGTACTGATTATTTTTAAATAAAGTTTTTATACATCAATATTAATATATTTTTTTGAAAACACAGATTTGTATTTTCTATAAACAATTATTATAATTTTACACAAATATTTTTCATTTATAGCGTATGCTACCAACATTTTTATAACATCTATAAGCGAGTTCTGCCGTCAAAAGGCATTTCAATATTTGAATTTATTATTGCTTTATTAATGACTCTAGTGTTAGTGTAGGAGCAGGCGACTCTAGAAGGTAGAGTCAAAGAACACTCGTCTTTATTATTTCTAATTAATTTTGTCAAAATATATGTATAATGCAAAATTAATATGGTATCCGTTTTTTTCGTTTATCGTAAATTATTTTAAATAGACACATATTTACGATGTGTATAACTAATTAAACCGTATAAGTTAGAATGTCCCTTTGGAAATTCGAAAATAACTCTGTCTGTTACGAAAACAAGTTATTGTTGAGTGAACATTATTATTGTGTTATCATGCCGATTTCAGTGAAACCGAACGGCCGACATCAAGTCATAAAATATTAATCTTTGTTTACGTCTTGTTAAGATACTGACCATTTCAAAATAATTAGTGCTAACTTGCTTACCCGCTCTTAGTTAGTGTGTATGGAAAATCGATTATCGTTATCCAAAATCGATTTAGCACTTAATATGGTATGGATATGGTTGAAGCCTGATTGATTTTAGGCTTTCGTTTTCAACCTATTATAATTAATAAACATGTTTAAATATGGTATAGTTATGTGTTGCATTTAGATTTTATTTTTGGCATCTTCAAATAATAATATTTTTTATTATTATACCTTTTAGTCGTAAAATGATTTTTAAAACTCTACTGGGCTATTTAAATAACATTTTATTTAAAAAAACATATTTGCTCCTGACTTAATTATATAAAAAGAGATAATCGGAAAAATTTAAAACGGCTTTTTATATTCGCTAATTAATCCAGATTTATATTGGAACCAATTATAACATTAAATTTATTATATAAGATTTATCGAAAATAAGATAAAATGATTGTCATTATGAATATAGACGGTTATAACATAAATAATCTATGGGGTTAGAGAGGGGTAGACCTATGCCTAACTGGACGTGTAAAGAAAAAAAATACAAAAATAACTAAAGAAGGTGATATTTTATGCTAACTGGTATTTTATTATATAGGGTCAAAGTGCGGTTGAAATTTTATATATAATATAGCCTTGAAACTTGATTTGAAGTGACCGACTGATAAACACAACGAAAGGTGCATTACAATGGCTTAACGTTCGATCATGATGTCATATTTTATTTGAATAAGGCTGTAAGAGACGCGGAAAGTTATAAAGTAAAATAACTTATGTTAACCAGAAGCTGCAAATGTTTAAAACTATAAGGAAAATAATTAGAAGAAACATGAGGTATGCTGGTTGGTCTATCATTAGCTATCGAGTATCAGACACACAATATATTCCCAAATTAATTTCGTTACTTTCTAACGTTACGTTTTACGTTACTTCTTACCGGAGTGGCTCAGAAACCCAAAATGAGTTTTGGCCTTCGACAAGTTTTACGTTACATTTTACCAATTAATATATTGAACTAATTAGATAAATGTTCAACAAACATACTATTTATACTTCGAATAATTTAATTTATCAAATAGTTCAGAAATTACTTTAAATCAAATCAAAAATAATTATATACCACATTTACTACAGTGTACGTATAAATTAATATTATCTATTCATGTATTGCGGGTTTATGAAAATATTTCAATTAAACCTAGCAACATTAATAAAATTCCATAGTATTGTACAAGAACACCAAGTCGCCAATATTTTGAATAATATTAGACATATCAATATCATAACAAAATAAAATGTTTCTGTGAAAAAATACAATTTTTTAATTATGTATGCATTTTGTTAATAAATTAATTCAATAATTAAACATATGTATGTATTTTCATATAGGATATCAAAGATCGGAACGCTTTATGACATCCGGATTATTGGTTAAATTGGAATGTTGGCAAATGTATTCTAGAAACATAGAGAAACTTCAAATATGTTACCATGTTTACATAATTTCCACTCTTACGGGAAATTAATGTGATCATCATCTGTAAATTGTTATCATTGCAAGAGAATATACATAACAACAACTTACTATCAAAATGCCTTTAAAATTTTCACATCACCACTAACTCTTCTTCTTCCTAGTATTATTCCGGTCTAATACCAGGGTCCACTTAGATTGCAGAGGAGGTGGCTGTGGGGTGAGTGAAGATGACCAACTGCAATCTGACCTCATCTCTGGAAACCCCACAATCGCTACAATCTCAAGACTAATATCACTTAGGGACATTAATCGGGACCCACTGTTTGACGTGACTTCTATACCACGGAGGAAGTCGAAAATTTGAAAACCAGTGTTAGGGGACCAATGGGTCACCCATCTATCACACGGCCACTGCAAGAGCCATTTAACCCAGCGATCGACTCAAATGCCAACCACTAATTAAGAGCTACGACATCCTTGTCTCGTCGTTCACGTCATCACTAAATTTTAAGCTATATTCTTTATAATTAGAACGCCTTTTTTATTATGAACTGAACGTTACGTTAACATACAAATATTTTGTACTTAAATCAGTAGAAAGCTGTTTTATAAATAATACCTTTTAAATTGAAAGCTTACAAAGTTTGCTCTGCAATAAAAAGTGAAACTATTTGGATTACGTAAGTTTATATTTTAAATGGTAAATGCCCTTGCTAATTATAGCAACATTCTACTGTCAGATTGATCGTTAGCTGTCTTCGACTTGCAAGGCATGATGTTTCTCGAATAGTGTAAAATAGATGAAAAAGCGCATTTGTATGTGGATCCTCTATCGTTGCGAATATATTTACGAAGATAACTAAGTTTAAGTGTAATAGATAGAGTTAAACGTGTGGGGCTTGTTTTATATTTATATAAAATTTAAACAGCCGCAGAACCTTGGAAGTTTTTCTATTTGTGGTGACCAAAAAACGCGTATCATTAGGACCTCGTGTTAGCTTTAGAACTTCTTAGTATCTCTCCGTGGTGACCGAGAAGGTTTTAATATTTATAAACATCGAAAAATAGGTGTGTTAACTCAGAAGATATGGCTAAATGGGGAGAAGGTGACCCTCGGTGGATCGTAGAAGAGCGACCAGACGCGACAAATGTTAATAACTGGCATTGGACGGAAAAGAATGCTGGACCATGGTCTAAAGATCGGTTGAAGGAACTTCTGAACAATTTGAAAATAGCCCAAAACGGCATAGATTGTAAAATTACTGAAGTCGAGAAGATCGATGGCGAGGCAACCGCAAATAATAGGAAAGGGAAGTTGATATTCTTTTACGAATGGGACATTAAATTGAAGTGGGAAGGCCTGCTGGCGGGTTCTACGGAAAAGATCAAAGGCGAATTACACATCCCCAATTTGTCTGAGGAAAATGACATCAGTGAAGTTGATGTGAGTAACCTATGTATTTAAAAGTGAAGCGAAATTTTGCTGTACAATTTTACGAAAACTGCACAGATGGAGGAGTATGAAATTTGGCACAACTATAGTTTATATAGAGGAGGGTGTGGGAATGCTAATATTTTTTTATAATAAGCAATATTAATACATTAAATTATTAAAATAAATCAACACACACACCAATGCTAAATACTTTACACACACATGTATATCTCTTATAATAAGATTGTGTCAAAATATAGTGACATGACAATGGTAAAAATAGTAGCATTCAACCATTTTTGTATTAGAATTTGTAGCATAATAAAGTTTTGAATGTGTTTATTTCCCTATTCATTTTAGGTATATCACTAAACTAAACTGGATAAGTGCCAATAAATAATTAAGCAATAGTAATGTACACATGATGTAGGTAATATACTGAGCTCCTGCCAAATTTTTTCATAAATTCTATTTAATTTTTGTGTTAATTTTTATCAATAAACATTAAATATTTCTATAAAAAGTAGCATATATGTAACTCTAGGACCTCCTTTCTTTTTACTTTCGAATTAACTAATTTAAAATTTTTACTATGCAATTTTTCAATTTCGCAAATAGTTTAAAAAAGTTTTGCAATTGTGCAATTAAATCATGATTAAAACTAAAACACATCATTTCATTATTATATATAGCACCAGTCATTAATTATAAAGTAAGTTCTATTAAAAATTTAAATAATTCATCTATAAATTTTTTATATTACATATCTGTCGGATTATTTTCGGTAATTTATTATAAATTCCAAAAGTCATTTTTTTTCATGTTATAAGCGGCAAACGAGCAGGCAGCAGGCACCGAAGTGCCCACCGGCTCCCATGGACATCTGCACGACCAGAAGGCCAGCAGATGCGCTGCCGGCCCTTAATGACGAGTTTAGGCCACATAAAAATGTAGAACGTAATTTTTAACTCGGGCGAGTTATTTCATAATTTGCTAATACTAAGTGTTCTCGATTTATATTGTCTTACGCTTAAATTCTTATAAAATCTATAATATTATTACTGTGATTATTAGCAAAAATTATTTTACCGTACTCTTATAAATCGTGTTCATAGTCAATAATTTGGTTGGTTTCTATTAGTCTTGAATTATATTTGTATTTGGACGCTATTATTTTCTCAACAAAACTTTATGTTTGAACTTAATAATAACGAGCTGCTTTCACTTCGTTTACACTCGTCTTACTGAGTAGAGGACCGTTTCCCTTGTTTCTAAAGCAGTTTAATGTTTATATTTATTCTATTTGTACTTATGATACCTTTCTTTTGTTAGGTGATACACCGTCGTGATGACTTCGGTATTCCAGCCGAGAACTTTAACAGGGATTGGAGTGATTACAAAAATGGTTTCGGTGACCCAAGCAAGGAATTTTGGCTGGGCAATGAGAATATATATATGCTGACAAATAATGATGATTACATGCTTAGAGTAGAATTGGAAGATTTCGACGGTAATAAAAGGTAAGCTACGCTTTTTTTTCTTTATCATGCTTCCACGCCTAAGCTTCACAAGCATTTTGAGTTGATAGCGATAAAGCGAACGACGAAACAGGAAGAAGGAAGCCCTTTTATCTGAATAAAAGGTAATCTACCTTTATAAAAAACTTCACAAAAATAGAAAAATAATGGGAAAAAGGAAATTGTTATGCAATGTTTATGGCTACCCTACTTTCGTCTGACATTACCCTGTCATCGAAACCCTTCTTTGAAGTAAACAAAGGTAGTGACATAAAATGTTTTATCGTCGCTTCGTCATTTCACTGTGCAAAGAACACTCGCCATGTGCCAGTGCTACTAGTATTCCTCGCGAAAAGGGAAGTAAGAAATGTTGGCGACAACACTTTCGACATTTCCTTTTGTTTTAAAACAAAACAAACAGAATTGATGTCGGTCTAGTCGTTATTGAGTTTTAGCCAGACTATAGAACAACAATTAATATTTATATATATATAGGTATATAAATACATTCAGAATTTAATAAAACACTAGTCGCTGTTACCTTGGGGCGTAGTCTTCAGACATTATAGACGCGTTGAACTCGTTATTATGCAGAATTAGTATGTAATTGATTTCTAAGAATAAATGTATCGATACATTAAATCTTAACTGTAGATATAAAAGAAATAAGATGTACTGAAGCGAAGGCGAGCAAATGTCTTCATAACTTTGAAAGCCGTATCCAATATGTTGTAAATGGAGTCAGCGCCTGACGTCTGAACGGTTTTGTACAAATTGTTGCAATAGGTACATAAATTAAATTATTTTCAAACAATGGGAAATAGGTTTGCTTTGTAGAAACTAGCTGCGCTTCGCTCGCGGTTTCTTTATATAATACGCTAAAAGCCCCGCAGTTACAAGCTGCCTGGCTTAATTGAAAAAGTCACAGGTGTTTGATTGGGCTAATCTATTCGTATTGAAGTGTCTCTTTGTAAATTCAAAATAAATCACTTTTTTTTAGTTATATTTTTAGTTTTTAATAAAAAAAAGGACACCCTTTTCTTTTTACAAATACATATGTTAAAAAAGTCTTTTATTTTAATGTTACATTTTATTTAATGGTGTAATATTTTTTGATATTTCTTTTTTATTAGTAAATTTTAGTTTTTGTGGTTCAAGCGATGTCTTAAACCAATTAATGCATCCAAGTTAGCCTATAAGTGGGGTAGTATACGATGGTCATCATCTAACGCAGAAAATTTCTATGAAACACATGGATTCTAATTCAAACGTACAAATATTTGACATATTAACGGAAAGGGTAGATCAATAATTCTGGGCAAAACTGTAGTCATTAAAATTATTAAAAAAAAATTAGAGCACTTTAACTACTTCTTTTCGTACTGTCAAAATGTAGATTTATATGCAGGAGTTACAGCTTTAAAGTTAGCTGCAAAGTTATGGCCGTAATGCAGGAGTCAGACATAGCAAAGCATTTGTACATTTTTAGCGTTGAAAACTTCAAATTTCTACAAAACTTATAAATATAATTCTCATCAGAAATTTATGTTCTGAAAGGATTATCAGGATAATCTATTTTATTTATTTATTTAAAACTTAGTTGCACACAAAGATAACAATAATGGTAAGAAAATATAACACACAGTGCTCAAAGGCGTTCTTATCGCTTAAAGCGATCTCTGACAGACAACCTAGGCAAGAGAGGATTTCACAGTCAGTAAGGGAGGTGGCTAAAAACAATTGAAATTGCTGAATAATGTGCACGTTTAGGAATATATGTCAAAGAAGACGAAGAAAGTGTTACGATTTTTCTGAGTACTCTATGGACGAGACATAAATTTTTGACAAGGAGTAAATTGTTATAGAACATTGTCTACATTGTATTTTTAGAAACTGAGATTTGCTACAACAAAAACCCTTTTTATTATTATTGCTTTAAGTACATATATTTAAATCAATAAAATATATGTACTTTAAACCAATTAGTTACATTAATGTTATAGTGAGTTCCTATAAGAGATTACAACGTTTTAAATTGTTCATTGATATTCGACATTTGACGACTGCGATCGTTATAGTCGCGGCGAAAACCTCGAGGTGACGCTTAGCGGAACGCGGATGATTAATTAGAAATATAAATATTTATTCTTTAAATAAGTTTTTAAAAACTTATAATTTAAGTTTTTTTTTAAGGGATAACGCTAGGCTAGGTAGGAAGCTTATATAAGCTTATAATTTGAAGAAGTTAAAAATACATTCGTTATTTTCTTAGAAATGTATATTTGTCTGACGTTAGTCATTTATAATAAAAATACCATGCAGATTTCTCGGTAAACCGCGCTGAACATTGAATACCTTTGTTTACCAACATAGATCGTGAGTAAAGCTATAACCGCGTCCTCGGCAACTCGCCAATAGAGGGCGCTAGTCCAAAATAGAATGTCGTTTGTGACGACCAAGTGGTTTAATAAGAGTTTTAGGCTGAGGTGACCATCAATTTGAAAATAAACGATATATAAGTCTAAATATAATTTTTATTCATTAGTTAAAATGACAGTGAGACCGTCCGTCTACCTTTATGATATTTCAAAATTATGTAAAATTCCAATCCAAAAAAAAAAAATAAAAACGCGCGTTATTCTCCCGTAATAGAAGAAAACCTTCCAAAATGTCAAGTTATGAATCTAAAAATACAGTAAAATGTATTAGATCGCATTCTCTCGCATGTTAATTTCCATTTTGTCTATTTTTACGCTATTTCCTTTTTATCCAAAGAACATATTTTACTCAAGGCGGTTTTAAATTAAATATAAATAATTTTCCGTAGTGTTACCGAAGAATTGTCACCCTCAACAGTCATGGTGGGCATTTCCGATGTTCCATTTAAGTACAGCAGTTCACATGCGTTAAATATACTGCGCCTAAGTCTTAATTTGGTACCGATAAAAGACGAATACAAGTGAAATACAAACCTATTTATATATTCAATCCTTCATTGATTCTGCAGCTAGATACAATAATAGTCAATGGTAGAAAGTGTCTATTAAAACATCGCCTCGTATATAATATTTCATTATATTCTTAATACTTTCTCTTCATATATCTCATACATATCAATTCATTTAGTCTTTTCAAAGAGTCTGTTAATCTCTCTCTTATTTATTTAATATATTAATACAGTAATATTTTAAAACATTCTTTAAAATATTACAATAAAAATATTTTTTTTTAGGTTTTTACTTTTAGAGACTGCGAAACTTACGACCTCTCTCAATCCATTAAAGATGTTTTACTTTCGATATCTCAGCTATTCACCAACAGATGGCGTAGTATATATTATCCGGAGTCATTGTAATAATTTTAACTTACGTATTAGGTTTCATTGGATAAAAATTAATGATTAAGTTAATTTAAAACATACCTATTGGCTGTTAATGTCGTCATTTCGACGTTATTTCCACACGCTGTCAGTATTTCATCGCTACTGCTGCCACCTGTGATCCGCTGGACGGAGCTCAACGACGCGTCTTCGCTTGTACTCTTTCCCACGTTCGAAGCATTGCCGCTAGGTGGCGCTGTTCTTTGCTTTGAAGCTTGCTTGTGTCGACTTAGAGCGAAAAATAGTGCTAAAACTGCTTTCAATTTCGCGTCTCTTATGTCTACAGCTGTCACTTGTTCTAATCCCTGGACCTTTTGCGCGTGCAGAAAGTCCAAGCAGCACTGTACGTTCTCCAACTGAAAAAGAAGCATTCAATTATTCTTAGTTTTTTATAATTAAAAAATTTCTTATAATTAAAAAACTTTTCGTAATTAAAGTGCTTTTTCATTATTATTTTTTATTTGATGATATAATATTTTTATATAATAAATACAAATTGGTTCCTGTAATATGTATAAAAAAATAAGAATCAGGAGAAAAAATAGATATTAAAAAGTCACATAATAATAAAAATCTAATTTTTGTGAGAAAAATTTATACGACGAAAGCGAGATTAGTTTCGTTTTACCAAAATTTTTAATTAGGATGTTATTTTATTTGACACTGGTCTACATTCATATGAATAAAAAAAATAAAGAATTCAATTTTCAAACTTACAGTAATTAATATCAACGAAGGTTATATTAATCGTAAGGAGCGCCTTTTTTAAATTTGGCAATTATTATGATAAAATACACATAGTTTTTTGTAATTTTTCTTCATTTATGAAATTCAAATTAAAAGCAATTAACTATGTAGCTAAGGCATAAACGAACTCACATTCGCATTTCTAATGTAAGTTAGGAAGGTCCAGATTTTAGAGCAATTAACATTTGAGAGTAATGCGTTTAAATGGTGGTAGAAGCATGATTAAATGAGCCAAATGATGACATACCAGCTGGCTCTATTAAACGTTACATTACAGTTCATGTAGTGGGCGTTCTCGCGTGTAATTAGCGCGTAATGGCGTTTAATGCGTGTGCATGCGTTGAATGCACGAGTTGAGTGTAAGTGGGATGAATGATTTGATTTAAGCCCTGACGTAATTCGCTAAATGAATTATTTATACTACAATTAACCTGATTTATTGATGAGCTTTTAATGAAGAAGAAAACTTCCACTGTCTCGACATGTTTTTATTAAACAATACTAGGAATAGAAAACAAGGCAAAAACATGGACAATAGAAAACAGGGCAAGGACATGGACTATGAAGGTTCTGAAGAAATATTACAGTATTGACTAACCAGTAGTTCTCCGAAACTTTCAGACTAAGATTAAATTTATATGTTATTGGTAACTAGCGGACCAGACAGACTTTGTCCTGCCCGAACGTTTGCTTAATTTTTATATTGAATTATAGCGCCATCTATTGGTCGCTTACGCCACCGAACGCCTGCCGCCGACCCGCTCTGCCTCCATATTTTAAATGTCTTATATCATCTAAGATATTCATTTAAATGCTATGGTGAAAAGAGCAATTTTGATCTGCATAAAATCTATAAAGTATCTAGCGTATTTAAATGGATAAAGATTAATACGGTATTCTTTAAAATAGCTTCGTAAATAGTTCATTAGTTTTTGTAATATATAAAAGATAAAAATGGTTGCTCTGGGTTATACTTAGGAGATAGACATTTATATGCCATCGCGGACTTTATTATAGATCTTTTTAAGATTTACTATTCCGTAATACAATATTTTGTTCTATCTCGTAGGGTTTAGCCAGCACACGCGACGTAAGTGCACAAAAATACGTTTTTTACGACATCTCGCTAGAAATCATTAAAATTCTCGGCTTTAATCTTTTATAACATAAATGTTTTATACATATAAACCTACCTCTTGTATCAATCTATCTATTAAAAAACCCGCTTCAAAATCTGTTGCGTAGTTTTAAAGATTTAAGCATACATAGGGACGTGCAGACAGCGACAGCGGCTTTGTTTTATACTATGTAGTGAAGATATATTCTTGTAACCAAAAAAGTCCACTATAGAAGGCTTTACTGACATTGAATGATAAAAATATGTATGTATTATGTGTTAAACAATACCAAAACCCTCTGTTAAAGTTGTTATATATCTTTTTGAATGGGACAATACTAATTGTTATTTTACTTTATGTTCTTTTGAAAAAGCAACTTGAGTGGGCGTATAATACCATATTAATGAAAAGAAACTGCTGTAAAAGGCGTTATGATAAAATATTTTGACTTGCTAAGAAAAACTTTTCAAACTTATGGCCGTTATAAACTCGAAAGTCAATGTGAAATTCTTTTGTTCAACTTGGCTGTGGTTATGAACACTTATCAATAGTTTAAAATGGTTATATGATACTAGACTTCTACTAGGCTAACTACTAGGCTCACATTATGGAGGTTTCTAGCACCTGAATTTGAGAAGACTCTTTCAACTTCTTACCCCGCACAAATCCTCTGTGGAATCAATTACCAACGACTGTATTTCCGAACCGATACGACTCAAGGGATCTTCAAGAAAAGAGCATACTCATTCCTCAATGGCCGGCAACGCGTCTGTAACCCCTCTGGTGTTGCAGTTGTCCATGAGCGCCGGTAGTCTTTTGTATAACAAGAGACAAACAAGCAGCCGGCATTCAACTAAGTGACTACCGACGCCCATGAACAACTGCGACATCAGAGGGCTCCCAGATGCGTTGCCGGCCTTTGAGAAATGAGTGTGCTCTGTTTTTCTTTCTCCAGCCCACTCCAGGCCACCACTTGGTTATGGTCCAAGACCACCTGTCATCACTTTTGTTTATTGCATATATGTAGGTTCCTCTGTCTATTTTAAGTGTATGCTCACGTTAGTTTCTGGCCAACGGTCGCTTCTTTAAATTCCGGTACAGATCCGGCAAATACGACATTCGCCTCCACTTTCCTCTCCAACAATAAATACGTCATGTCACCCTTTTTCGGTAACATATTCAACGTGAATATTAATTCAATACGCATTATTTTGATTAAATTAAAATAAAGCCTCTTCCACACCGCACCGGTCCAATTATGTTACGCCACACTCAGGCGTCTGCCCTTATAAGGCTCGTCTACTGATCTGATAGGTCACGAAAGCTTACAGGCGTAAGCTACTCTCGTGTTTACAACGCATCGTACATTGTATTAATATGCTCTTTAGGGTTCCGTAATCTCACAAGGAACCCCCAAAGTTTCGCTCCCTCTGTCTGTCTATCCGCCCTCAAAGTAGCCCCCCCCCCCCCCTAGTTTACAAACTATTACGTGTACAGATTTGAAACATTCCATTTTATTTTGATCGAAATCAAACAACGTTTAAAGTTATTCTTCAACAAACACCTTTGTTAGATACGGAACCCGTCTTTAAAAGCGTGTCTTGACACGCTCTTGGCCATTTTATTTTTTGACGGGATTTATAAAATTTATCTACCGTTGAACCAGATGCGTCTAATGGTGTTGCCATCATCAAATAACAGTGGGTATTTCCGAATCAATATGATCTAGGAACCTTTAAGAATAGAACATGTTCTTTTCAAATGCCGGCAACAGCAGCTGCCTCCACCAGTTGTTCCAATAGATAAGCGTGGTCCTTGGGAACTTCAATCGAAATAATACACTCATTCAAATGACAGCAACGCATCTGAAAGCCATTTGGCAATGCAGCTGTCCATGAGTTTCGTCTACTGATCAGTTAGATCACCAAAGCTTGCAGTCATAAGTTACTCTAGATTTTACAACGCGTCGTACAATGTGAGTAAATACAACCATGTGTTTCCTCTTTCTCTAACCACGCTCATGAGAAAAATCTTTATGAAAACAAACTTTCTCAAAACAATGTAAACAAAGCGTATACATATCCGTCGAAAAACTGATATTTGGCCGTTTCTTAATGGTTTTACTACGGAAGCAGTTGTCACCAAGTGTCTTCAACTTTCAAGAAGAGAATAAATTATTTTCTCGAATACCGTCAACACGATATCTGCCAGGATACTGGCAGTGCACTGGTCAATGAGGGTCTAAATACCTATTTTATTCTATTACTGGGTGTAGGCCAATTCCGGAGCGCACCACATTTCTCGATTTCATATTAACCTGGTCAGTCTTCTTCTTAGAATGCCTCTCCACTACTGGAAGTTTTTTAAATGCCTCTTTGTCTCTGGCTAACTGGAAGAGCTCATGAACAGTCTTAATTCCTGGCTATTCCCAAACGTTACGTAGCGTTGCTGCGCCTTCCCACCCCCTATCTTCTATCAATATTTCCCATTATGATGGTCTGAAGCAGCTGATACTTATTGTGTTGCAGAATAAGCCGTAAGTAAGATATTTTACGCTGCTTGATGGTCTTCACAAGCTCTTTACTCTTTCGTATTCTAGCAAAGACCTCGGCATTGGTTACCTTATCCGTTCATCCTACGGGACATCCTTCGATAAACCCACATTTCGAAGTCTTCAATTTTCTTCCGCAGGTCCTCAACCTGGTCCAGGTTTGAAAAATAAATATTTACTCAAAAGGCTATGTCAATGATCACCTATAACAAAGGTCGTGTCACTGACAACAAAAGCCCGAACCTCGTTTATACGAGATTTTTAAATTAAATGACATTCATGACACCCGTACATATCTTTGGATCGTATACTTGTCTCTTTTATATGGTGTTTGACAGCTGTCGCTCCGACACGACAATAGTGTGGCCACAGCATAACTTAACGAGATAACATCAAAGGTTTCACCTTACCTTAAAAGAAATGAGTATAAAGTGTGATAATGGTTACTGCTCGTATACTCAAGGTGTCAGCATGTATACATTTTCTTCTTGTAATCGTCTGCCCAGATGCAAAATTTATGAGGTTGTTCAGTATAGTTGCCTTCCAAGCAGTGCAATAGTGTTGAAACTGTATTTTTTTTATGTTACAAGGGGCAAACGAGCAGGCAAAAGGCAGCTAGGTGTCTACTGACATCCATGGACATCTGTACGACCAGGAGGCAAGCAGATGCATTGCCGGCCTTTAATGACGAGTTTAGGCCACTGGGAAGTCTCACAAACTGAACGAAATGCGACAAAAATACCATCACTTGACGTGACAGCATTGCCGCCACTTCACGCCGATCTTATGTAAGAAAGAGGTACTGGTACCCGGACGCACAGGCCCAGTTTGGCTACGGACCAAAAGGATTGCAAGCGTGACGCTATCTCTAATATTCGCGAGAAATCTTCTGACGTCCCATTATCAAGTCATGTATGTAGCAATTGTTAGTAATAATTCGTAACAGGCAAATTGCTGCTCAATTTTAGAGTGCCATGTGCTGCCTTAATGTCCCTATTAAATAATCAACAAATTGATTTCGTCGCCAACTGAATTAACAAGTGTCCGCACGACGTTAGTACGTTTGGGATTTAAGCATCTAGATGAATCTGACATTGCCAAATGGGCCGGTTAATGCCACGCTTTGTAATACGAATAAGTTGGAACTTTTAATAAAAATTAACTTAAGATCGATTTATTAGCCAAGACAAAGAACTTTAGAAGAGAGAAAAAGGGGTAAACGTGCAGGTAGTTCATCACCTAAGCGCCCACCGATGCCCAATGGATATCTGCACCACCAGAAGGTTCGCAAATGTATTGTCGGTCTTTAAAGAAGGATTTAGGCTACCGGGAACTCTCACAAGTCGAACGAAACGCAACAACAATACAATCACTTGAAGTGACAGCATTGCCGCCATTTTACGCCGATCTTATATGAGAAAGAGGCACTGGTGCCCGGACACGCCGGCACAGCTTGGCTGCAGACCAAAAGGACTGCAAGCGTGGCGCTACCTCTAATTAAATTAAAATCTGATTGATTTACATCTTCCACTGCTTCTTTATGACTTTGGTAGGTCTGGAAGTCTTTAAAAAACTTCGGGCTCATGTTATCGGAGCTAGGGAAGCATTGCTAAGGTTCGGTTAGTACTCTTGTCTCCTTCTTCTCAGCGTTATCCCGGTCTAGTACCAGGATCCGCTTAGATTGCAGATAATTTGGCTGCTTGGTTAGTACTCTCTCTCTCTCGGATTTAATATATGCTGCGAATATTGTGGATGGTATAGAAGGGATAAGTCGTATTGTTAGTAAATTTAATTCACTTTCAAATTTATTTAATTCAAATTGTATCGCGCTTTGTAACGTCGATAGGCTTTTCAGTTGTTTCCACTAGGCCGCAGTATAAATTTTAGACTGTGTTAAAGGTCAAGAATTAGAAGACCAAATATTATAGGAATGTTTTAATAATCGCAGTTTTATGTTTAGTTTAGTAAGCCTGCGAATTTAATTCGAATTCTTTGACGCATTTTAACACGAGAGTTAACCTGCCGGTAGGTCGTTGTATAAACTTAAGCATGTATTAAAGGGTAAGAGTTTTAGTAAAACTTACAGAAATGTGTTACTAATCTATGTAAATAAAAATAAATTTCCATAATGTATGTAAGCGCATAACTGCCAAGCAGCTGCACCAAATTGGATAACTCTTTTTTTGTGTTGTTTATTGTGAGGACAAGGTTTTATATTTTATAATGTGCGTCTGTTTGTTACAGGTAATATTAGAAATATTGGCAACTGGAACGAGAACGGGAATTGCAGCGGGAACAAGAATGGGAACGGGAACGGGAATGGGCAAACTGGAATAATATTAGACGACGATAGAATGTAGTAAATAGTAAGTAACCCAACGTTCGGGCAGGGCAACGTCTGCCGGGTCCGCTAGTTTAATATTTGCGGACTTTATTTGAATTCTATCACGCATTCTTATGCGAGAGACAATCTCTCAGTAGGTCGTTTTATAAATTTGAGCCCGGATAAAAAACCAAATATAACAGGAGCGTTTCAATAGTTTAATATTCCTTTGTTGCGTACGTTATAAACAATTTGTAATATGGCGTAACGGGTGATAAGCACGTGCGATTTACATCGTAACCTGTTCCGACCTGCTTTACTTTATATTATAAACTCATAAACAGCGAGCTATTATTGAACAGGCCCTGAGGAATTCGGTACTCTGAGAGGAAAACAATAATGTGTTGAATTTCCTTAATTTATGCGTTTTGATGAGTTATTAAGGAAAATTTGTTTCATATAAACAAACAGGGGATTCGGTATATACTAAAGACGATTATCGCATATCATGGGTAGTATTCGGAGTAATTGTTTGAAGTTATACCGGCAGCTGAATTTTACCACAGGACATTTGAATTTCGCATTGCGCTTTTATAACGCGCCGTTTTTTAATCGCGCAATTTTTTTTACTATATATATACGGTATTCATATATGGTATATTTTCGTACCGACGATGCTGACAAAGCAAAACCGCCGAAATTTAACGCAACGTTTTTTTAACTCGTGCGAATGAGGGCTTACGAGAATATTATGAATATATGTAACAGAAGAAAAGGCATGTTTTCGATTACCTATTTTTCGAGTTCCGTACTTCTAAAGGAAAAAGGAACCCTTATCACTTTCTTGTCTGTTTGTCTGTCAAAGCCCTTTTCCTCAGTAACTGAAGCTGTAAAAACATCAACTCCCTAAGTATACGCAATGAAAAGTTACGGCCGTTTATGTCGTAGTTCCCATACTAGTATATTCGAAAAGGGAATCAAAACCTATAAGGTACTTCCCGTTGACCTAGAATCGTACAATTTGGCAAGAAGCTGTCTTGAATTATAAGTGTAGGAAAAAATCCGAAAACCGTTTATTTATAGTTACACCACAAAAAAATGCGGCGACTTTGCTAAATAAAAAAATCTTATGAAAAGTATAAATCTTCAAATAACCTGGTAAAATATTACATGATACTATGGAACCTTTAGTACGCGAGTCTGACTTGCACTTGTCCAGTTTATTTTTTCATAATTACAGTAAACACTGAAAATCATTTGCATCGCGTATTTTTTTTTTGGATCGGGCTAAAATGGGAATGTTCTCAATTACATTTTTTTAACAGGCTCGACAATTGGTATGTTCTCGATTACGTTTTTTTGAACAGAATAGGTATGTTTCCGATTACGTTTTGTTTAAGTCGCTACCGAATCGGAATGTTTTTGATTACGTTTTTTTTTCATAAGTACAGTAAACACTGAAAGTCAAGAGCACCCCGTTAATCAGGCTTAGGTCAGGGCGCGCGGGTGCAAGTGTGTCGAGGCCTGCCACTACCGGAGACAGGGCTGGCGACATGTGATAAAAATTTGTAATTATAAACGTAATTTTTCCTCTATTCATTTCAAGTAATACGATTGTAAAACAACAAGGTCAAAGGAAATCGTAAAAATGTATGTGACCGCAATTGTTTGCATTAATAATACATTTCGTTCTTTAATGTGAGAGACTGGGTTTTGCGCTCGGCTTCGCTTGCGTATGAAGCGCATATTAAATACAATATTACACTCAATGTACTAGGATACACTAGAATTAACTCATTATTGCTTTATTTCCCGATACTGTAAACTAAATTATATTTTATATTAATTATCCAAATTTCTTCTACAAATTTTTAGTTCACTTACACTTAAATGTGCAGTTAATTTTAATAGTTTCTTTCACATAAGATCGGCGTGAAGTGGCGGCAATGCTGTCACGACACGTGACGATTTTTTTATTTGCGTTTCTTTCTGTATGTGAGCCTTCCCGGTGGCCTAAACACGCCAGCAACGCATCTGCTTGCCTCCTGGTCGTGCAGATGTCCATAGGCGTCAGTAAGCACTTAGCTGCTTGCTGCCTGCTCATTTGCCCCTAGTAACATAAAAAAAATACCGTTCAAATTCCGTTTATTTTACTAAGGCAACATTTTTTCTTAATCTCTCTAACGCCTTTCTTTTTTATGCTAGTGTAGCAAAAAGTGCAATTTAACATCGCTAATGTGAAATTAATGTGCATTTTGACCTTGACTCGTCTGCAAAAGTGTTTTTATTACTTCTATCATCTATCTAATCTATTACCTTTCACAGGTATCTTCATACAGGAACAAGTTTAAGTTATTCGAATTGAATTCATTCACGAAATATGTCTTTGAAGGAAATATCTCTTCTATGTGAACTGCTCTTAAAATCCAATAAATATTAGTATAATTACTATATATTTTTACACTGAGGAAGTCGTGACCTAATAATCAGTGGTCGGAATTTAAGTCGATCGCTAGGTTAAGCAGTTCTCACTGCGACAAGATGATAGATACACATCTGAAAACTAGTGATGTGACCATTCCATCACTAGTTTTCAACCTACTCCGTGCACTCTTAAAGCAGTGGGCCCGAGTTTTTAAGCGTACCTTGGTGCTAAACCAGATGGAAAAAGAATGAATCATCATTTTTGTCTATGCCATTTAAAGTTAACTGTAGTTTAACTAGCACTAAAAAACAAAACAAATAAAGCATATTTAAAAATACAAAAACCGACACTGTACATCTTCCTCAAGGACGTCAGAGAGAAGGATCCTTGATTTATGTGGCTTGACATTTTCCTTCACATTATCATTCCACATATACATGTATCTTCTATACAAATATATAAAGTTGAAGAATATGTTTACTTCTTTACTTGAACGCGAGGATCAGGAATTACTGGTCCTATTTGAAAAATTCTTTCAGTGTTATATAGCCCATTTATCGAGGCAGGCTATATATCATCATGTTAAAATTGAACCCATTTTTTATATAATTTTACGCGGACGAAGGCGCGGGCACTGCTAGTATAATCATAAAGTCCCTTCCATGTGCTACACCATGGCAGGGTAGGGACCTTAACGGACAAACTATTAAAGATTGAAGAATCATTCGTCAATTTCCTCTACCACATTCCTTGTTTAATGCGATTTTATCAATTTAAAAATGCAAAAACTTACGCGACACCCTAAATCCTCCTTAAGAACGTGAGACAGAAGAATCCTTGATTTACGTGAAGGGCTGAACATTTTCCTCCACATTAACCTGCCATATATCATGATAAAGTCCCCTCCACGGGGCGAAGTGAAAAGATATCAATTCCACGGAACAATGGCGGCGGTCGTCACGCAATGTACGGACATAATAACCCTTTATTATATATAAATATATTTTTTTATAAAAATAATATTAGGAATACTTTTTTAGGTATGTCTAATATTCCCTTTTCTCCTCCTACTAAGCTTAAATTAAATGCTTGTATTAGGAGTGGGTGCGACTATACCCCAACGGCGGTGGAGTTTGAAACGGGTACCTTGCGGATTTCAGTCCGTACCTTATACCGTTGAGCTATTGAGGCTTTTTATATATATATAAGTATAAAATAATAGGAAGGACGACAAATTTTGAAAAAAAGGGTTTATAATGTTCTCAAGTATCCAATCCAAAACAATCGAAGTTGTCATGACGTCACGTTATGTTAACAGTGCGTTTCACTAAGCGTCACCTCGACGGTTCGTCGCGACCGTGATTATCGCAGTCGTCAAATATCGGAATGAGCACTTTAAAACCTTGCGTTCGCTTATTGATACGTACTTATAATATACGGTAACGCCATACGTTCTCTTAGCGGTTTGTTGTATTTTGTAGTTTTACTTTTTTGTTAATCCCTTTTTATCTCGCTCGCAATAAAAAAATAAATACGTTTGTTAAGTTTTATGTATATTATTCTATCAAATAAATACATAATTTAAATGATTTCTAATTACTGTCATCATGCCTATTCCTCTCTATATAAACAAAGGTTTCCGTTCTTGTACGCGTAGATCTTTTCAAGTACTAAACAGATTTTAATGCTACTTTCTCCAATAAATAGAGTTTGACTGGCCCGTTGGCGCAGTGGGCAGTGACCCTGATTTCTGCTCCGGGGTCGTGGGTTCGATTCCCACTTCGAGCCTGGGTGTATTATCTATACGTATGTATTTATATATTTCCAAAATATATATATTTGTGTATAACAGGCGGCTGTTACCTATAACACAGACATTAACTTGTCTACCTTAGGAACAGACGTCCGTAAAAAATATGAACATCTACACGAGCCCTCACAAAGCTAAGCTATTTACTAGTTGGTATATAATGATGGGTTTCTACAAGTGAAACAATAAATATTTAACATCCATGGCGTGAACACAAATTATAATGATTTTCCGATGACGATCACACAATTGCATCATTTGATCCAGTGCCTAGTGTTTGCCGGTCTAATGGCATTTTCAATTTGCATACAAATTCCAGCGCGCATCGCTGAGCTGTGCGGAAGAGAGATGAATGCAAGCCCGAATGCCTAAATGCTAGGATACTAGAATGCTCCAATTCCCGAATCGGATTATTCTAACGACGGTCTATTCAGCACTCGCTGCGCTAGGTGTGCTTCTGTGTTATTGCCGTCATTTCATCATTGAAATTGAACGACATAACATTTATTGCCGCCGCTATTCTTATACCGGAGCCTGACATAGCTTTATTTGAAAGATCATTTCAGTGATCATGTAGTGTGGCCAGGGACTTTGTGTAGGTGGCCAAAGTTTTGTAGAACTTTGTAGTCTTCGAGGACAAAAATGTACAAACACTTAGAGCTATGTCTGGCGCCGGCATTACTTATACTTTTAGAATCCTATAATTCCCGGTGGATTTCAAGATAAAACCATAAACAGATGACGATGTCAAAGTGGTGATGACAGTAATTTTTTTTAATATATAACATTATTTCCAACTAAAATGACTAATATAAAAAAATGTTATTTATGATATAATATACATACGTAGAAATATTCTTTGATGCTTTCCAACTATAATATTTATTATTTGTCACACTTCTTATCTGTATAAAACTTCGTTATAAATTTTATACAAGAGTGGCCCACCAACATCTAATTTCTTAACAATGTGACCCGGCTTTGTCGAGGCCAATAGGGCCAAAAGCAAGAACCACACAAAAAAAAATCAAAATAAAACAAAACTCCGCAACAAGAATTGGTCGTATAAAAAGATAGCCCATCATTTTTGTACTGGTCGAAAACAATGACATTTCAAGCTGTGATTATAACGTATATCGAATGATTTTAAACATTCCCCTTTTACCGAGACAGAGGAAGATATCATGCTGAGATGATCGAAATGTAGTGCATTTTCCAAAACAACGGGTCTAACGATATGGGAAAATAATATTTTGGTGAAAACAACCCTTCGGCAATCTCGCCACACGCTATGAGAAGGCGTTTGGCAAAAGCGAAGTTGCATAGAAGGTAAAAAATAAATTACCCATGTTAAAATATATATATTTATTATATAACTAGCTACTTCCCCGCAACTACACCCGCACACAATTAAACTTGCGAGAGCCTTTACACGATGCTGCGCACGACGCAGATGCTTACTACCTATAAACTAAATCTCTGTATAGGTATAAAGGATATTCCTAGCAGTTTATCGTTCAGATTATTTACTACGTAAATATTAATAAATATTAGTAAATATTTATTATATCTATGACTTACCAAATTAGTATAAGGACGGATCGTACACACACTGATCACTATGTACTTAGATAGTTGTTTCCAAGTCACAGGTCGTAACACAACTCTTTGGTTACCTGCATGTCTCTGTATTTATACTCTCATGAACAACTATCCACATTTAGGCATACACTACAGATAGAAAGAAAGAAATGTTATTTATTCAAAGAATTTTACAATAATAACAGAATTATCTCAGAATTTCCAAAGAGTGACATTATGCTTATATACATAGATAGACATATATGGTGGTGTTTTTTTTATATATATTCGCATTACAAGGGACAAACAGGCAGGCGCTTCACCTAAGTGACTACCGACGCCCATGAACAACTGCAGCACCCGGAAGCTAGCAGATGCTTTGCCGGCCTTTATGGAGTGAGAATGTACTTTTCTTGAAGGTATCTAGGTTGAATTTTTGATTGATAGTTAAAATAAAAACAGCTACGTATAGATAACACATGTAACCACCGGCTCTTAGACTATAATTAAGAGAGACAACTGTAAATACAGGACAAACAACCGAGAGAGACGTCTATACAAGGATAAAGGATGTTATAGGTGTGGGGGCAGCGATGGGCGGGTCTGATGTCCTGTGGGGGTTATCCTATGGTGCCATTGGTAGGGGAAGATAGAAAGGACACGCCTCTGTAGCGCCAGTCGAGTTCGAATGCTCGTTCAGATCCTTGCTCTTCGATTAAAAGTATCTATAACTCCTTTGAGATAGATATAGATTCGATTCGTCGATTTAAGATACACTTAACGGCACAGAGGGTTATGTATTAAATGATTAAAATGAAAATTGATTCTATGTTTTTTTTTAATACACTCATTTAATGTTTATTAATACCTTAAATGAGAATGTTTAATTAACATAAGAATCTACTTTTATTATTAATAGTAACAAAAAATGATCAATAACAAAAAAGGCTTACCTTTATGTTCATTTTTAATGAACATTGTTGTAAAACCGGAATGGTATCCATATTAATTACTTTCCTGGTCCTAGCATAAGTGTCACCAATTAGCATAGTCTGGATGATGTTTGAAATGTTCTTTTGAGCCATTTATTATAATATAATACTATTGGCAGATTTACCTCCCATCGATTCGATTTGACCCGGAGCTCTTCACATCACATTTTGAGAGATATTAATATTGATATATGCAATATTGATTGTATTTAATAAGCTTTCATTGCACTCTCTATGAGATAAATTTGTTACTGATATGAGGAATATCTATATGTTAATACGTGAAGTAAAAACTCAATTGTGACATTTAATGCGTAATTATTAAAAAAATTGTCGAGCTTTAAATAGGCATATGGTACTGAATTACTTACTTACTACTTTGGAAGAATAAATATTTTTGTATTTTTTTTGTAATTTAAAATAGTTTTTAACGCGATTATTATATTTTGAAAGATGATTATATTGATAGCTGTAGGTACGTACTATTTAGTCGATCTAAGATCTCAGACTAAACTTACGCTAACATTAAGACAGACGGTGGAGTTTGAAAGCTGGGAACTAAACAAAAGAGCCGGTACAAGTTTACTACAATACAACATTTGAGATCCTTTCTCTTCAATGTAAAATAGATTTCAACAAGCTCTCTAAGATAGATACTGTAACAAATCAATCTGCTCCAGAGAAAATGAATAGGAGTATTACTGCTAAAATCTATATATACATATACAAAAGCCAAATGTCGCCTATCATGTGTTAGGTGAAAAAACACATCTCAAAAAACCACGTGACATAAAGAAACGAAACTTAGAAGAAAATAGTTTATAGCTAAAAGCAAACTCATCAAATATCTATTGGTGAGTTTGCTTTTAAAAAGTTAAAGTTACATAAATAAGTAAAATTAATTTACTTACTCTATATTACTTTTAATTTTATTTTTATATAATTTCTATATTGAACTCTAAATAATTTTTTTATCGTGTTTGCATGATATTTTATAAAAATGATACCATTTACATTCATTATGGACCGGCATATTAGCTATTATGTCTCTAATATTAGTATTTAAGTAATTGTTTAATATGCAAGTTGTAAGTGTACTTTTAAAATAAATAAATTAAAAAACTACTACACGTCCGCCAGGAACGGCTTTTTCGATAAGGCCAGTTTAAGGTCTAAAGGTTCCGACAAGTTTTTATGAACGCGGACGAAGTAGCAAGCACAGCATTTGGAAAAATCAACCAAATCAGCACTGAAAATTATAATTTCTAAAAACAAAAGAAAGTACACAAACATATAAGCTGCCATTAAGTTTAAAATACGCGCTTCAGCAAATACAGAGTGAGTTTAAAGTAGCTAAAAATTTTTGGTGATGATTTAAAATATGACAATATTGATAGATGTAGTATCTGTAGGAAAACTAAAATAATTTGCTTAAATCCGCGGATGGAAACAAAAGAAAATGGGTGAAATGTAACCCGACTGTTACATCGCCTTCTGCAATTAGCTAACCAAAACCAAACTTGACACTGGTCTTGTATAAAAATAAAAAATAAAAATAGCTTTATTCATTGTATGAAATAATTATTTTACTTCGAACGTCAGTCAAGAGGTCTACTACCAATGTCACTTTGAAGCACTTATTCTGAAGTACCGACCGAATCTGTATTTTTTAGAATTTATTAAAATCTTTCTTCTTGTCCTTTACTTTTTTCTTTTAAACCTTCCCTGAAATAAGTGGAAAGAAACAAAACGTGTATATATATGACAAATTGCTTATAAAGTCATGCGGACTCTTTTAATAAAAAATAAAACCTTAGTTTTGAATAAGTTTTTAAGCGTGTGGGTCATGGCAGTGTCTGCAAGTATTACTTAGACAATATTATTTTAGGACATATTTGCAAGCGGCGCCGCGGTACTGGCTCATACAAAAAATGCTCAACTCAAATACTTTTGCTTTTCGCAAATAATATTTTGACTACCCTTAGTCGAAATTATTTCAGTCCGTAAAAATCTTAATATCTTTTATTTTCTTATAATAATATTATTCTGAATTTATGATTATAAAATAATAATTGTTATTTGAACATTTAGTATTTTGGTTTTATCTTTGTTATTAAAATTAAAATACATGCCTTTCTAAAGATCGTAAGAAAAGAAATAAAAATACTTTTTGGCGATACGACTTTAAGGTTTTTTATTAGGTCATGTTTAATACGAGTTGAGCTTACTTTAAAAGCGTGCGTCGTCTTTATATTGTCAAATACCTTTTACTATCTTTACCATCTATCCTTTAAGAATTTTGACAATAGGATTAAAAGTGAAAATGTCTCTGGTATGTTTGTTGTCGCTGTATTTAGGAGATGAAAGGCAGGCAAGCGAAAAATCTATTTAAAGGCAACCTATCGAAAAATCCACTTCAATGCAACTATAATGTTTTTAAATTCGTGTAAATAAACTTCGTCTTGTTACACTGTTTCTAAGTCAAAAAAATGACTGGTACGATTTTTATGATTATGTTTGATTTTTTGGTGTCTTTGTACTGAACGGTAGTTATAAATCTACAGATATAGAAGCAAAAGGTACCTATCACGAAATCTTGAAAACTCGAAAAGGTGAATTGGCCGGGAGCTAGTTTATAATTAATAGACATCAGCTAAGAACTGATTTTTCTGTAGGAACATGTTAAGTAAGTCTAAGGGCTTCCGCAGGTTTAATTTTACGCGGACGGAGTGTTGGGAAACAGCAAGTTAACTATTAAAAATGCATAAGAAAATAATTTTCTCATATGCTTTAGTTCTGGGTTCATCATACTCGACAATTTTTTTTAGATTTTATAGAACTCTGAAGAAAAAACTTTAATACCGTATTCTACAAAGATAGAGCAACAAAAAAAAATAAAAGATTTATTTACGAAGATAAGTTCTATATTAATCTTTTTTTAGAACTCGGAATACAAACATCGTATTATACAAAGATTAGTTTCATAATAAAAATTTTATAGATCTCCGATGAAAAATAAGAAAATAAAAAGGCTATGTTATTTTACAAAACTGCAAAACAAAAGGTCGAACAAGCAATCGGTTTATCTCATAGCATTCATCTAAAATTATAGTAATCCGTTCAAACGGGCGTGAAGATTGCAAAAATAAATAGATTCCTCCATCACAGAGAACAAATACGGATTATCCGCAGACGCCGGCTTTGGCGCCAATGTTGCGTCGCCATTTGCAATTTGCGATTCCGCTTCCTTTACTTTCGTTTTATTTGATCCGAATGGTTTTTGTTTTTGACCAGTTTTTATATATGGGATCTTTAAAATCGATGCCGAAATTTAATTTTATTATACTTTTTGACAATATGATTTTAGTGAGAATAAAATATATGTAAATGTAAATAAGAATATACCTCAAAAAAAAAAAAAAACAACACACACACATAGATATTTTAATCAAATTCAAAAAAAAGGAGAATGTTCTCAATTCGACTGTATGTTTATTATTTTCTTTTTTGTTTGGTAGACGATACTTCAAAAGTGGTCCCATATAAATTTAATCAAAATCGGTGTAACGATTTTTGAGTAATAAAAAAAATCTAATAGTTTATATAAATATACATCGATGATGTTTTCGTTACCTTTGAAAACCTCACTAGTCATTAGAGCAGTGCGTTTACTTGGCCCACCCATATGATATATAGACAAATTACATCTACCTTCGTTTAAAAATTTTAAAGTAAATCATTTTTAAATAAAGACTAAATTTATAAGGTCATCTGTCAGGGTTTGTTTTAAATGAAATTAAAAAAAAAATTGGCTATGTATGGCTATGGTATCTGATATATTATTTTTAAACATTATTAAACATGTTTTAAGAATTAAGTTTGCAATTGCGTAAACGCTGGCTTCCTGTTCAAAATAAAATTAAAATATTCCTACTATTCTTTCTTTGCAATGCATGTGTATATGTTATAAATGCTCCAATATAATGCCCTATTGTAGCATTCATAACTTGAAAACTTTACAACTCGAAATATCAGCCTCCCCCATTGGAATATCACTCATTCGAGTGCAAACAACAACTTCGAAAAAAATGAATGTTTGGGAAAGTAGCCAAATTACATATGTACATTTTGTGGTTATAATATGATTCTTATTTATAAGGTTTATAAAACTTTTTAAATTACTTTGTTATATGTTCTTTTTTAACACAAAACAATTTGGCCTTATGCCGGAGCCAGACATGGCTTCATTTGAATGTTCATGTAGTGTGGCCAAGGACTTTGTGTAGCTGCGCAAAATTTTGCAGAACTTTGTCTTCAAGAACGAAAATGTACAAACACTTTGAGCTATGTCTGGCTCCGGCATTACAAAGATCGGATCCATATGGAGGTCATTATAGATAATTTTTTTAAATTTAATTGTAAAACGCTTCAGTGAATTTTGATTGAGTTTTTTTATAGATGTTTATAATGCATTAAGCATTTAATATTTTGTTTAACTGTCTACGTAGTTTTAGTAAAAGCTTTTTTAATTATAAAATTGGCCTTGTATGGAGACCTGTTTGTTGTAAGGCCATTTTGAAGAGCTTTGTAAATCTTAAATTTAATAAAAAAGTGAATTATATGTTACACACTAAAGTAAAGTGCTAGTTAATAAATCGTTTCCTTCATATAGGCAGTAAATAAACTAATACAAACTGTTTATTCGTTAAGATGGTCTTTCATGGTCCACCCATATTATGTATAATTGAACTTTAAAGTGAATTTACAATTTTATTCACTTTAAACAATTTACACTTCATATATTTTATTTACTGCCAATAAGCCTTTACTGTGTCAAACGAAACGTAACTGGGCATGAGAGATAAAGAGAAAGAAAATGCTCGCACATGTCTCTCTTTTGCCCCTACAGTAATATACGAAACGTAACTCTCTTTCTATCATTACTAACTTAGATTTCCCTCTCAACTCCTATTCGCCTTATCCGGTCATACTTTTCGTAACGCTCTCGTCACGCATACATCAGCTTACTCCCCAAGTCAAACGTAAACGTAAAGAACTTCTACTTCAATACTGTTATAAAGTACTAGTAAAATGAATGCCAAAAACACACTGCACTTTTTTAAGGCACCAAGCGTGCGGGTTTGCGAAATCGTAATTTTTTTTTTCATCCTTTCCGCCCGATCGGAGTTGTGAAGAGGTTTGACGTAATGCAAGAAGCTGGCAACACACCGGCCACACACCGGCCACAAATTGACCCAAAATCCAATTTAATGCTCTTATTATTAGCTATCGATGTGTGAAAATGTGTGTGGCCCCCCGTGTTCGAGTGTCGATCGGGGTTGATTTTTTAAAGGTAACTTTTTTATGGAAAACCATGAATTCGCTAAGACTATGTATTTATATTTCAGTAAATAAATAGCCTAAGCATTTCTGCAACCCCAGTAGTTCAGCGGCTGAATAGAGTGGACTAAAACCCAGTTAAATATCTAGACTATTTGCAATTTTTAGTACGTTAATGAGCTCATTTACGCAACTGTATAATTGTACTAGCGGATCCGGCAGACGTTGTCTTTATGCCGATTTACGTTCAGGCGAAAGTCCAGTTCTCATTCCGAATCCCGTGGATTATGCACACAAAATTGTATTCATATCGAACCAGCGGGTTTTGAGTACTAGGGCGCCTAAAGCTTGTACAGTTTATTTTTGTAAAGATTTTCTACTTGTAAGATTTTTATCTAAAATGTTATTAATGTTAGCTGTTTGTTTTCTTGGCATTATCTTTAAATAGATAAGTTAATAGTGTATTCCAATAAAATAAATGAAATGATGAATGATATTATGTTAATTAAAATTTCAGTTGCGAACACAAAATATTAATACTATTTTTTGTGAAAATGAAGATTCGCATAAGATTTCCTACACAAATTTTCAATATCTATACATATAAACGAAATTAATATGTCTGTTTGTAACGTTGAAATTGTTTGTTTTTACTAATTGCTTTATTAATTTGCTAATATGACAAAAATACAAATTAAAAAAAATGTGTCTTCTTTTATTTCGGATATATTCCAAAACAGCTGGACGTTTGGGACGGTAGTTTCACTGCTTGATAGCTTTGATGACTCGATTTGGGCGCACTGCGGAGAAATCGCTCCTCGGAAATCGTCGAGAATATTAATATAGAAAATACTAGAAGAAAATTTTTGTTTATATCGTAATATACGTAACAATTCGTATAGAAATAAATTGAAACCTACTTCACCATTCTGAGTTTCTTCTATCTGAACTATAACACTCCTATAAATTAAAATTTTCTAGAAAAAAGTGTTTAGAACTGGATACTTTTAAGAAATGAATGTCATTTCTTAAACGTATCGCTTTTTCCCTAAGGCCTTACAGAGAGACCTTAAGGAAATTTTGTATAAGTTCGAAGAAAATAACGCTGTGGTGACACATATAAACGCTGTTGTTAGAAGCTACTTATAAAATAAAATAACGTTTCAAAATTACCTCTGAATTCTTCTCTCAAAGCCCTCTTGAACGAATATTGATTGATGGTATAAAAGTCAAAATAGGTTTATTGTTTTCAAAACTCTGCAAAGGCTAACAATAAACGTCTTACAAAAGATCAAAAGACTTTTATACCTTTTATTTTATAAAACTATAAGGTTTACAAGGTCCCCTATAAACCCCACTGAAGACCCTTATTAAAGAAAATTATACTTACACGAGATCGCCGGTTTGTTGTAATTCGTCCAGAAACTTTTTTAATAAAACGACATATATTGTTCGATTCACAGAAAAATAAAATTTGGTTATTACTTCACGGCTGTCACGTTTACGCTTTGACATCAGCCAATGTACGTGTGTGTAAATAGTGTAAATTGTTTGGCATTGGTGTGCATGTGAGTTTATTTTAATAATTTAATATACTAATATTACATATTATAAAAAAATATTAACATTCGCACACCTTTCTCTATTGGAACTACAATTGTGCCAAATTTCATCGTAATTCCTTCCGATATTGTATTGAATTGTACGATATAATATTTCAACGGTGATAAACAATTGTGATACATTAGTGTCTGTGAGATGTTTTTCGTGTTGTGTTTGAAGCAGTATTATGTGATGAAATAAATTGGTTGTATTGGTGTAATGGCGGATGATGGGAAAATGTTAGGAGATGTAGAATTTAATGAAACTGTTTTTTTTTTTTACATCTTTAAATATAAATATTAGGCTTGTACTTTATTTTGTAAATACTCGAAAGATTAAAAGACTTCAACACAATTTTCTTTGATAACATGGATAAATTGTTTCAGTCTTGGATAAAAAATGCAAATAATCTAATATTAAAACAAAAGTATAATAAAGCAAGAAATCGGGCAAATAAAATAATAAGTAAAAATAAAAAGAGATGCATTAAAATAGACATAATTGCCAATAAAAATAATCCTCGTCAGCTCTGGCTAATTTTAAACGGAATAACTGGTTGAATAAAGTCTTCTATCAATAACGTGTTATCTAGGGCCTTTGAAAATTTTGGTATCACTAGTAAACACATTGCCGATAACTTTGCTCATTCGTTTAACAAAAATGTCAAAAGTTTACTTGAACGCGATAATCTCAGGAACTACTGGTCTGATTTGAAAAAATCTTTCGGTGTTAGATAGCCTATTTATCAGAGAAGGCTATATGCTATATATCATCACACTAAAATTGAATCTAATTTTTCTAGCTAATTTTACGCAGACGAAGTCGCGGGCACAGCTAGTTTGAAATTTAGTGAAAATATTTTTTCTTATGAGTTTTTCGCAAATGCTATCAATATGGAAAATTCCAAATCTCTAGATCTAATAGTCTAAAATCCTAGCTGGGGGAACCACCTTGCAGGTGGGCAGAAGTCAGTTTTGGAATGATTTACAATTGGACAGTTCAACGTCCATGCTGGTGACTCTAGTATGGTCTATGGTTTTTTTTTGTACAATTATTTATTAAGAAATTTTTATGTATTTTTAAAATGTAATATTCTCTACATCTTCCTTTAAGTTTAACACTTCTATTAACGAATCGAATGAGGCTAAAAGACGTTAAATCTTCTTTGATCAGTTTATTTATTTATTGTCAATCAAAAATACAACGAACTTCTAGTTCAAAGACACCACTAAAGCATATTATATCGAGTTTAAAATAAATGAACATAATCGTATGAAAGTATGATTTTTTTTACTTTTCAGTTTCTTGGCGGTTTTTGAAGGCGGTTTTCTTTTTATTTAAAAATAATATATTACTTTATTTTCAATTTATTGTTCACGTAATCATGATAATTTATAGACCATTTTAAAGATAATTGAATTGGATAAAGATTAAATCTCTTACCTTAAAAACCTTTTCCCGTCAATAATAGTCATTTTTACAAGTAATCTCTTGAGAAAATTGAGAAAAATAAAATGTTTATTTTCTTTTTCTTCTCAGGTCAATATTTAAATAATTTGGCAAATTTGAAGATAAGAGGACATTAAATTCTTAAAGACCCACATCTACGAGCCTTGCGATATGTAGTTGTATTATGGTCTATAAATTTTATTATGGTCTGTAACCAGTTGTTTCAATAATTTATCTGTTTAGGATTTTTCGTATATGATAATACATAACCACATATTTATTATACGCATAATATTATATCTTTACTCATCATAAAAGGCTCAATCGTATATAAAAGGCCAATATGAAAATACGTCAATATAAATCAATATAAAAAATACCAAATACATGCAAGAGAAGAGTTCGTAGCGTAATCAACGAAACGCCTTTCCTAGATAGGTCAGGCGTTTCTATTTTTGACCTTATTTGATATTTCACGCGGAACAGGCTTTGTCCCGCTTTTCGAGGAATCCTTCAACATTTCATGTTAAAAAGAAACTTAAAAAGTTGTCAAATGGGTCATTTGTAATAACCGTATAGTTTCGGTCATGATTATCAGTTAGTAACATATTTATTTAAAATAAATTTATCGGTTAGTGACATATTTATTTAAAATAAATTTATGTCTGCCATTTTGTAAACTTTATTAGAAACTCAAATAATGGGATTTTCGATGTAAGGTCCCCGGGGAGGCCATTTTGAAGAAAATGGCGAACGAGCATGGCACGCCGTAAACTCTGTAATTACTGGCGTGCTGAATTCAAATGGACTTCATTTCGGTTTTAAATAAGGCAAAATGTTTAATTTAGCAGTGATCGGATTCCGTGCAGCAATTAATTGGGGATTTTCATTTTGCGACGCCAAAATGGACGCGCTCTCTGTGTATTGAATAAGCTACGCTTTGACTTTGTACCGGCTTCTATTGATTGCGAGTTCTTTATTTGAATATATTTATTCGTGAAAAATCTCTCTCGTACCGTTTACAAAAAAACATAATACCGACTTATTTTTTATCTTATTTTTTAAGATATGACATAAATATTTCTTTTTTTTATTTATGGCAAATCTATATATAATGCATATAAATAAATGTATTCAAATAAGTATATTTAGGACTATAATATGACACACGGATGTGTGATCCTAAGGTAGAAAACATAATGACTGTGTTGTAAGTAACAAAAGTCTGTTCTACACAAATATTTTTTTGAAGAAATATATAAATATATACGTATATATAATACACCCAGACTCGAGGCGGGAATCTAACCCACGAACCCGGGAGCGAACAGCAGGATCAATGCCCACTGCGTCAGCTGGCCAGTCAAAATAATAAACTTGCTTTTATTAATTTAGCTCAACAAAATAGAATCCAAAAAATCCATTGAGTATTCGTAATATTTTAATACGGAGAATATTACAAACTCAATGGATTTTATTGGCCGATTTGACACCGGAAACGTTTAACCACAAATTTTTAGTGTTTAAATTATTAATAATTGTTTAAAGTGAACAACATTCAAGGACCCAATTACAAAGACAGATAGCTTAATCCTCAAAGCGCACGTAAAGAACACATAGACGGGGGAAAGACGGTTAACACCCACCTCACGTGCCTAATAGATACCTTGTTACCCAATTCAATTGTATCACTTGATTTACCCACATTTAGGGGATTACCAACATTTTGTAAGAAATATAAGGTATTATTTATTTTATTTATTTATATACTCCAATTTGTAAGCTTTAATTATTTTATTTATTTATTTAAAGCTTACCAACTAGACTACATAATTTGTTACAAGTATATATACTAAAAATTTTGTAATGATGACATTATATGCTATCATCTAACTCAACGGTATAAAGTATGTATGGACTGAAATCCACAAGGCACCCGGTTCAAACCCCACCGCCGTTGGGGTATTGTCGCACCAGCTCCAAGCTTTTAATTTAAGCTTAGTAGGAGGGGAAAAGGGAATATTAGACATACCTAAAAAGTATTCCTAAAATTCTTTAAAAAAAAAAATAAATGAAATATCTTTGTATATATAATTTATTACATTTTAGTTTCACGTGGGTATAACACCGTATCTAGCTACAGCAAAAAGATACATGTTTATGACAATTAACTATATTTGGATGCAGACCAATACAAGTTGAAAGACTGTCCGTTAAAGATTTGTATACATTTTACGATTATACATTACTTTATTTATTTAGACGATATAAAATAAAAATATCCTCGAAACGGCGTGGGCACGATATGAAATGGGAGTTGCCGGTAGTAACATTTTTATGTCTATATTTTGGTACATAATAAGATATACTATACTGGTATTCTCTGAGTCACGAGTAAAACATAGATAGAACTACTTTCCAAAATATATCATTCATCCATGTTCATAGAATCGCCTGTGAAATATAGTTCAATAAATCGTATTACATTAATAAGCGATATAGTTGAAAATGTGTAAGGCCTCATTCGCAACAGAGCTTTTTTTGCTGTGCGTTCAAATAGAACATATGAATTTCCAAGATTATGTTCACCTAGCAGTGCTTTTAAAACGCGATGTTTTTTTCGAGCAATGTTCTATTATTAACGGTATATATATTCATATATGCTATTTTTTCATATCGAGGACTCAAAAAGACTCAAAAGACACTCAAAATGTAATTATATCGGAATTTAATACAACGCTTTTTTTACCCTCGTTCAAATAAAGTAAAGAGAAGGTCTTTAAAATGGTGAAGATAAAAAGTTATGTATATACCGTACTTATATTCTGATGGTTGAGCTGTAAGTAATATTATATATAAAAATAATATGTACAGACTAGAGTAAAGAACAATTTAAACGAGAATTCTGAAATATAATTGAATTTAGCGAGCGAGAGGAAGTCAAGGTGTTCAAGAGACAAGCTGTGAATAGACGCGTGAATCAGTTTACCTAATTATATATTGAACTAAACCACTGTTGCAGAGTCCAATGTATTAGCTTTAAATAACGTTCACACCAGTGTGCTGAATGTTCTATAGTTTATTATTCTTAACCGACTTTTCTTTAGATATTTGTTATTGAATGTCTTGGCTGTTTAATAATCCTGTTTCTTAATAAACGTTACTGTATATTTTAAACTTCCTTATGACGAGCAACTTAATGGTACGGAAGGGCTCTTATGTAAGGGTCCCGGCCTCAATTTCCGGCTGAGTCTAATATAAGACCAATAAAAAAGAAAATCGAAGAGTATGTCTGATTTTAACTGAAATGTTTTGTGTCCATCACCATCATCATCATTGGCGCTTATATCTTTTAAAGATCGGCAAAATCAGACATAATCAGAGCAAACGAATTTGCGCGAGAACGTAAGAGTTGCCGCTGTTGTGCCGTTTAGTCCTCCTAACCACAAGTCTATCGAACCATACTTTGTCATGGTGCTGATCACGATGTGCTTTATACATTATAATAATAATGTTTATTTCGTTTCGATACATAGTGTAGGGACCTCCTAGTAAGCATCAAAATACCTTATGCCTGATTAATCTTCCCTTTTGATTTCTTCTTCTGTTTGAGTCTTATTTCTTGGCGCGATCTCCATATGAACATATAGTAACTACTTGAACAGTATTACAAAATAAATCCTTATGAACACTTTTTAGGGTTACGCACCTTCAAAGGAAAAAAGGAATCGTATAGGATCGCTTCGTAGTTCATTCGTACTTCCGCCTGTCTATCTGCCAAGACTCGTTTTCTTAGGAATGCTTAGAGTTAAATATATCTGATCGGGAACACTAGAGCTGGCAACGGTTCCACATTTTTTTTAATCATTTAATTTAGAAGTAGTTTGCACATTTTTGGTCTAAGTTTTGACAACTTCCGTTCTAATTCTTCTTATGACGTACACATAAAAAAGATCTTTCAGGGTTAATTCCACAAATATTCAAATTCAAATTATTTATTAGCAAAAAACATGACATCGCACAAACGCTTACACGCTCAGTCACAATTGCGACATGCAAATGTATATCTTAAATAAAAAATTCTAACTTAATTATACAAATTAATGTAATACACGGAAGAATTCGCGGGTTGAAGCTTGTACGTAAAGTTGTAACTTAAGCTATGCTTAAGCGAAAATAAGTTAAGGCAACGCGGGGATTACTTCACTTTTTACAAGTTAGTAGTGCAGCTCTACGCCGTAACTTTAAGACATTTCGCTCCGCGCTGTAACAGACTGGAACGGTCGCTTTTCGTCCGGCAGTCGCTTACTCAGACTTATCAGCGTCATTTGTTATTTTGTTGCATCTTTATCGCACAAGAAAAGTTCTTTTAAAGGTGGGTTTAGACCAAACGAACATAGAGCTAGAGCTAAAGGTAGTTATTTGATGATAGGTCTAAAATAATTCGTACTATTTAATTCAAAAAATCTTACGTGCCTACAGAATATCTAAAATTATTATAATTTATCTTTATATATTTAAAACCTAACTTTTTTAATTTTTCATTATTTATCTCTTACCTAGTCTATATCTATTATCTATACTAATATATAAAGCTGAAGAGTTTGTTTGTTTGAACGCGCTAATCTCAGGAAATACTGATCCGATTTGAAAAATTCTTTCAGTGTTAGATAGGTCATTTATCGAGGAAGGCTATAGGCTATATATCACTTTGAAAATAATACAGTTAATATTCAACAAGTTCATTTAGAAACGTAAAAAAAGTGGTAATGGTAAGAATGTGGCTACGACAATTTACGTAAGAGTCATCGATTTCCAAAAATCTGAAAACATTTTCACTAACCGTATGAAGAGACAAGTACGGTTTACTAATAAATATGTTGTCTCTAAAGAATGAATAGTGTGTAGCACAACAAATTGCACATTTTGGGACCAATTTTACCTTCATTTAAGTGTTCAACTATTGAATATTTATATTCAATTTTAATATATTTATATTAAAGTTAAAATTCAAAACGGCTCTTCCTATTCGACTCCTGGCTGTTTTGTTTTAATCACATTATTTTTGAGAAGGTTTAAGATAAAAAAAGGAAAATTCAAAATAATATTTAAAACTAAAAGGCTAGCTGCACCCGCGATTTTATTCGTGTTAAAATAAAAATAAAAATAGCGTGATGATATAGAGCTTTCCTCCATAAATGGGCTATCTAATACTGAAATATTTTTTTCTAATCGGACCAGTAGTTCCTGAGATTAGCGCATTCAAGCAAACAAACAAACTATACAGCTTTATATATTAGTATAGATCTTTGTGATATTAGTCGTAAGGTTGTAGAGATCGTGGGGGTTCCGCGGATGACGTCAGATGGCAATCGGTTACCTTAACTCGCCCCACAGCTACATTCTCTACAATCTAAGCGGACCCTGGCATTTAACCGGGATAACGCTAGGAAGAAGAAGAAGTATTTAGAAAGATAAATATAAAGTAAAGAATAATATATAATGGAATTTACTTAAATTTTGTTACATTTAAAACTTTTAAAAAGTACAGAATTTGCTACTACTTCTAATTTTGTATCGATTTGATTGAATGCTATATTTTCTTTAGTGTAGTATTTATTATTTTATTTTATACTAGCTGCCCGGAGAGACGTCTATCTGTCACAATTTTTATATTTATTCTCTATATTAAAATCCTAGCCGAGTCCGCGACTTCTTCTGCGTAAAATTTGGTAAAAAAAATAGATTCAATTTTAGCGTGATGATATATAGCCTATAGCGTTCCTCGATAAATGGGCTATTTAACACTGAAAGATTTTTCAAATCAGTCTAGTAATTCCTGAGATTATCGCGTTCAAGTAAACAAACATACAAAAAACTCTTCAACTTTATTATTTGTATAGATCAATTAAAAGCTTACACAAATCTCACGCTTAATAATAAACTGCCCTAAGTCAAAAAACGTTTTATTATTTACAACTTTTTCTGCTTATAATTAAAAACTGCATTATAGAAACAAACAATGTATTTTATTAATAATTAATGAAGTAAAAAATTATATTGAAATGTTATTTTACTATATTTTTTTTGTCTATTTAACTAAAAACTTATTTTAGTTCATAACAGATGTAACTCAGTGTTAGATGGATATAAAGAAATAATTCTTAAATTGGCTGATAGAGGACATGGAAAGTAAGGTGCCTGGACCAGTAGTTTCCGAGATTAGCGCGGTCAAGCAAACAAACAAACTCTTCAGCTTTATATATCTCTATATATTAGTATAAGGTAGTTATTTGTAAAATAATGCCGCTTCATCATAGGTATCGCTATATATAATATAGATCCATATGTAACGGTACTACTTTATATGACTTTCTATGATTAATTTTTATACACGAACAAACCTCAAGGCTGCCATTGGGTACGAATGGAGTTAATTTCTAATATATGGTACAATAATGTATTGGGTTATTAGTATTATCCAAACGAACAGCGATTTTTATGAAGGTAGGGATGACTGACGTATCAAAAGGTAACAATCATTCCCATTCATTCGACGTCATTTCCAAGTGTATCCGGTCCTTCATTATTAATTTATACAATAATATATTTCCTATTATAAAATTACAAAATAAATCTATAAATATTATATTATATTTAATAATCGTATACAATAATATATTTAAGTCCAATAATATCTAACACATTGTAGCGACTGCTACATGACTAGATGGCAATGATGTCAAGTGGAAAAAGTTACACCAAAAGCAAAAACTAGATGGCGCTGACGGATGACGACCGCTTGGTGAGAAAGGTTGAATGTGTAATGAATTGTGAGGGCACTTGGACCATTTACGAGCTCTTACCGTAATCAAAACCCTTGTCGATACTTAGTCTTGGCCATTACTACGGTAAATTATCCTTTGTTTCATCAATTATATGGACACTTACGTTAATGGATGTTTGGTATTGAAAATATTAACGGCAATTAAAGTTATAACTGTTGGTGTCTTACATATTATCTTAATATGTATAAATTACGCGTCACGTTGTTTGTCCGCGATGGAATACTAAACTACTGAACAGATTTTAATAAAATTTGCGCACCGTGTGCAGTTTGATGCAACTTGAAAGATAGGATAGCTTACATCTCAATTTATAGTCGCAAATGAAAATAAGTCGCTGAAATGTAGGCACGTGTGTAACTTCCGAACGACTGCATTAAATTGGATAATTTCTTTTTTGTTGTGTTCGTTATTGTTAGGACAAGGTTTGTGTAATAAAAAGGAATGGCAAAGCGAAAAGGAAGTGGAACAGAAACGGAACTGGAACGGGGAATAATGTTATAACAGAATGTAGTAATTAGTAAGGAACCCAACGTTCGGGCATGACAACGTCTGCCGGGTCCGCTAGTTTATTAATATAACGGACTTATATTGTTCCAAATGTCTCTTTACTTTCGGTTTTCTATATTTGTATATTTCTATATTTTAAGCAAACAAAGTATTGAACTTGTCTAATAACACACAAAAAACAAACAATTTTGTTTTAAAAGCTTAGTTCCTACTAAGTGGAAACCGGAATATTGGATATACCTTAAAAGTATTGCCAATATTAAAAAAAAGAAAAAAATGATTAATAAATATTAAGAATAAAAAGAAAAGTCAATTTATCTAGTACTGGGAGGATGGACTTTCCATCTCCTACTGTTGAAATATAACAATTATTGATCTTTACCCGTGGTTTTGATACTGAGTATAGAATACACAAATACATTGTTATGATATTTATTGATATCTCAAGTTAACACTCTCGTTACATCTCATCACAATGCGCCTAAATAGTTGTTCGCAGTCCCCGGCTGTAATACGACTGCCGTCCACCTGCGTCATTGTATTTATCCTGCTATACACAACTACCCTCATTTATCTATACACTACACTGAGTTAAAATTTTGCTAATTTTAGATTTATACTCAATGAAAAGTTCCTCATTATCCCGACCTGCGCTGAAGTCACGTACGTACATCTTTCTTTATAAGTACGGTGGACATGATCGGAAATAAATGAAACTAATCAGATAAAGCTATACCGCGGTTGTTCTGGCCATTTCTATGATTGCATTTGGTCCGGCTATAAATTTCTACGCTGGATCGAAGTGGACCTTATTGCGATTTTTATTGGATTCAAGCAAACCTTAAAGTTGATGGATTGCAGTCGTAAACTTGGGACTGTATTTTTACATTGGATTTACACTTTTATATACGAATGCTTTTTGAATTAAGACTTTCGTGAGTGTAATTCATTACATAAACTAGTCTTATTAAGAGAGAGGGGAAAGACGAGATATTTTGATCATATGGTCTACGAACCTAACTGACTGGTGAGCTCGATTGGGTTAAAAAAACCCTGGTCGTCCCATCGTACGATGGGCGGATGATCTAAGGAGGTGGCTAGTTGAATTTGGCAAGGGATATGGGAGAGTGGCAGAAACAAAGGGAAGTCTTTGCCCAGCAGTGGGTTACCAAGGGCTGAAAATGATGATATGGGTATGTCTTTCTGTAAGCAACCTGCACCCTGCAGAATATCACCACTACACAATGGTATTCACATAATATGTATTGTGTCTAGGCTGGAGAGCATTGGTAGTCAAACGTCTTTGAGGAGGTAGAGATATGATTCTCTATGCGCAAAAGAATGTAAAAAAAACGCCTAAGGTGTCGGAATCATAGAGAAAACTGTATCGTAATTAACTCATATAAATCAGATTTTTCTTTGTAGGTTATACAACTATTAGCTTGGTTACATGATGAGAATGCAGTATGATGAAATGATAGCTTCCTTAGTAGAGAGAACTTGGATTTAGTAAGCCCTCATTCACACGAGTTAAAAAAGCCTAAATCTAAAAGTTCTATTTAACGTTTTTTTACCGCGCGTTAAAAAGGCGTTCAAATATAACATATGAACTCCCAAGTTTGTGTTCACACGACAGCGCTTCTATAACGCGACGTTTTTTTTTATCAAGCAATGTTCTATTTTCAACGCTATATGGATATACATATACGCTATATTTTCGTATCGACGACGACGCTAAACAAGCGCCAACGCTTTTTTAACTCTCGTGCGAATGGGGGCTAAACGTATTGTACAAAAAAAATCCTACAATTTCTCGCATAATATTGGAAGTCATGTTATATAACTAGCCCTCTGAATAATGACTATAGAATTACGCTGAAGGCTGAAAGGCAGATAAATTTCCCGTAGCATCAGAATGGGCTATTATTTCGTAATTTACATCTCACGATCCGTTTTCGTGACCGGAAAATCTCAATCTATTGACACATATGGAAATTGTCGTGTGCGCTGTGGAAACTTCTAATGATGCGATCGTTACGTTGCAGAAGTTGTTGTCAAGTCGCCGCGGGGGGGGCAATTTCATTATCATTGAATTATCACTTGGTTATTAACGTTGAGTGTGATTATAGTCTTGAGAATATAGACCTTGTAGCGCGGATTTCTCATCTAAATCTCGGGTTCTGTATTATATAATGTATAGCGAAGTTATGTTCTTTGTAATTACAAGCATACACTTAAATTAAATTAAATCAAATGGTGTTTTATTCAAGAAGACTCTTACAAGCTCTTTTGAATCGTCAAATATTTTAGAAACTGCCACTGATTCGGAAAAGTGGGGCTACGAGAAGAGTTAGCAAGAAACTCTCTAGGAAATCTTTTAAAAATAGTTCTTACAAAAATTAATTTAGTTACATTTGCATGTTAAAAACAGAGTACAAAGCTAGAGCGACTTTATTCTAAGCAATTTATACTTTAGCGTTTTGACGTTTTTATAAATAGTATTGTTATCGTTTTTCGTTCGGTTTCTAAGAGTTCTCGTGTGCCGATTAATTTTACAAAAATTCAACTTTTCAATATAGTCCGTCGCCTATATGTAGTCTATAAACTTATCTTTTATCGAAAACTCCATCACAATTGGCCATTCCGAAAATAAAATTGGCTAAAAAAACAGATAAATTGACAAAAAATATTAAACTCATAACAAAAAAATTATATTCAGTTTCTACAATTATTATTATTAAAGGTAAATTTGAATACCTAAATGTGTAAATGTTCTTACGTGAATGCAAGAAACTTGTACAGTACATAATGTAAGATCCTATACTATATTTACGCAATTACCTAATACAAGCTTTTAATTTAAGCTTAGTAGGAGGGGAAAAGGGAATATTAGACATATCTAAAAAGTATTCCTAATATTGTTTAAAAAATATTTTGATAATTATTCTCACAAATTTTTAAATGTTTTTATTTGTTTTAATTAAATTTTATTGCTCAGGTAACTTAGAAATATTCCCGCATAATAGATAAATTGAGTAATAATTGTAGGAAACGCACCCCTTATGTTATACAAAGTTTAAAAGCTGAATTGATGGCAAATATCCTATAATAGAAACTGGTTTCGTTCAATAGATATTTAGATAGGTCAGATACTACAATCAATCAATGATCGGATAAAGATCAAATTTATTAATGCCTTACTGTTAGTTGATTTCAAAAAGTAATAAGTTGAAAACCCTACAGTTTATATATTATGTCATATTAATAAGTTATGGTATATCTATATTAATCTATCATAATTTTATCACCAAATGACTAATTAATTAAGAAAATAATTATACAAATGACGTTTTTTTTTTATTTATTTTTTTATGTTACAAGGGGGCAGACGAGCAGGCAGCAGGCACCGAAGTGCCTACCGGCGCCCATGGACTTCTGCACTAATTAGTAGACCCGCTAAAAACGGGTTCTTCGATAAGGTGAGATTAAAGAGATCTAAGTGCTTCTTAATTTTAGGCCACCCAAAAAACAGCCCAAAATGATGTCTCAGTGAATCTCCACCACCATATATACTAATAAATTATTTTTAAATAAAAAGAAAACCGCCTTCAAAAACAAAAAAGCGAGGAACTAAAAAGCAAAAAATAAATAGTACTTTCATACGATTTAGTAGACACTTACTAATGTGCTGAAGTCGGTACCAAGCCAAATAGGTTCTCCGCTAAATTGATGCAGATGGCCGTTGGTAGCAATAAAAACGTCAAAGAACTCTCAGGAACCAAACGATCCTTATATTGAACCAAACGGACAGGTCATGGAACATTTTTCTGATGCAGTACTAGGGTTGTCACTTGTACGAAGAATAGTTTAAGAATTTTCTAAGTAAAAAACTAAAAGAAAATATTTTATACGGCGCAGTTATATTCATATTACAAAGAAGCAAAATAGAGTATATTTCTTGTTTATTATGACTATCATTTATTTATTATATCTTATTCTTAAATACATTTTTAAATATTATTACAAAAACAAAAACATTAAGCGTGTAAACGATCATTCTGTTTGTGATTATGTTCGTGATCATGATTGCGATTATGATCGTGATCATAATAATAATCGCGATTATAATCGTCTCATTATTCTATACTAATATATAAAGCTGAAGAATTTGTTTGTTTGAAAGCGCTAATCTCAGGAAATAAAGATATGATTTGAAAAATTCTTTCACTGTTAGATAGGTCAGCTATCGAAGAAGACTATTGGCTATATATCATCACACTAAGACCAATAGGAGCGGAGCACCAATGAAGAACGTTTCAAAATCGGGGGTTCTTTTTCAATACATGTGTGTATAAATCGTTTCGCTTTGGTGTGCGTGTGGTTATATTTTAATAATTTAATATTTTAATATTCCTCTATAAGAACTACAATTAAGCCATATTTCATACCCCTCTGTCTGCGCAATTTTCCTAAAATGGTAACTAAAGTTTTCGCATCACGTATACATGTTTTATTCAATTTTACATATAATCATATATAAATACAATATAATCTTCTTATATATAAAATTCTCGTGTCACAATGTTAGTTACCGTACTCCTCCGAAACGGCTTAACCGATTTTTATGAAATTTTATATATTTAGTTATATAATTATAAAATATTCATAATTAATGTTAATAAAAAACATGTATTTGAGGTATATATAGTTTCGTTTCTAATATAATAGTTAGTACAACACTTTCGAAAATCATCTAAAATATATTTGTTGATAGTCTTTGAACAGCTCTTTTTAATTCAATAGTTGGGCCACGATCACACGCTATTGATGCACTAGTAGGTCAAGAGCAAGCCAAACACATGGATGCTATTATAATGACAAATACGATTAGGTTTTATTGAGCAACGCAAACCGTGAGGATTTTTCAAAAAGCATGTGTTTTATTTCAATTGTTTATAATCTTAATCAGTGGTCGAAATTTAAGTCGAAGTTTGTCCCGATTAATTTCATTGGTTGATAGATAGATAGATAGATAAATTCTTTATTGCATAAAGTGAATACAGTTTACAATATAAATAACTAACTTAAGTTTAAAACTATAAATACGCGTGCAAAGGCGGTCTTAAATAGATAAGCACTTTATTACACACACATTTAGAAAAAAAAACAATTATAGATATATACAGCTTAAACAATAGCTAATATGGTAGTGCGAAGGCGGTCTCATTGCTAATGAAAACTACTTATTGTATGGTAATTTATCTTATAAAGGACGAATTTGTAAAAATAAAATATTCAATATTAATCTTAAGATTTTTTTTTGGTGTTTCTTTTATTTTGTCCATTGGTTTTTTCGTTGCACAATTACAAAAAAAAGAACAATTTTACCAGCTAAAATTACAACGGACGTACAAGAAAAAAATGCAACTGTATGTATACAGATTTTCGTATATTTTCTTTTTTTTAAAGTAAAGACGAGAAAGGGTAATATGAAAAATACAGCTTACATTCACATCAATCTTTATTAAACTATTTAAAATCTATTATAATTCGATAGCGTCCGCCATGAAAGATACCACGTTGGATCGTATTGTGAATCTGCTTTGTTTGACCTTTGTTCTAAGTTTTGTTCATATTACACTTGGAATTTAATAAAGGTTCATGTGAGTTATTGCGTCGCATCGTGGCGAGCCTAATGCAGTATCGTAAATAATGTTTACAATTTGAGTTCCTCAACAGTACAAAATCAGAGCGTTTCGTATAGAATTAATGTAACCTAATACCATATCCACTGTTGTAACAAGTAGGTCGACAATCCTTTCCCCTCGTCAAAATAACCGCCTTCTAACTTGCAACATCGATCTGGACCGAATGCTTTCGGATAAACGTTCGGTTTCCTGGTACCTAGACAGTCATTCACAGCTGTAATAATAATTGTAACCAGGCCTTTTTTGTCACTTCTCTTTTGGGGGCACGCTAATTCTGGAAAGATATAAGTTTATAATTTCTGTATCCCCTCCCCACCCGTTGTCACTGTGTTTTGAGCTTAGATGCATTCTGCTAAAACAAAACATCAATATCTACAAGCAAAGAAATAAATTTGAAACGTTATTTTAGGATAATGATGATTTTAATGGTGACAATTGTGTTAATAAAGTTTAAAAAGAAGTAAATCTTCTACCCATCGGACAGGGTTCAACGCGCCCATTTCATTTTCAGTTTCATTAAATTTGTTTTTCATTTTATGGCAATTTTTCGATATTTACGGATTGGCCTTGATGCACTGCGTGCCCCCACAATGATACCTTGATTATATACTTCATATTAGTATTATGACTCATGATTACATATTACTTTCCGTTGTAAGCTCTTTCCCATTGGCTCAATCTTCTGGCATTGCGGAGTGATGTGGTTTCACTCTGCATCTTTTACCACATGTATCATGGGGAGTGTTCCGACGAATTGTTCGAACTAATACCGGTAGCTGCATTCCACCACAGGACATCTCGTCAAAATTTGAAATTCCACCCTCATCACCAAGATATCCTAAAGTCCACAACCGTGCGATTCTCTAGAAAATTCTTACCTCGCACAATTCCCCTCTGGAATCAGTTGCCAGCTTCGGTATTAACGAACGGATACGACTTAGGGACTTCAACAAAAGAGCATACTCATTTTTCAAAGTTGTCCATGGGCGTCGATAGTCATTAAGGTGAAACGCATAGGTATATAAATTATAATTGTATGACGTCTGACTTAATTTGGCAGATATTTTATGGTCTGACTTCCATGAAATATAAAAGTTAATTACTATTAAGGATTTGTAGCCCAAAAAGACAATTAGAAACTGTAATCTATCACTTATAATTTGAGTCTCAAATTATGTAAGAAACTCAATAAATTAGCAGGTATAGATGCGAAGTGAAATCCGTCAAGTGCATTGGGATCGGTTCCCGATTCTGCTGGCATATTTTAGCGTTCAATCCAAGTGTAATCTTTACTCTGGGCTCATTTGAAGTTAACAACCCGGATTTTGGTCATTTAATGAATGTATTATATCTTAAAACAAATTAAATTATCAAATGACTTTTCCGTTGAATATTCATTAATAATTTAACATTGCGTAAAATTGTTAAATTAATAACGCAAGATTTCGACGTATGATAGTTTTGTATAATTTGTCTATATTTAAATATAAGCAATCAAAAAATATATTGAATGAATGACCAATTTTTGTTAAAACGTTTTAAAAACAACTGCCTAAAGGCCACAAAGCATATTGATGATTTAATAATATTGCATCTCAGACTAACATTACTTAACCAAGGTAAGAGGTGCATGGTGACGCAACTATAGCAAAAACAAATTCAGATATGGATTATCATGCTTTGTATATCAAAGTGCACCGCGTTCATGATAATGCTTTATGCAACTTTACGTGTGGCTTTATCTCCACATCTAGTTAAGGGGTCATCCTAAATTACGTCACTAGAATGTTACAATTTTCTGATTCCTCCCCGCCCTTGTCCCCAGGTTGTCACATTTTCGAAACCTTGGTGTATCATGACAAATAGTTTTTAATTTTGACTTTTGACGTTACAAAGCGTTTTTTTTTTTTGAAGTGAAGGGGGCTTTTATGGTTATATTACAATGTCAAATTTTGACCCTCCTTTATATTTTGACGTAAGTTATGGATGACCCCTAAAGTAGGCCCTTGAACAGAAAGATAAAATTAAATATTTTACTATATCCTACAAGAAGAAAGGTTATACGTTTTTAATTTTAAGAATCCCTCTTCTTACGAGTCCAAATAAAAAGTTATAGTTTCTCTATATTTTACTCCATATTTTTTTCTTGCTGTCCCATCAGATACCTCTGACACAAAATGTTAAGTGTGCTGTTGATGAGTGATGCACATAGAGTGAAACTAAGCTTCTTATCAAATTAAGGCTATAAACTAAGGCTATTAAATTAAAAAACGACTGCACTGGAATTATGTGCTACAATATCAACCGTGTCCAAGAAGGTAACGAAAAGTGGCATAATATTGATAAGCTTATCCTTTATTCGTAGTTATGCGTACATACATAATTCTTCTCTTGAGATATAATAAAGCAAATCTAGTTTTTAAATAAACTATGAACTATGTCAATGATAATATAAATTAAATTCTTAACCTCTACCTCTCTAGCCTCCATCCATGTCCCGTACTATAAAGTGGTGTAAATTACCAATAAAGGATGATGTTACGAGATGAATCTGGGAGTGTCGACAATGAGGCAGGTACGCGACCTGAATATTTACTGCGATGTGACTAACGGTCTAAGATGCACGCCGGCAGGTCATGGATAGATTTTAGATGCTTAAATAAATAATTAGGTAAGTCTTATTGCGAAAGAAGACTACCACTACTAACACGGATTTCTTTTGATTTAATCAAACAAATTAATATTTGATATAGGGAACGCTTCAATATATAAACTTGTTTATTACATACTTCAAATCGAATGCTTCTTTATGTACTTATCAATAAAATAACAGTAATCATTATATTACATTGCTTCATTTGAATGATCATTTCAATGATCATGTGGTGTGGCCGGCGACTTTTATGCAACTGCGCAAAGTTTCGCTTTTTTCATAAAACTTTTTTTATTTAAAAGCCTGATTATTATTCTCATAATACAGCAATTTTCAAATAAATGTGACAAAACAAAGTACCGCTTAATTAATCTTTTATGCCAATATACTTTTTGAGTCTTTTTAATTGCAAGCAAATGTATTTTACTGCATAGCGATCCACCTTGAACACGGAACATTATATATAATTGATAGAATAAGGCGCTACTTTGCGGAAATCCATGACATGCATGAGAAACTAAACTACTTTGCTTTAATTCGAGCGAATGAATACGAGGGAAAATCGGTGCATGTACTCGTATATAATGTAATGTACTCGTATAAAGAGTAATTTAGGACATTACGGTGCTATTCCAAGGATCTGTAGGCAATACAATATGCTCTCAAGGCAAAATTCTGACATTTTCATCTAAAATATTAGTTTATAAGAAGTGTATCATTAATATGTATTTTATTTCTGTAAAATATTGATGTTTTAGTTTATATTTTATTTTCTATTATTCTTTATTTTCTTTTCATTTTTAGCACTTAAATAATATTGTTCATTTTTTTGTTAGCTTAGTAATTGCTTGCTGTGGTCTCCTGTAATAGATATTATAATTGAGTTTCGTTACCCTATTTAAAGGAATATTTTGTACTTTTTATGATTGTATTTTATAATAGCATATTTTTTTGAGTAATTTAATTGTTTTTATAAGATCTACATATATTATAATATGTAAATCTTATTTTTTCACAATATGCCTGGCGTATTCTTTTCTTATTTATTAAGCTGATGCTTACTTATAAACAAATTTAATTTAGCCAAGCCTTTTACATATATTATATGAATGTTATATATTATAACATTAACAACTCATATTTATAAAAATTAAAGTAGGTATATTAACCAATATATAACTTTTTATATATATAATGCTATTGATTCGTTCATTGAAAGAACATTAAGGAGTACGATGGAAAATATTTCCAATTAACCCCTGTTGTATCTCAGACGACGGGTAATTGTACCATTGCATGTTGTCGCTTATCTAACTGTGCGTAATTTATTAACGAAAAGTCTCTGTTATGAACTATATACTAAATATAATAAAAAAATTTCTCATATTGACCCATTTACATGTTCGTATGCTAAATTTAAGAAACTAATCTTAGAATGCTTGTAATCTTTTTAATATAGTATGTATCTTTTTTATGTTTGGTTGGACCTCATAGCTCTATTATCGTACCATTACAGACTATACGGGAATACTTCTTTTCCAACTAAAAGTTTAGCTATAGTAGCCTACTTAAAGAAGCTACATATTCTTTGTAGTGACACATATAAATACTTACATGTCATCAAAACGAACTGGCCGGTCGCGTCGATTATAGTTTGTTTTTTATGAAGACGCGATCGGCAATTTTTTTTTTTTTTACGAGAGGAATTCGACTTTTAGGGCAGAGAAAAACGCTGTGTTAATTTTCTAGTTTTATTTGTGTAATTTGTTGTAAGATGGTTTAAGTGCAATAAACGTTGTGTGACTTTAAACTGGCTTCTTATTATGAACCCGCCGAGCTATAGTATTTATTATTTTAGTACTAGCCTAAATATCGTGACATTGTCGACGCTGAATGACTTGGTTCTATTTCGATGTTCTTTTTTGTTTGTAACGAAACCAGTTTTTTACACCCGATAAGAATTTTCAAGGAATATTAAATATATTGGAGCCAGTCGTTTTAAAACTTATTTATATTTTCATAGAAGACAATTATACTTCACAAGTTATTATAGAGACAGAACTTTTTGATAGTTATTTTAGTTCAATGCACTATATTAATTCTTCCCCATCCCCTGAATAAAATTAAAATCCCATTAAGGTACCAATTTTATTTAATTAAAATTTTAAAGTTTGTACTAATAAGAGTGACGCGGGCTATAATAATTGATTCGTCACATAGCTTTCTACAGCAGTGTGTACTTGTATGTGGATACGGGAGTGTAAGTGCGACGTTTTATGAGCAACTGACAACCTAAAAGCTTTTATGGGCATGGCTGCCGTCAACTATACGGACCATATGGCGCGATACTGTCGCGTGAACAATCCCTATATACATAATAAGGACCGCGTCCGCAAGCCGCCGCGCGCTCTCGCGCACGTCGACCGCGACCACTCCCTTTCCATAGTTTTAGCGCTAACGTGACGACCTGCCAATGAATGTTGTATACTAATAAGTAGACTTATATTTTTATAACAATGTTATTTACATATAAAATATATATTGTACACCTCCCTACAATAGCATTTAACATGATTTTAATAATTTAATACTAAAATTTTAGATGTTTAATATTCATAATTTTATTAATATTTTTCTTTAAATGTAAGGCAGAGCCGTCACAGTTACTAAATATTTTATGAAATAATAATAATTTATCATCCTACATCAGTCAAACGGTCTAGTACAAACATCAACTGTCAGCTTTTCGAACTGAAAGTAAGTTAATTGATAGAATCAGGCGTTACTTTGCGGAAATCCATGACATGCATGAGAAACTAAACTACTAGGTTTGTAGAGTCTTTACGAATAACCTTTGTAGAGTCTATCTCCTGATGATGCTTCAGTGTCGAAGCGAAACGTGCATTGAGGCACATCGGAAAGTCAGTGTAGTGCTGTGCTTTGGTGGCGGATTCGGTGGTGGACTTTCTATAAGCAATGAAATACATTTGAAACGTTATTTTATGATAGTGATGATATTAGTAGTGATAATTGTGTAAGTAAAGTTAAAAAAGAACTTTTAATAATTAATTTAATATTCAATTTCTTTAATTTTTTTCACTTGGCACTAAGGCAATTTTTCAATATTTTTGGAATTTCCTTTCTTTTTAATAAAAGAATATTAGAAATACTTATTAGGTATGACTAATATTCTCTTTTCCCCTCCTACTAAGCTTAAATTAAAAGCTTGTATTAGGAGTGGGTGCGACAATACCCCAACGCTGACTAACGTGTAAATAGTAATGATAAAATAGCGCCATCTATTACGGTTACGCCGAACTACGATGTCATTTTATCCTTCATGGGCATTTTTTCTTGGAAATTAAGACGTTACTGATAGCTACCTTGAATAAAATTTAAGAAAGAGGTTCAAATCTTTTATTCCTTTATGAAAACTATCTTATGCAGTAAAAAACATTACAATCATTACGCAAAGAGGATTTTTTATAAGTCAGGAGATTAATTATTAAACAGACACTTATCGGTGAAAACATTAAGCTTTTATGTAATTAAATGGATGATGATAAATTTTTTTATCCTCAACGTATTATATCAAACAGCTGGAGTGCAAACGCTATAAAAGTTAAGTATATAATAAAATTACAGAGGTAATTAATAGCAGAGATGGACTAGGTGTCGAAATTCGGCCACAAATCTTTAGTTTTGCGTACTGTATGCTTATTTAAAGATATATACAAATTTTCAATTCTTTGTACAACGACATTGTAGAATTTGACAATTAATATTATTACCGTCGACATGACTACGCTTCGACACAATCTTACAGTAAAATGTATACATGTGTGTGTAAATCGTTTGGCATTGGTGTGCGTGTGGAATTATTTTAATAATTTGAAACATTTATAATGGTTATGTTATAAAAAATATTAGCATTCGCACATCCTCCTCTAAATAATGTATAAATGTGCAAAATTTTATTATGTGCGCCTCTTAGGCACAGTTTTCGTTAAATGATATCGAACTTTTTGCTTCACGTATTAATATCATATAGGTAATGACATATACAATCCCACTATTGTAATTGGTAGAAATCACACATACATTAACATAACAAACGAAATGCCCTAAAATATGAAAAACCCGAATAGCCAAAAAACAATCTATCCGGGGCGTCGCTAACAGGCAATCAATAACAAACTGATTTATCTACTGAGGGTGAACTAACAATGCCAATCAGTCAATCCAGAATTGGTTCTCGTTGACTGTTCCGTACACGAATTTATTATTTACCTTATATACATTGGATGTTAGGCTACTTTCGTATTTTTCTTCGTTATTTGCAATACAATATTTAATCTATAGCTGTGATCCATTTCACTACTATCTTATCTATTTAAATTTTAACGTACACTACAATCATAAACAGAAAATAAATATTGAACTTGATATGAACAAAATATCAAAAAAAAAAACTAGTACCTACACAAAAAAGTACTAACTATAATTTTTAGAATACCCCGAGCATTATACACTGTAACTGTAATTCCGTATTAATTACGCTTCAGTATGTACTTAAGTTTGCAAGGTGCTCGATTAAAAATTCAACTTTGCACTACCGTAGTGTCGACAGACGCTCTTAAAAAAGCTTAACTCAAGTCGTATCGAGAATATTAGACACAATTCAAAGTAAATCTATTTATTAAAAAAGAGTATTACTCTTTTTTAATAAATAAAAAATGCATAAGCTATAAGGATCCCTAAACTATTATTGTACCCGTAAACAGCATTTGTACATTTGTAAATCGCAACGAAATGTATCGCGGATATGATAGGGCGGGCGGCACGTGCCGGAGTCGTTTGCGTGACATCGCCCAGGATTTCTTGTGTTAAACTATTGACGATGTGCGGTTTATTTCACATGGGATTTGTTGGTATTTAAAATGTACCTTTTATTCAGCCTGTATTGTTAAATTTTCGCCGCAAATCTCGTAATACGTGCGGCCTTCTTCGCTAGTGATCGTTAAGTTTATGTGACTCTTTGAGTATGAGGACTTCTCATATAAACCTACTGACTGTGTGCGGGTCATTTCATATGGGATTTGTTGGTATTTTAATTTATCCTCAGTGCAGCTTCTTTTGTTAAATTTTCGGCGCGAACCTACTGTTATAAAGACCGTCTCCGTTAATAATATTAGAGTTTAAGAGACTATGAGGATTTCTCATATAAAACTGCTGACAGTCTGCGGTTTATTTCGTATTATTTTTGTGGGAATTTATAATGTACTATTTGTTCGCCGCCTTTTGTAAAGTTTTCCACGCAATCGTTCGATATATTCGACCGTCCTCGTAAGTGATTGGAGAGTTTAAGAGAGACTAGGCGGATATGTCATATGTAAAACTGCTGAAGATCTGCGACTTATATCAGATGTGGTCTGTTGTTTTTTTAAGATTTACCTTTTTTTTACCCTCTTTGTTAAGTTGCGCGCGCAATTGTTGAATATGTTCGGCTGTCTTCGTTATTACTCGTGAAGTGTAAGCGACTATGAGAATTTCTCATATAAAACTGCTGACGGTCTGCGGTTTATTTAATATTAGTTCTGTGAGAACTTAAAGTGTGCCTTTTGTTCACCCTCGTTTGTAAAATTTTCCGCACAATCGTTTGATATATGCGGCCATCTTCGTTAGTGATCATGGAGTTAAAGCCTCTACGAGGATTTCTCATGTGCTGACGGCCTGCGGTTTGTTTGATGGGCTATTTTGAATATGAAGAATGTGTTGCGGTAGGGTATTTGTTACCGTTAAACAAAAGGGTAACAAAAGGTAAGTTACCTTTTGCTAAGCCCCTTGATATAATTATTAATCCAGATACAGAGGTATTTTTCGTGATATTTGTAGCTTAAGTATGGTATTCTAAGTCAAAGATAAGACAAATTTTCCCACTTTTTGATAAGTACTTATAAAAGGTAGCATAAATTTTTGAAGTAAGACTTCTTTACGCTCTTCTTTACGCTTCTTTACTTTTCTTCTTTACGCTACGTGAGCGTAAAGAAGCACGCAATATGAGGAAGAAGGACGCAATATGACCTGAGGCTGGCGGACTAGTCCAGAAATGGAGCTAAAAAAGTCTTTCTTCAGCCGTGTCTAAAGCACACTCGTTTTTTTTTCAATCATTATTTGATTTTGAAGATAAAATATTTAATTCTAATTAAAAGTTTTTATGCAAGTTTTATCGTCGCTATTAAAGTGCTGCAGTTAATAAATTTCCTTGTTTAGTCGTCGTTTTCCTTATTTGTCTTATACGAATACGTGCAAGTAATTTTAATGTACACGTCATCTCATTACACGTATAGCTAATTATTAAAGAGGATTCAAACCAAAAAGAAACTTATCACAGTAAAAATATTTCATTCAGCATGCTCCAATATCAACTATATAAATAACCTAAAATTATAAAATGCAATGTAACTTTGTATGACACAATATACACGAGTCAAAAAATTGCTTATTTGGTTAAAAATAATATAATTGTTTATAAAATTCATGCCATGGATTCAGAAACATTGACCTTTATGGAGTTCTACTACGATTTGTCAACATTTTGTACTACACAATGCATCAATGCATGCACTTGATAGTAAGTAGGTTACTCGTGCAATTATATAGAATTTTTTTACAATTTACATATAGGCACTTTTACGTGTAATTAATAATTAGCAATAAATAAATCTACTATTTCTATAATAATAAATATAAGCAAAGATGAAAATATATTTTCGAAAGGATTCTAGGTATGTCTAATATTAAATAAAGGCTATATAATCTAATATTAAACAAGGAAGTTGAAATTCAAATATTTCTTCTCTTTCTAATTGTACGTTAAAAACTTCCAATTAAAAAGTGTCTATTGACCGTAGTTATAGTGGTCAGGTGTTAAAAAGAAATGTCTATCCATCTCTATTCTGCCAGAACGTTGGGTTACTTATTATTTATTTCTATATATCATCGCTGTTCCCGTTGTCGATCCCGTTCCCGTTCCCGTCCCCGAATAATTTCAAATTGACTCTACATTTTAGATATAAAACGTTTGTATGGGAAAAAGAAAAGGGCTGTTTTTAAAGTTTTCCCGGCAATTATTCGATTTTTTTTCTCGCCGTAAACACCATCCCTGGACTTCAATGAACATTTAAAAAAAAGAATTGGTTAAATTGGTCCAGGCGTTGTTGAGTTATGCGCTTACCAACACATTTTGCGATTTCACTTTATTCTATTATACAGGCTTCTGAATAGCTATAGATATTTATGTATACCTATATTGTATTTAGATTTATAATGGTACTAGCTATAACCAGAGACTTCGTCTGAGTGAATTCAGTGTTTTTGTTAAATTTTAAAGATTTTTAGTTGACCACTAATTATTTAACTAAAAGAGAGGGGAGACGAATTCCATCGCGTTGCAGAAGAAGGAACCATAGCAGAGCCTGGGACTTGTGACCCAGGTGTAGGTTTAGGAGCGCGCTCTTTATAGTGATCACTAACACTCACCTTCACTGCCACGCATTGTGTTTTAAAGCTGCTTTAACACACGAATACTTCTAGTTCTCAACGCTTTACTCTCTCGTTTATATAGTGTACCCTTTTTAATTATCATTCCTTCTCGGACTTAGACTTTAGTACAATATATTGTTTGAAACTGTACTACTGTTACTTTTTTTTGTGCACAGGAACTTTATTGATTTGTAATATTTGAATGTAAATAAGCGTAATAAACATTGTAAAAAAAATAGTGATATATAATAGTTTAGGTGGTTATTAGTTATTTTTAGTTTAGTTCATTAGTTTAGGTTTATAAAGAGGTTTTTATCCTCTCTCCGACAATTTCTCCCACACGCACCTCCGTTACTTAAACCTTACACCAGTCACTTCTGAAAGGCGTCATTACATTAATCCGCCTAAAGCTTACTTGATTCATTTCGATTGTAAAATGATGAAGTACTTTGAGAATTTTACAAAATATGGCAAATAATTAAATTACATTTTTTTCTCTTGAATATTTGATTTCATATTCAAGCCATAATCTCACATAAGATCAGCGTGAAGTGGCGGCAATGCTGTCACGTCAAGTGATGGTATTGTTGTCGCGTTTCGTTCGGTTTCAGTTTATTAACGGCCAGTTCCTGAAACACAAATCAAAAATTCAATTATATTTATTTATACCAATATACATAAACAAGCCAAGTACCTTATTTCTTAATATACTGTTTACCAAACGACTATTTTATCTATTTTAAAATAGCTATTTCCTTCGGCTTCGCTCACATTATTGTTATAAACATCGTAGATTTTCTTTTGTATATAACTGTTTTAATAGAGAAAAAGTAGTATCGGTAAAAACAAAACCGTTCTGATATGCACTGTTTTTGACCCTATTTTTTTTTACATAAGCCAAAACAAAAACAATCCGACCTATATATTATATGTAGATATAAAAAAATGGAAATTTAGAATTTCGTAGTCTGAGGATTGCAGTAAAAAATAAAAACTATCAGCTGCTATTTAAAAACATCCATTCCGTGTGTCAACTGTCAATATTAACTATACAACTGTCAATGTTAATGAGTAACTCATACGTCTTAACTCTGTCTCTCACTCTAATATATAAGTTTGGGTCAAAGTAACATGCTATAATTTGATATTACTTTAATTGTATATTCATTTAAAAATTTATTCCTTACCGAACCCTTTGAGTTCAAACTTGAGTTTTGTATTGTCTGCCAGTGCCTATCAGAGACAAAAAACTTAGCTCTATTATAACTTGACTTTTGTATTGTCTGCCAGTACTAATCATAGACAAAAAAAATTGGCATTATAATCACTTTAGTTGTGTAGTGTCTGCCATTGCCTATCTTAGGCAAAAAAAAACTTAGCTCTATAATAACTTGAGCTTTCTATTGTCTGCCAGTGTTTATCATAAACAAAAACAACTTTGCATTATAATAATTTGAGTTCTGTAGTGATTGCATGTGCCTATCACAGACAAAAAACTTAGCTTATAATTACAAAATAATCCACAATGTATTGAATTGCTGTAATGCCGGAGCCAGACATAGCTTCATTTGAATGATCATGTTAATAATGATCATATAGCGTGGCCGGGGACTTTGTGTAGCTGCGCAAAGTTTTGTGGTACTTTGTAGTTTTCAAGGACAAAAATGTACAAACACTTTGAGCTATGTCTGGCTCTGACATAAAAAAATAAAACGCAATACATTTTTACATTAATTATTATTATGAAAATATATAAGAAGGCATACCATTGCTTTAACATAAAATAAAATATTTTATGTCAATAAGGTTGTAGAGATCGTGAGGGTTCCGAGGATGACGTCAGATGGCAATCGGTCATCTTAACTCGCCCCACAGCCACGTCCTCTGTAATCTAAGCGGACCCTGGTACTTACGCCTGGTACGTACGCGGACCGGGATAACGCTAGGAAGGAGAAGATACACTATATAAATCGAATATAGAAATCCTTATTCCCTACGGATAGTAAAATAGCTGAATAGACTCTGATAAAGTTTCAGACAATTTAGTATTACTAGAGATCACCGACTGTTCGAAATTCGGCAATTTAATCACAATAAATGCCATAATACATTGTAATTTTTTCATGGTTGTTATGGTCCCGTTTTGACATCGTCCTATAATAAAATTTATACACGTGTGTATAAATCTTTCGGCATTGGTGAGTGTGTGATTTTATTTTGATAATTTAATGTATTTACAATGCATATTTTATTCAAATATTAGCACATATTCGCAATCCATCCTCTAATATATATACTAACATATAAAGCTGAAAATTTCGTTTGTTTGTTTGCTTGAACGCGCTAATCTCAGGAACTATCGGTCCGATTTGAAAAATGCTTTCAGTATTAGATAGCCCATTTATCGACGAAGGCTATAGGCTATATATCATTATGCTAAAATCTTTCACCTAACATTACGCGGAAGAAATCGCGGGTAGCAACTAGTAAACTACAGTTGGGCCGAATTTTATGCTCGTCCGTCGTACTAATTTTAGGATAATGGTACCGCAAGCTTTTGCTTCACGTATTAATGTATAGAAACAAACGGAGGGTTGCGGACCATCGAGAAAAGAGCATGCTAAAAACATAAAGAGAACTAACGCATAAGAAATCCAAGTAAGACTAAGTAATTACTCATGACATCCACTGCTGTACTCGCAGCAGTATTGCAACTTTATATATCGAGGGCTAGCACGCTGGCTCTAGCCGAGTGGAGGGCAATAAGGGGGCACAGACACTCTAAGTTGTTTATGGGCCAATCTGAGGACTAGTTTCTGTAAGAGCATTTTAGGCTAAAGTAGGAAACAGTCAAGGTACGTGGTGGCAGTTTTTACGGGTCACTATGGAACGAGGGCGGCGTTGTTTCGACACTAAGTGACATTGCAAATTACAGGACCTACTATGAGGATACAGAATGCGGCACTTGCTGTGAGAGTGCGATGGGGTGGCCAGAATGAGAATGAATGTCTTCGGCGTGGCTTATCCAAGATCGGAAGACTACGGTTCCTTCAGGTTGCAGGCGATCATAGAACTGTCCGTCTGGATTTTTTAATTCTTGTAGCTGGAGGAACAAGAGAAGGGGCGAACACAAAAGATCCAGATGGGTAGAAGTGTATCAGTGGATAGTGTGACAGTGGATGTGCAAGTCTTCTTTTGCCGGTGTCGTTAACAGTAGCTTTAAGGAATTCGCCTCGCCTTTCAAAAGGACCAAATAAACAACCGAACAGTTGCAAATGACAAAACATCAGCCTTGTCCGCAAATTAGTCACGGCAGAGCGGGCTTCCAAGAAAGGTTGATTCCGTCGAGTGAGTGGACAGGGACCATTACTTTGTGACGAACACGAATTAGTGAAGCGACTTATCATCGATGACTAACGTCGATATCTGCGATAAGCATTACCGAATATACATAACCTCTTCTAAACCTATACGACTTAAAGACTTCAAGAAAAGATCATATTAATATTTAAAAGGCCGGCAACGTGTATTAGTAAGTTTTATGGTGTGCTTAAGTCACTTTTGTAATGATAATTCTACTAAAGGTGTAAGTTTTGCTTAATATAAGCAATATCTGGACATGTTTTTCTAAGTAACTAGTAAAACGCTTTTATCTTCAACCTGTTCTTTTCAACTTCAATATGTCTACTGCTATGCAGAAACATATTTGTCAGATTTACACAAATACACATTTACAGATTTTCCGAATCGCTTCCTCTAATTACCACAAATACGTTAAAAGCTGCACACGAGTCATGTATTTTACACAAATTATGAGTGACAATTGCCGAGCTAGTTTTTTGTAAAATAAAATTTTAAAGCGACTGGAGCGAGCATTATGTTTATCGACAAATATGTTTAAAATCAGATCGTCACTAATACATAATTTGCCTGCTTTTCGACCACTGGGTTTGTCCACCGATATCAGTTACATTAACCAAAACTGTCATATTGCATTTATCTTTTTGTGAAAAATCAACAAAGATATATTTAACACTAAGTGTACCCTGCGATTTCGTCCGCGTGATTGTACTGATTTTGTTGAATTTTGAGGTTTTTTATTTTATGTGTGTAACTCTAATTACTTTTCTAAAACTGAAATAGCCCATGTTACTCTTTGCAACAACAGCTACCTGCCAGTGAAAGTTCCATCGAAATCGGTCCAGCCGTTTCGGAGATTACCCAGAACAAAGAGACACAGACAAAAATGTTTTATTTGTGTTTCTTGTATAGGTATCGTGTATATAGCGTACATGCAATTGTAAAACAATAGTGATTTTGACAATACACACAGACACTTCAATTTTATTTGTATGTATAGATACTATCACATAATTTGGGATTTTTTGGGATCCTCCACTGATATCAGTTTCATTAACAAAAATTCTCATCCCACATTCATCTTTTACCGACAGGTTCATTAATCAAAATTGTCTTCTACATCGTATGTATCTTTTTGTAAATCGAATCATCATTTTGAATACAACTGCGACATAATAATGCGAGAGGCTGCGACAGATGTGCTTATTGTGAAATTAACAAAAGAGATGTGGCGGCGAAAAGGTTTTTTGCGCCCGGCATTCGAGGCAGAGTAGCTTAACCTAAATCTTTTAATGTTATTAAATAATATACCGCTAACGTTTGCTATATATTTGTTATGCATGAGAAACTAAACTACTTTGCTTTAATCCGCGAATGAATACGAGGGAAAGTCGATGTAATGCTTCAACTCGAAAGCTACACCACCGTAAAACCACCACACCTTACAAAGGTTATTCGTAAAGTAAACTTTACGAATAACCTTTGTAGAGTCTATCTCCTGATGATGCTTCGGTGTCGAAGCGAAACGTGCGTTGAGGCTCACCCATCTATAACCCGGTCGCAGCAAGATCAACTTAACCTAACGATCGACTCGAATGCCGACCACTGAGTAGGCAACGAACTCCTTTATAACTACACACCTATAAGTGAAATAATCACGACGATGTTTAAACAATTATTTGTTTATACACAATTAGATCTACGTTTATTATTAACATGATTTTTGCAATGAAAGAATTAAATAAATAAATAAATATATAGGTCCCGGAGGTGACCGAGGGAGAGATGGTGGCGGCGACGAGCCGAATGCGGGTCAAAGACACCGCCCCTGGCCTGGATCCGATCATTAATAAAAAGAGTTTCTATACCAGTGTAGCACAGAAGTATCATAGTATTTGCAAACAAAAGTTTAATTGCCCGCCACTTCGTCCGTAAAATACGGCAAAATAAAATAGCTTTAATTCTAGTGTGATGGTATATAGGCTATAGCCTTTCTTAATGGGCTATCTAACACCGAATCCGAATCCGTTCTAGAGATTAGCGCGTTCTAGCAAACAAACAAACGTTAGGTTTAATAATTTTCAGTCAAATTAATTGTTTTTATTATATAAATCTTATTTATAAAAAGTATTAATATTATATAGTACGAACCATATAATTGTATTATACTGTAATTATAGTACGAAATCTAAACCCTAAAACCACTAGGGACAAAATCAAAGAAAATTTGATGTGTTTCAAATTTCAAGCGGTTACTGATTGCTTTTACTCCTGATTTACTTGCTAAATTAATCCAAGTACATGATATACTTAAATTTATGGAAGGAAAAAATAGGTGTCATTGTTGACAAAGTTAGATAGATAGATAGATAGATAGATAGATAAAATCTTTATTGCACACAGTAAATGAATTTTACAATATAAATAACTATCTTATGTATATTATAAACTTGAGTAAATTAAAACAAAATTTTTATAGTATTTATCGTTGTGTGAAATTTGGTGATGTTTTGAAATCACGAAACTTATTCACAAAAATTTATAGAATTTCGAAAGTGCTAAAAATCTTGATCGGCGTCATCTTGAATTTTATTCCCCATGAAGGATGAACGCACAGAAGAGTACTTAATTCTCCTGCACAACTGTTGTTCTTTAAACGATACAAGGAAAAGGTATGATTTTAATTACCAAGCATATTCGACCACGAGAAACCGCCATCGGAGATGGAATTATTTCGCTAATGTTTTGTATTATAACTATTGCACTATACAGCTAATCTTGATATATAATATGTATAATAATTTAGCACCTCCCTTGTAACTTACTTGCACTGCTTTATAACCGACTATCCAAGATAGTAGATTCTAAATTTAAATTTGACTCAATTTGACAGTTTTTTTTTAATTAAAAGTTTTTACCAATAGAACATTCCACGTTTTTGCCAAGAAGTGTCGGAAAAGTTTTCGTTATGCAGCCACCAAGTGCTGGAATAATCTTCCTCCTCCAATGCGATTACTAAATAGCTTAAATAATTCCTCAACGCACGTTTCGCTTCGACACCGAAGCATCATCAGGAGATAGACTCTACAAAGGTTATTCGTAAAGTAAAAATCTATTATACATGTGACGTTCATTAGTGCTTATAAAAAAGTCTAAATTAATATACAATTTTGACTTTTACTTTAATGTAATTGAAAAAAGTTTCAATCGCCATCAAAGTACGGAATTCTAAAAATTGTAAAATGCAGTACATTTAACTTTTCAACTTCAATAGTTCATTACATTTGCCTGATTGTGTCTACATTTAATACCTCCATGAAAGCAAAAAACGCAATTTTTGTAATAACGTTTAATCTCTCCCTTCATGTTTACTTAATGTGAGGTCCAGAGCTATACAGACATAACTGAACGGGCGTTATAGCCGACAGACCGAATTTCCTACTCAGTATGTTTGAAAAATGATTAGATTCAAATGATATTTTATTCAAGTAGACTTTTCCAAGCTCTTTTGAATCGTCAAATATTTTAAAAGCTACCACCGATTCGGAAGAGTCAAGCCATGAGAAGAATCAGCAAGAAACTCGTTAGCCACTCTTGTAAAAATAGTTCTTACAGAAATTAGTTTTCACATTTTATAGACCAATGAAACACTCGACAAAAAGATCGCAAAAACTTCAATGCAAGCATATCTGGGTCAGCATACTTTGGCTTGGAGTAATCGTACGCGTTTTTACGAAAAGATATATTTTTTTTAAATTTGTTTTATAAAGTAATGGGTGTTTTTTAACAAATTTATTTTTCGTCTCTTCTCTAATTTTTTAAGGTTTGACATTTTAGCGGCTAACCTTGACGCGGATAGCTGTCAATCATGACGTGCTTTGATCAAAAACACTAATTCTAGACAAACAAGAGATGGCGGTAATGATATATAAATACTCAAATCATTCCTCTTTATAATATGTATGTATGTTTTGTATGTTAACATTTTTATTATGGAGTACTTTTCATAATATTTATTTATTCAACATATCCGAAAAAACATTACAGTTCCCCAATTTGTCTTTTTGGTACCAAATAAGTATACATCAATTATTTAAAACTAACTAACAACCTGTTTAATACAATGACTCAAGGATACTTTTGATTGATCTTCTTATCTGAGTTGGCAGAATATGGAAAAAATCTAATTCCGGACATTTAATTATTAAATCATTAAGTAAACGCAATGCGAAAATGAAATCCGAATATTTAAAATTGAAATGCCTCGAAAGTCACCCTTCTACATAATAGTACCGCATAAATGAAATGGGATTGTCTATTTGTAACATCGATTTTTTTAACTAACCGCATATGGCTATATGTATATACGATATACGATACGATATTATATATATATATACGATACCTGTGTTACCTACGTACTGTGCCCAGCGACTTTGTCCGCGTAATTTTATGTATTTTATTAAATTTTTAGGGTTTGCAATTTTCTGTGCGGAACTCTTATTTTCCTAAAACTGAAGTAGCTTATGCTCTCATCGAACCTGGATACTTTATCGTAATATCCTAAATGTAGAGGGCGTTTTTGTGTCATAAAATGTTCCCCTCTGTGCGCGTTTTCCTAAAAAATTAATAAACTTAAGTATTATTTCACAAATAATTCCCAAGATTTTGGAATTTCTGATTGTATTTTTGTTATACCTTCGTAACTTTGAAAAGGCATATCCAATTTCGATAGCATTAACAGTAAAATAATGGAGTACGGAGGGTTACACGGATGTAAGCGTCCGCTCAAAAAAAAACTCAAGAGTTTCAAAAATATTTAGTAGTACCTTCAATTAAATGAAAATACTGTATAAATTTAACTAAGTACATGTGAGTTTAACATTTTAATAAAAAATACATTAAACAGCTTGAACAAAGTCACGAGCATCAACTAGCGTACTTGGGATATAAAATCTAAACATGAAGAAACAAAAAAATCCGTGAATCCATCCAATGTCAATTATTAAATAACTCTGGCAAGAGCGAGTCAGACTAAGGGTTCCATGCCATCACGTCATAAATTATGAGTAGCCTATTTTAAAGTTTTATACTTTTCATAAGATTCCTTTTAATTGGACAAAGTCACAGTCATTTTTTGTATTGTAACTTAAAATTTACGTTATTTTCCTATATCTGTACTTCTATATATATCTTCTTACCAAATTTCATGATTCTTGGTTAACAAGGAAGTACCCTATAGATGTTAATTCCCTTTTCGAATGTACTAGTATGGGAAATGCGAAATAAATGCCTATATCTTTTGATTGCGAATTCTTATGCCGGAGCCAGACATAGCTCAAGGTGTTTGTACATTTTTGTTCTTAAGTCTACAAAGTTCTACAAAACTTTGTGCAGTTACACAAAGTCCCCGGTCACACTACACGATCATTCAAATGAAGCTATGTCTAGCTCAGGCATTAGAGGGTAGATTTTTACACAGCTTCAAGGAAGCACAAACCTCAGTAAATAATATTAATTTCAACTTTATGCCTGTACGCGTTTCTGAGAAAAACGGCCTCGAAGGACAGGCAGACAAATAGACAAACCCTAAAGTGTTATGGCGGAGCCAGACCTAGCTTTATTTGAATGATCATGTATTGTGTCCGGGGACTTTGTTTAGCTGCGCAAAGTTTTGTAGCACTTTGTAGACTTCAAGGACCAAAATGTACAAACACTGAGCTGTGTATGTCTTGCTCCGACATTACAACAACAAATTTACAATATTCTTGTGCTATACAATATAGCTTCTTGCTAAATTTCTTGACTAGGACAAGGGAAGTATGTATGGCAAATCTATATTTAATATATAAAGCTCAAGAGATTGTTTGTTTACTTGAACACGCTAATCTCAAGAACTACTGGTCCGATTTAAAAAGTTCCTTCAGTGTTACATAACCCACTTATCGAAGAAGGCTATATATTTTAACGTAAAAATTTTTCAGCCACTTGTGCGTACGAAATCGCGGGTATCAACTAGTGTGCTATAAACGGACATAATATCTATACCTTGCCAACACTTAGGGTTGATTTTTTGTGGCTTAAAGGATCGCAGACTTCCGTATTTGGTATTAATTTCCACT
>JANCMC010033613.1:39312352-39324456 GCA_024363005.1 Charaxes varanes
TACCTTGCCAACACTTAGGGTTGATTTTTTGTGGCTTAAAGGATCGCAGACTTCCGTATTTGGTATTAATTTCCACTCTATATCTGTGCGGGTTCCTGAGAAAAAGGGTCTTGACAGACAGACAGATGGACAACAATGTGATCCTATAAGGGTTCCTTTTTTCATTTGAAGGTACGGAACCCTAAAAAAAGTCTAAATCTTGGAAAGGCGAGATATGTTATAAACATCTATATAGGTATAACGTTATATAGTATCGATCAATAATGGGTTCATACATTGGCTTGCATTTGGCTAATTTTGGATTTCTATGACCACAATCGATTGTATACTGGATTCGCACTTGGATACGTCCCCGTTAAATTGTAAAAATCGTTATATTGTAATCTATCTCGCGAGATTGTAAGCTGTCGATAGTTGTAATAAAACTGAATATACTGCTTATAATTTAATGTATTATTTTTCGGTAGATTATAACTATCGAAGTGGAGCTGTTAAATTATATAAGATAAGTAACTAATCGCCTGGCCTGCGGTGATTATTTTTTTTTTTACTTAGTTTTTCCCCCAGAAGAAACTTCGCGTGATGGAATTATAGGAAAAGTAAGCTAAAATTCACATAACAGTAAGTTAACACAACATTCAATAAAGGCAATTTACTTATAAATAGGTAAAGACCTTTATGGAATGTTGTGTTAACTTACTTATGTTAGGTAAATAGTTTAACAGGGGTAAGGTATATTCAGTTCACAATGTTTAGACAAATAATTTCGCGAGATAGATTACAATCTAACGGTTTTTACAATTTAACAGCGACAGATACATACCTTATGACGAGTTGGCATCACGTTCGTTAAAGAGCGGAGCTTATCAAATCTACCCAGGATAAAATCATTACGTTCTTTTCGCCTTTTGTCTTCTTCTAAAAACGCATCGTATCGCTTTCTGAGTGCATTTATACGATCGGATGTTGTTCTGAAAGTTATAAAAGCCAAAATATATTTCTATAATAAGAATACCAACTGAAAACAGTCAAAATAAATTTATTTCTTATTGTGTATACATATAGGTAATTTTTGTTGTCTTTGACTTGAGTATTTCATATTAGACTAGTTGTTACCCGCGAATTCGTCCGCGTAAAATTAGGTGAAAAATTTTAGCATGATGTTATATAGCCTCCCTCGATAAATTTGGTGTTTAACACTGAAATAATTTTTCAAATCGGACCTGAGATTAGCGCATTCAAGTACAGAGACAAACTCTTCACCTTTTATTTTAGTATAGATTAGCGGAAATATACGGTCTCTCAATTTTGCTAATAGAGAGGATAAAGTCTTTAATTTTGCTCACTGTAGCTATCTTAACAATACAAAAATATAATTGCTTTTACGAATGATCGTGAAACTACTAAGTTGTCTACCTTAGGAACAGACGTCCGTGTGTCATATAGTCCTGTATATATTTATTTATTATTATTATTTATTAATTCCAATTCGTGATCCATTACAGGATCAGGATAAATTATAGAGGATGAGGCTGTGAGGCGAGTTAATATTGCCGACTGCTGTCTGACATTAGCTAACTTTAACTGTCAGTCAAACTTTAAGCGTACAGTCAGACTTTAAGGAGTTTAGGAAAAATGTCATTAGTGAATTTAAAAGACACTTCAAAAACACGCTTATTCGCAAAGCGTATTATACTGTTGTACATGGACAACTACATTACCAGAGAGCTTGCAGATGCATTACCAGCCCTTAAGGAGAATACTCTTTTCTTGAAGGTCTTTAAGTTGTGTAAAATCGAATAAAAAAAAATGTATCGTTTAGACTTTATGAAATAGACTGGCTGGTAGTTGGAAATTACTCGTACTCTTGCTCTCATATCATGACGACATCCCACTCTTGAGAATGAAGAAGAAAAGAACTAAGGAAGAAGAGAAGAATTATAGCCACTATATTTAAATAGATATTGATGCTTTTGACTTTGAGATAGATTCGACGTAAAAGGCAACGCAAACTGCCGTCATGCTGCCTACAAATGTAATGTCCTTCATGAAGAAGGTGAGTCTTGTGAGTTTTTTTTTTTGAATTATTAATTCTTAAATAGTATTTAATGGATTGGGTTAGCTTTGGCTTGAGGAGAGTGTCTAAGAGAGGGGAAGCCTTTGCCCCGCAGTGGGACCTTAGAGGCCAATTAAAAAATATATTTAGTCTTTTTAGAACTTACTGATATAGTTCTTTTTTATGTATAGTGTTTTCTATAGATATTATTTATTGAGAAAATAATAATTATCGAAATCATACATCTGACGAAGTAATTCTAATAATAATAAACGCTATTCAACTATTTTACCAACAGTTCCTGTATTTAGATGACCACTAAGTCGTTTTATTTAAAAGGCTTTTAATATTTATATTATTTTAAACTTACCCTAAATTTAACAATGGGTCACTTAAATCTGATATCACAATAAAACACTACTACACTTTTCACTAAAGACGTGTAGTGATCTATTTAATATGAAGGTTGGTAGTCGAATGTTGTCGAATGTGACATAAAAAAGATATATTGCAAAACGGAAGCAATATGGGTTTTTCAATTACAACAACTGCAACACCAGAGGGCTCGCAGATGCGTTGCCGGCCTTTGAGAAATTAGTATGCTCTTTTCTTGAAGGTCCCAAGTCGTATATGTTTGGAATTCATATTATGAAAATATTCTAGACTTTGAATAGGTATACTCAAAATATGTCTTGTTTAAAAATATACCGGTTAAAATAAAGTAGAATGTAATACTTTAAATAAATTCAAATAATTCCATAACATTGTTGGCCATTTCACTGTAATATAAACACAAGTACACGTAGCGTAAAATTTCCACGATTCGATTTTAAAATGGCCGCTGAGTCGGCAAAGTTAGATGAATTTACGTTTGATGTTTAACATTGTTATATTTGTGAGGGAATTCGTTATCTTTTTTTTAAATTCAACCAAACTTAATTTAATACTTTTGTAAAGATCCACGAAAAAGACTATGCGAAATATATGCATATGTTTGATTGGAGCAAGATAACTTTTATAACAAAATGTTCACCAACTTAATTTTGAATACCAAATAAAAATATATATTATAGAAACAGAAATATTTTTATTGCGTAAAACATGGTAAAATACATAATATATATACAATCTTATATATAAAATGTGTAGCTGCGCAAAGTTTTGTAGAACTTTGTAGTCTTCAAGGACAAAAATGTACAAACACTTTGAGCTATGTCTGTTTCCGGCATAATAGACAAAACAGTTCCGAGCACTGTTTTAACTCTATGTATAAATCAATTTTCGTTTTTTTTATTTAGAGCATAGATTTGTAGACACGCAAAGATTAAAAAAAGGCTTTTGAAAATGTACTGTTTCATTAACAGTTAACAATGACGTAGAGATAGAGAGAGTTTCAATGATGCCTACTTACTTGTCCTTTGCTCTGAATTTATGAGCATAAATTGTTTTGCTTTGCAATGAATAATCAATGAGTACTGGGTAAAATAGAAGCTTGCTGATATTTTCCTGCTCTCATTTAGCATAATGCTGTCAAAAAACTTTCTTAAAACTGTTACTCACAGACGTCATTCTATGCGTATAAACAAAATTAAAATAACCTCTCTTTAATTTTAAATAATTGTTTCTTTCTTACTTTAACCAATATATCCTTAATAAATAAAATATAAATGTATACAGGACTATATGACACACGGACGTCTGTTCCTAAGGTAGACAACTTAATGTCTGTGTTATAGGTAAAAGCATTTACATGCTTACACGCATATACATGCATTTCTGTGTTAGAACAAAAAAAACAACCGCGGAGCGACCAGTCCAGTCCTGTCCGCTTTTAACCTATCCGCAACAGAGTTACGATTCGCGCATTGTCAACCTCATTAGAGTGCAAACAACAACTTCGAGAAGAAAAAAGAAAACAAAAATAAGCATTATTGAGAAAGACCTCAAACTGCATAATTAGCAAGAATAGGTAAGTATCTGTTTCAGCGTTTGGGGAAATTCTATCCCGAAGGGGGTGAAATGTAGTTTGACAATTTGTATCGATGGTCCCTATTAACAATGTCGGTTCTGCAAAAAGACAACTTTTCAGTAGAGCAGTTCAAAGTTAATTTTGACGTTAAAAATAAATGACAAGGCTGTGGATGTTCAATTTTGCAATGATAGCAATTGTTAATATATATATATATAATGATATATATATAATGATATAGTCCGGAATACATTTATTTATTTAAATATTATATACTATAATGTAAACAGACATACAATATTTGCCTTTTCTTCCCCTTTGCTTGCTCTCGCAAGTTCTCATACAAAGGTAATATAATATTCACAGAAGTCACCAGTATTTCGTAAGCTTTTTAAGTTTTTCCGCAAAAGATAAATTAAATTAAATAGCTCAATAAAATAAGTAAATACATTCTTTATATCGAAACCAAAAGATAATACAACGTTACAATGGTGACAATGGTGGACTGAAACCAGTAATAACCCGAATCAAACCCCAACCACACTAGCCTATCGCGAGTCTTCAATTTGCCTAATTAATGTAAGTATATTGAAATCCAAAGGTGACCTATAATAAAAGTTTACCTCGCCTACCCTGTAATAGATTAGAAAAAAAGCTATAGATAAATTCGTGGTAACTTAATTCATTTACGTAAATTCGGCAACAAGGGTCGATCAACAATAGCTTAATGGTAAGCAAAGGAAGGTCAACTTAATAAAACTCGATAGCCTCAATAGGTCGACGGTAACAGGAATGGACTGAAATCCGCAAGGTTCCCGGTTCAAACCCAATGCCTTTAAGGGCAACAGGGATGTAAGGCTTGCCTAAATAGTATTCCTAGATAGAGGTAAATATATATATCAGCAGCCAATGTTTGTGTCACGAAGGGGTTATATAAAAAGTATTGGTAGTTTCGAGCGTCATATTACGTCAAAGTGGAGTGGATAGTAAATAATTCAGCCGGTACGCTGACACGCGCGTCCCTTGCTATCAAAGGGTGAGAGCTCTATAAGCGCCGCATCGCGTAATGACGGCACAGTTGTGACGTCACAGCTGTTCGTCAAAAGGAACGAGTGATTGATCCTCAAATACATTTTTTCGTCTATATTTTTTTATGCTGTCAACGTTTGACAATTGCTTGCGTACAGAGGAATTGTTTGGACTAATACCGACAGCTGACTTTCATCACTGGTTATCGCTATAGAGGCTGAAATTTCACCGCCACCACCTCAACATCTGGAAAATCCATAGTCGTGATTTTTTCTAGGAATTAATAAAAAATAATACTAGGAATTTTCCTTACAGTTACTAATTACAGTGCGTGGTTTTTGCGACCAACTGTAAAATTTGTTTAAAGGGATTCCCTTCACAGCGAGTTATAACGCTCGCCTTAATTGTTACAAGTTGTATAACATTCCATAAAGGAAGAAACAATTAACGAATTTCAGTCATTAATTCCTGCCTACTTTCAGAATTAATTGGATAATTTTCCAGGGCTCGCTCCAGTATTCATAAAATGAAAATTGCATCAATACGCTAAGTCCACCGGCCTAATTGACTCAGCGGGACTCCAAATTAAACAAGTTGGAAATTTGTATAACAAAAGGAAACCTTGGTATTAATGACTATAATTATTAAATTCGTCCAAGTAATAAGCGAAATTTGGGCCAGACGTAGACTTTGTTACGGTGAAATAACAATGAATAACGGGTGAGATTTATCTCGGACTGATTGTAATGAAATGCTGTCAAGAAATTTATTTAATAGTACGTTATAACTAAAAACTGGGCCACAATAGCTATAGGCTGGAAAGAGTGAACTGAAATCCATGCAATTTCGTGACAAAGTCAGTTTAATGGAAGAAGTAATTAAATGCAAACAAATAAAATTGTCCAGACAATTCCAAAGAAGAAGTTTGAAGTAGCGGCTTAATGGAGTATATTCAAGACACCATCTAATGCTGGAGCCAGATATAGCTTCATTGGAATGATAATTTCAATGATCATGTAGTGTGGCCGGGGACTTTGTGTAACTGCGGAAAGTTTTGTAGTCCTTTGTAGACTTCAAGGACCAAAATGTACAAATACTTTGAGCTATGTCTGGCTCCGTCTTTATAGACAGTAACAATTTTGCAACAAAAGCTCTATAACAAAAAAAGTAATACCATTGCAATCAAATAAACATTTATTGACACTTACATGTTTTACAGATGATTATTCATGTGCGTAGTGTACACTTCCGTTGATGGTTGTGCAAACCAATCCTAGATCAGCAGTATCGGCCACAACCAGAAGACCTAGCACGAACATTTCGAACCACTGGAGTCAATGATTCGACTTTGAAAATATTCGTGATGGGCCCACATCGGACCCTCCTTAATGTCAACGTGGATCGCACCAGCATTGACACGATAAAGTCTTGCCTCCTGTGGGAGTAGCACGACTATTTTCATCCTAAATACAGTCGCAACTTTGAATTCGAACAGTTCGAAACGTTCGTGCTAGGGTCTTGATTTTTAATTAATTGAGTATTGCCGCTGTCGTGCCATTTATTCCTCCTAAACGCAAACCTATCGAACCATACTTTATCATGGTACTGGATACCATGATAAATAAACATACCTACATTATAATAACAGTAGAATTAGTTCCTTAGGACCATCTAAAAAGTGCAGTCACTTCACCCGTACAAAACCAATTGGAACACAGTTTTATAGACGCAGTAAAAATCTCGTGAAAAACACACTTTATAGTGTATTTGTCACCAGAGAAAGTCACCAAAGGAGCAAAACCTTGCAAACAAATAAACTTATCCGGATTATAGCACAAGGACAAAAAATAAAGGCGCGCCTCTAAAGTAGCGAGTAATACGTATTCATCTAAGAATAACCAGGACAAATGGCGGCCGGGTATATTTGCCGGAAAGATTTCCCGCTCAGTCACACGAAGAAAATGTGTTTGATTTATCAGCGCTCGAGGCCGGACCTTCCGCTGGCTATAAATTTTATTGTGTTATGATTTAGGAACGTGCGCGAGGTTTGAACACTTCACTCTTTGTGTGTTGATATTTATTCCTTTCTTTTTGTGTGTTGATATTTCTACGTGTTTTATGCTTGAATAGTGAAACCAGCTTATACGCGGTAGAAGTAAGAGCAAGTTGTATATCAGCAAAATCTCTGTACAACCTAGTAAAAGATCTTGGCTTGTCAAGAACTATCATAAGTTCATTATTAGAAAGGACACCTTAAGCCGCACTAGTACGATCATACCAAATTTGGTTAGGAAGGGGAGGGAATACTGGCAGTGAAGGTGAGTGTTAGTGATCACTATAAAGAGCGCGTTCTTAAACCTACTTTTAATAATTATAGCAAGAGAAAATTTATTTAAAAGTAGATTTTATTATAATTTATTTTTAATGAATATTTTATTTTCATTCTAAGTGAGGTCTATTCGTCTGCCTGCTTCGGTTAAAAAAGATCGTGCGTAAATTGGATTTCCTCAAAAACTTTTCTTGGAATTATTTTTCCTTTAAAATATTTTTGTTCCGTTTTATTTTTATTTTGAGTGTTTTTTTATTTGTTTTTCGCTTCGCAATTGGAATACATAGTTATATATATATAACTGTAATAATTCTCATTTATTTATTACACATATACACATTATTTAAAGACAGAGTTACATGGTATATATAAAAGAAAAACTTAAATGCTATATCAATTATAGATGGGACCTTGTACCTAATGAAGCAAGGTTTTATAAGTTCAACATTTCTATATTTTCATCGGGATGAAAAACTTTAATGAATTATAGAATTGTTGAAGTCATTCAAGCATCATTAATATTCCTTGGCATTTATTTATTTTTTATCGTTTCAGTTTCTCTATTGTACTATTTTCTTTTAAATTTATTGTTAAATTGTTTTTATATGATTAAATTTTGTTTAGAGCTTTTTTTATGATTGATGTTGATAGAGAAGTCACTCATGTGTTTGTTGTCTTTATGTATCTCTCCAGATTTTTGCAATCTCTACACGTGACTCACTGCTTGGTGCGTCACTGATTTCTTGCAAAAAATAGGTCGTATCTGTTCCTTAACATAGTATTAAGCAATTGGTTCCACAGAGCAGATACGATTACATTTCGAAGATCTTTGCCATCAAAGAAAAAAAAGAAAGAGAAGTAGGGGGCCATAAGCCAGTAGAAGAACTTCTATTGAATGCTAGAAACTGAGTGTAAAGTATAAATAATAATAAAAAAGCTGCCACGTGTCGTGGGACACCAAATAGGAACGAAGTTCCTTATCACATAAATATTAATTTCTAGTTCTTTTAAAAGTACATTTACAACTAGCATATTATACTTAAATACTAATATTAGAAACATAATAACTGATATGCAGGTCTATCACAAATGTACATAGCATTGTTATAAAGAATCATGCAAACAAAAAATAACACAGAAAAACAAAAAAAAAATTACATTAGAGTTAATATAGGATTTATATAAAAAAAAGATTAAAAATTGTATAGAGTGTTTACATTAATTTTGCTTATTTATAGAACTCACCAATATATATTTGGTGAGTTTGCCTTTAAAGGAATCAAACGAATTCTCATCCAAGCTAATGAGCATCGTATACTGTATTGACAAAGTCTACGTTATTTTTATTCATATTTCTGTTTTCTTTCACAATAAACGCAATCTCTTTACATAAAAAATTATTCCTAATTTCCCTTGATGTATTTTTTATTGTAGGTGAAGATAATAGTTTGTTCATTGTTTTTATATAGTATTTTGTATATTAGTTAGCACCACCTTAGTTATTTTTAGTTTAATTATTTTATCCCTATAATCGGTTGTCTGGTAGAAATCGCTCTGAAGCGATAAGACCGCCGATTATACTGCAACATTGTACATATATATTACTAAAATAAATAAGAAATTCTTACTTTGATTCAATTGTTGGGTTCTTACAAAAAGTCCTTTAAAATGTGTAGGAATTAAAAAATATTTGAATAATAATTTTTAAAAAATTATTTTAATACAATGCCCATTTGGTAATAATTTAGTATATAAAACATTATTTTTCCAATCCCTCAATTTTGGTGTGTAACAATTTACTATCATTTTTAGGACCATGTAAAATAATATTTTCCCTAACTTGCAACAGCATTGCATGCGACATATTTTTGTTGGGACTGTTTTATTTCAAGCGCAGTGGTTAAATATAATTATTAAAACTATGTACAAAAATAGCCACCAACATGTACAAGTTTATTATGCAGTCATGTGCCATTGAACTGCTTCAGTTGGTTGATTATGTATTTTATGTGATTGATGAAGCTATTTATTGTACGACCAACTGGTTATGTAATGATTTTTTAAAATTAAAACACCTAGTTCACCGCCTAGTTTAAAACCTAGCTTTTTATTAATGTAGAAGGAAGGTTAAGCGTTTATTTCCAAGAAAACTTTAATATAATTATTGCGAGAGACTGAACTCGGATGTAACAAGTCGTGGAGTATCAGCGACACAACTTAGACTTAACATACACATGTAATGTAATATTTCAGTGATGTACGTGTAAAAAAAAAAAAATTTTTGAGAAATAAATTATCTTAAATTATCTTATCGGAACAGTAATGTACTGCTTAAAGATCTTTTTTGCATCTTGAAATAATAATAATTTTACTTTTTGGCGTGGCTGCCATACATGTGGAGTTTAGCTTAATTATTTTTTTTAATTTAACCCAATTGTGTGAGGTATCATTGGATAGCTCTTTTAAAATAAAGGCAAGATTTCTAGCTCAATTTTAGTATTAATATTTTATTCGAGTAGTCTTCTACAAGCTCTTTTGAATCGTCACATATTTGAAAATCTACCACTGATTCCGAAGAATCGAGCCACGAGAAGTATCAACTAGAAACTAGTTAGCTACTATTTTAAAAATAGCTCTTAGAGAAATGAGTTTTTCACATTTTTTTATGTTAACTAACAAGTCGAAGTTGGTCAGATATCAAATATAAACCAATGGTAGAACAATCTCCCGGTCTTAGCAAGAGCTACTTAAAACTTAAACCGACTCAAATGCAGACGAATGATTAGGCCACGAACTCTTCTGATAAAAGTGAACAACGGATTAATTTATCCCTTAAAAAGATCTCTTCCAGTTGTCCTTGTATGAGAAATATACTCACATGCAATTGAATCTGCTCAACTGTAATTAGTATTAAAAACAATTATGTAGTCACAATTTATTATGGAAGGCGAGACTTTGTGATACAGGTATTTTCATACTTACTAGAAGGTCTCAACCTTTGTTTAAGATATGTAACAAACAGAGGAGGTCGTGGCCTAATCAGCGGTCGGCATTTGAGTCGATCGCTAAGTTAAGTTGCTCTGGCTGCGACCGGGTGATGTCGTACTCTATACATATGGCTCCATGACATCTACAATTTTTAAAAAACGAAAGTTATTTTGGGTACACCAATCAATTGTCAAAAGAAGATACTTTATCTGGTGATACTTTATCTCGTATAAAAGATGATTAAGATGGTGATATACAATTGATAGAAAGCAGCTAAAAAGACTACAATGCTCATTGCAGATTTTTCGTCTACCAAATTAAAACATCACGAAAACCACTATATTTGCCCTCCGTTGCTCCGCATTTGTTATTTTTATAATTGGCTTATTATATAAGTACCTATCACAATTTCAAATAACGATTTGTAGACGGCGACGTTACTCTGATCACATAAGGCCGCTACATTCAGTCGGCAATATTCTAATTTAGTCTGTAGTCACCCAATTCAACTACAAATAGTTTTATTAAAAAGTTTCAGCGGGTGTTTTTTCAGCCGTCATGTAACTTTTGTGACGTTTGTAGAGTTGGCGTCGATGGGGATGTATTCCTGCTGAGTGGGCAGTACTGTAGAGTTCTCTACGTAATCCACGAAAGTTTCTAAGGTTTCATTAGCACTTGTAAAGTTGGCGATGTTATCGAAGGTCGTCGGTGTGGCAGTTTCATTCACTGGGGTATCGCTTCCTCCTGCGAACAAACAGAATTGCCGTTCGTTTAGTAAATTAATGTACTTAATTAATTTGTTGTGCGAGTCAGTTACTCAATTTATCAATCAGTTGTCATTAGGTTTGTTTATTCCCTATTCGAAGCCTTTAAGTTTTGAACTTATAGACTTCCAATTTTTATAACACTGTAGTTATTCTTATATTCTCGGGAGCAATGTATCTGAAGAGGCTAATTTAAAGCGACGCTTCTAGGAGTTTTATGAAGAACACACGCGTTCTCTTCCAAATATTTACAAAAAGTCAGACTCTGCCGAAACTTTTACATTGATTTACGGATATTGGGATAAACAACTTCGTACCCACATCATTAGAGCGTATGTTGGTTTTGTTATAAACACATGTTAGTCAATAACATATGGCCCCGACGAGTTTCTTTTTATAGAGTTCAACTTGATTTACTAGGTTGGTGTTTATAAAATTTGTTAATTGTACAATTCGCACTACTTGAACTTCTTTTGATCAGAGCCGGCCTTCTTCTTTATCATACGAGTACAATCCTCACTAATTGAATCTAAAGGTGAAGCTAATAATACCAGTGGTGGTGTAATGGTATAGTGAGAATTTATATAATACCAGTGGGCCTGGCAGACATTGTCCTGCCCGAATGTAAGCTATCCTATCTTTCAAGTTGGATCAAATTGCACACAGTGTGTAAATTTGATAATAATTGGTTAAGTAGTTTAGGAGTCCATCGCGGACAAACAACACGAAATTTACATATATATTTATGAAGATTTAAAAATTAGTCATGAGTTAACTGCTGGACTCATTTGGCTAATTCTTTTTTTGTTGTGTTTATTATTGTCCTGAGAAGAAAAAATTAAAAAAAATGCGCGGGAAAAATAGAATAATCAAGGATACTTAACCACCATATTAAATTATTACTAATATAACCTTACACCTAATATAACCTAACGGGAATGTAACGGGAATTGAACGGAACGTAATAGA
>JANCMC010033613.1:39324556-39344621 GCA_024363005.1 Charaxes varanes
TAAATTATTACTAATATAACCTTACACCTAATATAACCTAACGGGAATGTAACGGGAATTGAACGGAACGTAATAGATTGCAACGGAACGGGAATGAGCCAGGAAACTAACTAATGTTATAGGATAATATTAGATAGTAAATAGTAAGCAACCCAACATACGGGCAGCAAGAGGTCTGCCTGGTCCGCTAGTTACAAAATAAATAAAAGTGGCGGCGCGTAAGGTGTCGCGAACTAGAAGATTGGGCGCCGTGCCGCAATGTTAAAATTTTTTGCCTTTGTCATTTGTTAATTCACCAGTTAAAATTACATAAACTCACTTAGATTTTCTGTTTTGACATCACCTTCATGTTCTATGTTTTTAGAAATTTATGTCCATTTTCACATGGCGCGGCGTAGTGGAGTAATTTATTAAGAGGTGCCGCACTGGTCAAATCGCCGGGCACTTTTCTCTGTGACAATAAATCTACCATAACTACTGACGCACCTATGTAATGAACTGTGTTAAATTAAAATGGATAGGATAGAAGTATAGACCAATTATACACTTTTATTTGTCTGTTAAGCGAACATTTTTGAATATAAAATATTTGAAAATATATAAATAAAAATGGCCAAGAGCGTGTCAAGACAAGCTTATATAGAAAGGTACCGTGTCTGATACGCTATAAACGTATTTGTTAAATAACTTCAAAACTTGTTGTCCGATGTCGTTCAAAATAATTTTCCTAATGAGTTTTTAGCATGTTCTAATCAACATGGAAAAATTCAAGTCTCTACGTTTAATAGTTTGCAAATGCTAGGGGGAGATCACCTTACGGGCAGACAGACGGACGGACGGACAGAGCGAAATTATAAGGGTTTTTGTAGTAATACGGAACCCTAAAAATCGTCGTCCTCTGCAAGTAGAACAAAAAAGGAGTTTCTTCATCATTCCAGTCGTTTCAAGCAATAATGCCCTAGTCCACCCCTGAAAAAATATTCAAGGCAAAGCTTCTTGTTTAATATGTCGGTCGAGGTTCTTCGCAATGAGACCATCAACGGAAACAACTACCAGTACAGTGATTATTGAATTCACTTTAGATAAATTATTTATTACGGATAAAACTTCGAATATTGTTTAATATTATTGCAATGACTGTTAGATAACTAACGTAAAATATCGTCATTTCTTTCCTATAAAAAATAGTAGGACCACTTCCCGTTGGTCTAGTATTGGTTGGTCCTTTTTTCACATAAAAATTTGGCTTGGAGAACAGGTCGGCATCGCTTATTAAGCACTTATGAAAGTAGAGCTGATTAGACATAGACATAGACATTTATTCACTCCAAGTTTACAAACTTAATTTAAATGAACATAACTAAACTTAATACAGTGAGAGAATTACTGTAAAATCAATTGTTAGTTTTATTTTTTAATTGGGGTATATACAGGTTTTAAGCCAGATGAACAAGGAATATACTATTACATATAAACTAATCAGATAACCACTTTATTTTATACTAGTTGTTACTCCCGACTTCGTCAACGTAAAATTAGCTAAAAAATTTTAGCCTTCTTCGGTAAATGGGGTGTCGAACACTGAAAGAATTTTTCGAATCGGACCAGTAGTTCTTGAGATTAGCGCGTTCAAACAAACAAACTCTTCAGCTTTATATTCAGAGACTCAATAGATATTTGATATCCGACCTCCTCCGTGTTTTGGAAGGCACGTAAAACAGTGGGACCCGATTAATGTCACTTTGTGATACTAATCGTAAGGTTGTAGAGATCGTGGGGCCAGTATCCCCTCCTCTAACGAGCCAAAGTAATGATTCAGAAAAGCAACTGAAACTGCAAAATCATATCATCAAAACCTTTTTCTCTTGTTTAGTTTTCGATTCTGTATAGAGACCTAAGGGGAGTAGATAAGAAATAAATTCAAAAACTGGAATCGTAAATGTCTAAAGTCTGTTGAAAGTCACATTGTACCTTTTCTTCTCGAAGCTGTTGTTTGCATTCTAATGAGTGATATTCCGTCGGGGGAGTTTGACTTTTTTTTGACTTATTTTATTTCAGTCTGACTTATTATTTTTCTGAGTTATTTTTTTTGTTTCAATACAGAAATCATGTGTGTGTATATTTGTGTCCATAATTTTAACATTAACTTCAAAACGCTCTATTGTAGCATTCATAACTCGAAAATTTTACAAGTAAAAATGTCAGCCTCACCCGACGGAATGTCACTGAGTAGAGTGCAAACAACAACTTCCAGAAAAAAAATTAGGCATTACTGTGCGATAACAGGCGAACCAATAACGTAATTAAAAATATACAACAACGATAATAAGAGATGAAAACATCTTTCAAATATCGAAGGCAATTTCACTTTGAACCTGTTGCTCAAATTAAAACTGGTACCGGTCGCTGCTCGCGGAGGGCGTGGCGTTCGGTCTGATAGGGTTAAACAAATATCATCGGGCCCCGAATATAATGTAATAAATATAATTTACAATGTTTATACGAGTGTAATCTCTACGATCTGAGAGACGCCCGCGATCCAGCAGACCGGTGTTTGTGCAGAGTAGCTGTTAAAGAGGATTCAAACCAAAAAGAAACTTATCACAGTAAAAATATTTCATTCAGCATGCTCCAATATCAACTATATTAATAACCTAAAATTATAAAATGCAATGTAACTTTGTATGACACAATATACACGAGTCAAAAAATTGCTCATTTGGTTAAAAATAATATGATTGTTTATAAAATTCATGCCATGGATTCAGAAACATTGACCTTTATGGAGTTCGACTACGATTTGTCAACATTTTGTACTACACAATGCATCAATGCATGCACTTGATAGTAAGTAGGTTACTCGTGCAATTAGTTTCGAACAAGTGAAATGAAAGGGTGAGATGTCACAAATATTTAAAGCTCCTTTGCTACGGAATAATAGAAAATGATTTTTCATACAGAAATTGATTTTTATTTAAACTCGTAGAAGTATAAGTTTTACTGAATGAAAGCGTAACTTTTTTTCTTAAACTGAAGTTGTTCTTTTCATTGAAATATTTGACATTCCTAATTTAAAAATAAATACGTGTGGTCACTCTAATGGATGAGATACAAGAGCAATGAGAAACAAAACAAAAAGCATACCAAACAAAAAAAACTTTGAAATCGAATTTGATTTTATTCATATCTTTTTATTCAATTCGTGTAAGTGACAATGTCGTTCTTATTGGATGTTAATATAAATATTTCTACATAAATATAGTAGGTGGATAGTGGTAGATGGATGTCCACTAACTATAAACTACCTCTTTGCAAAATTTCATCGTTGTACGTCACGCGGTTTTCGAGATTTCGTGACAGGTGACTTTTCGCATGTAAATTTATTAAGTTTTACGATATTAAAATATATATTTAATAATTGTATATAATAAAATTAATCACATATTAACATAGCTACGTGGTAATTGATACCTTTATCCTAATTAAAGGACATACTACATCGCCTATATATAGGACCAGCTGTGCCCGCGACTTTGTCGGCGTAGAATTAGGTAAAAAATTACATTCAATTTTAGCATAGCCTTATGGCCTTCCTCGATGAATGGGCTATCAAACAATGAAATAATTTTTTTAAGTCGGACCAGTAGTTCTTGAATTTAGCGCGTTCAAGTATACAAACAAACAATCTCTTCAGCTTTATATATTAATGTATAGATAATTATATAAGATAATGAGATAATTGTTAAATGACTTCAAAAGTTATCTGAGTAATTCTAACTGATCATACAAATAATGGTATTTGATCATATGATATGTTATTAATTCGTATATTAATAATTGTAGCTTCCAACATCACAGTAGAGCATTACACACATGTAAATTGAAATAAAAGCGTCATTATTTACGTATACAATTATATATTCAATATTGACGATTACGTTATTGTATACAATAACTTTTTTAATAAATTATTTTTAAATAAAAAGAAAACTAAAAAGCAGAAAATAAATAGTACTTTCATACGATTTAGTAGACACTTACTTATGTGTTGAAATAATTGATAGATGCTGTGGATCAAAGTCATCAAGTTGATGTTTTATATTTTGATTTCAATAAAGCTTTCGATAAAGTTAACAACGTCACCCTACTTACTTGATATATGTCGTTATATTTTGGAGAATTTATACAATGTCTTTATAATTTATAGCCCATGTCTTATTGTGATATATAAGCAACATTCTTGTAAAGTTTTATTAAAATCCAATCAGTAGTCTTTCCGTGAAAGAGCGTCAAACATACATCCATACATCGTGTGCATGTACAAACTTAACAAATACATATACAAACTTTCGCCTTTATAACATCGGACAGAATGAAACTATAAGGGTTCCTTATAAGACTACGGAACCCTAAACGTGCATCAAGATGTATTTTTTTTTGTATAAAAAGGGCAAACTGGCTTCCGACACTCATTGCTGCACTACTAAGGTTGACGGATGCGTATACAGGACTTTGAGAAAACTGTACATTATTTTTTCTCAAAGATCCCGATGCTGTATCAGTTGGCAAACACGAAGCGTAAGGCAAGAAATTCCTGGCAAAGAGCACAGTTATCAAACGACTTCAAAACAGGAGATTCTCAATTCGAGTTTTTTTTTATTTTTGTTACCTGAGAACTTGCAACTGGGTGAATCGATTTCGATGATTCTTTTTTATTTGAAAGGTGTACCTTGCCGTATCGTGCCAGTTCAATTTGGTTCAGTTCTGAAATTTGAAGTCGGTTTCTTGTTAAAATTTTATAATTATCATCTATGTTTGGGATAAGTAACGTTTTCAGGGTCCACTAGTTTATATGTTTCTTGCAAACTACCTGTTACCCGCGACTTCGTTTGCATAAAATTAGGTAACAAAACACATTCAATTTTAGCGTTATGATATATAGCCTATAGCCATCCTCGATAAATTGGCTATTTAACGCTGAAAATTTTTCATATCGGGCGAGTAGTTTCTGAGATTGGCCAGTTCAAGCAAACAAACTCTACAGCTTTATAAATTATTATGTATAGATATAGGTAAAATGTGGGAAGTATAGAAATTAAAACACATGGCCAATTCCTACCATAAATCTTTTAGACATTGAATGCGGCGAAAGTAATCTTTTGAGTAAGGGTTGATAAATGGTCATCCTACGAAAGCTTTGCATACTGAATCTTCTATTAAATTTGTGTCATAATTAACCATTAAAATTTATCTTCCTACAACGAGATATTCTAGTTTAATACTGCCTGATTGAGCCGCAATTTCGTTCGTGTGGCTTTCCAATTTTCAAAATTCCAATTTCAAGTTAAATTCTAGTTTCGCCTAAGTTTTGATGGTTATTTTAAAATTTCATTTTTTGCAGGAATAAATATTACTATATGAAATTTTCCGTATGTTCCGCCTTTGCCTAACTCCTTAACTTCATGTAAAGATCTAGATTTCCTTTGAAACATTGCAAATACGCCAGATTAGCAGAAAACAGACAGTCAAAAAATTTAAGAGTTTCGTTTTGGTATTAGTATTTTTTAATTAATACTATGAACTTCAAAAACACACAAGAAAATTAAAGACACATCAATTGCATTACAAGTAAGAATTATTAATGCGGAAACCTATATGAACCTTTTACTGAAAAGGATATTGTTAGTAACTATTATAATTTGAATCATAAAAGTAGATATACTGAGTTATTTTACAGTAAAAGGCTTAATTTAATCTGTGTTTTTCATGTCTATCAATATTGCCAACATGACAATCATGACGTAAGACGAATGTTACTGGTCAGTCGCAATGGCGGCTTTATTGACTTATCGCGATAGCAGTGCTACCATCATTGATAACAGTATGATGAATTTTTATTGGTAGTTGTTTTGGTGACAGTGATATTGAAATAGTGGGTGCCTATAAAAGCAATATGTTAGATATATACATTTTTATTCACTTAGGTCCTTGAGACTAACAAAGATAAACTGCAACTATGAATATAGCATCAGTAAAACATCATAATTCTTGCATTGTATGTGGTTGCACTGACGTGCATAAAAAATTAGAAGAAACCTAGAATTGATCCTTGGAGCAGTCTCACTATCGCAAATTACAATTTAATACCATACCATTACCGCATTCTGTGCGGTCGACATCACTGAAATAAATACTTTTATGCTTGTCATATAATCGTCGGAATGTCTAACCTTTAGAATTTTCTCACGAAATTAATGTATACGAAAAAATTAAGTTGGTGTGTTTTTATTACGACAACATAAAATTCTTTTATGTTTAGTAAAAGACGATATTTGTTATCTATTACAGATTTCACTAAATGCACGTGAACATCTACACTTCTAACAAAAAAAAACCATTTGTAATTTTTCTTCCGGATTATTTACGGAACGGTATGACTATTTTCATTGGTAGTTAGCTGTTGTTATAAGGAATAATATTGACTACATTAATATTTACAAATAAATTCGGGTTCTACACGAATAGTTACAACTTTCGATATTTTGCAAATTCCTTAAAAACCAGGTCAAAGTTGCAACTAACAGTTAATCTAAAATAGAATCAACATAATCGCTTCAATCATAAGTAGCTTTACAAAGAAAAATACAAGATAGCGTCTTCATAATCGGCCAACAGGAAAACTGGATTTAAGTCACGTTTTTCCTGATCACGATTGTGTAAAAATGAAAAAAAAAATACAACAAAAAAACATCTAGTAAAACATGTTCACATATCCTAATAAATTGTATATGAAATAATATAGTGTTTAAATCTTTAATATGACATTGATAAAGAATTAATATGTATGGTAAACATTCAAATTTTTGCACATCTGTTACCGCAAACTGATGAACTTATAAGATGATGTAACAAAACTAATGTAATAAATGTTAGTTTGATCGGTCAAGTCTTCTTTGTAAAAGATTAAAAAGAGTTTCAAATGTTATAGAATTTATAAGTGCAAAAGTATTAGTAAAGCATAACATTTTTTCATTAAATATATCTTCATTATGATCTTTAACTCTGACTCCATCTCTATCCTTATCTTTATCTTCAGCATTCACTAAGTAAAAACAAACTAATTACCTAATTAGCAAAGACTAATACTAAAATTAATGACGTCATGATGAAATTTTGGATTGAGCAATTTATTAACTTAGATGTCAGAAGATGTAAATTTTAGATATATGCCACGAAACGTTTGGTTTAAACGCGGAGAAAGAAAACGCCCAAAAAATTATAAAGTCAATTTGTCTTGGGTGGCGTTGTTGATTTAAATTAGCGCTTTGGTGTCCAAATAATGCGAGACCGGTTCTGGGCTCCCAACAACGTTTAATTAGGACAGCGTGAGTCAAATCGAATGGTAAAAGCTGGCCTGCTGCAACGTGTTATATAAAATTTACAGTTATTAAACAAATGACTTAATTAATAACGGTACATAACATAGTATACATTTAGTATACTCGACCAAGAAAGTTCCATCCATTTTGGATAACAGTTCCTACTTAAAGAAAAGTTTGCTAAGGGCTTTTATTACAAATAGAAGTAATGCATAACAAGCAATAATGAGCCTTTTAACTAATTGACGCGCAAACCAATTTCTTAGTAGACTATACAGTGATATAAAGAAAGTTGAAGCTGAGAACAAATATTTCACGTAAACCACGAATCCAGTATTAGTCAGTGCGACAGCAGAGGCGTTATTTTTCGCGAAAGACACTTATAGTAGAAAACGAAAAGAATCAAAGGCCGGCAACGCATTTGCGAGTCTTCTGGTAGTGTAGTTGTTCATGGGCTTTGGTACTTACTCAGTTGAACCGCCCAGATCTAACCGTTTGCTCCTGGTTTTATATAAAATGTTTGGAAATGAGAAATGTTTGGAATAAAATTGGCCAAGAGAGTGTCTTGACACACTTATATCTAGAAGGGTTCCGTATCTGAAACGCGATAAATGTATTTGTTAAGTTACTTAAAAGTTGTTGTCCGATTTCGTTCACAACAATTGTCCTAATGAGTTTTCATTAAAAACTAATATTATAAAAAATTTAGTATAACAATATTATAAATTTATATGAAATTATTTATATGAACTGATCAAGTTCCTAGAAAGTACTATAAAAATTCATTCTAGAACAGGCTCGTAATAATTGGCATCTAAAATGAACTTGTGGGAAAGGTCAAACAGGTTCGAAGTGCATCCGCATTGCGAGCTCCATCGGGTTTCATTTTAGGGTTCCGTAGGGTTACGAGCAGACAGAGCGAAATTACAAGGAACCCTTATAATTTCGCTCTGTCTGTTCGTAAGGTGGTCCCCCCCCTCAACTTGTTAAAATAGTGCTGGAGAGATATTTTCTCGCCGGGCTGGTTTCGGTAATTCAAATGTAGCTGAGATGGGGAACATGGCGCTGATGTAAGTTATAACGTGCGAATTGAAAGTACCCTGTATTTTCTTCCACGCAAAACATCTTTATGGAAACAGTTTTCAATTTTACGGCACCCGAAGTTATACTTCTTTCGACCTTCAAGAAAAGAAAAATATTGATATCCGAAAAACAATAGAAAGAGGAGTTCACTAATTCCTTTGCTTCTACAATTTTTAAGAAAAGAGACGATATGAATATAGGTTGGCCAACTAAACGCACAATTCCAATGACAGGTGAGGTTTTGGAATAAACGAAAACATCATCGATGTATATCTATCTAAACAATTTTTAAAGATTTTGTTATAATATGTTGTAATATCTATACAATTTTTAAAGATTTTGTTAATTTCAAAAAAATAGCTTGTCAGACTGATAAAATTTATATGGGACCACCTCTGAAGTGTGGTTTACCAAGCAAAAAAAAATCATCAAAATCTGTTCATAAGTGACGGAGTAACAGCGTAAAATACATACAAACAAAACACACTCGAATAAAGATATCAAAATGCGGATATCTGTTTGTAGCACCGGGCTGGGACTTTTCCAATCCGCTCTACAGAACAAAGGTAAGCTTACCTTATCTATATCTATTTATATAAGTAGGAAGTCAGTATTTTAATTCTAAAAGATAATATCAGAAGGCTCGCAGATAGTTCTACAATAGGGATCTTACGGAAGCGGTATATCAGAACCGAATTCGGAACCAAAGGTTTTATATGTGGTTCATTAGAACCGGAATTGAAAAATAACGTCATATTCAATATTAATCAATGCATTTTCATTAACAGTTAATTATATGTACATATATTAACAGTACATCTTTATCCTAATACATTTTGACCTCTATAATGTATAAACTAACATCTTGAGTCAGAAAGAATCCCCCTTTCAAATAAACTTTTACTGAAACTTGAAAACTAGCATTTTTATCAGTATATTCTAGATTCTGAAATTCTATGCAACACTATTTTTGGAAAAAACTTCTTTTGGACACTTTCAAAGTTTCTTTTGGGGACACTAAGTGCTCCTGCGTGCTCCCACAAAAATGCCGTACGTATAAGTATGAATCAACAGTTAACCTTTCAGCGTAAAATGATATTAACCTGAGCTGTTTGTGCGGTGCAACTCAAACAATGTGCCATCTTTTATCGTGCCCTGCGTGCCCTAAAGGCAGCCGATGTGATTGATTTCTTATCTAAACTCTAACTCTATGTTATATTTAAGTTCAATAATATTATTAATAAGAAAATACTCTAGAAAATACTCTAGAAAATACTCTAAATAATGTTTCTTCTTGTTATTATTATTACTATTTTTTTTAATATATTATTTCAAGTGTTCTTACGCACCACCTACTCTTTTACCAATTCACATATTTCCTTGTCCTAAACACCCGGTCGCAGCCAGAGCAACTTAACTTAGCGATCGACTCAAATGCCGACCACTGATTAGGCCACGACCTCCACAAAATTTAATTTGTAATTCTTTTTAATTAATTAATTAATTTTTTGTAATACGTGTGGGCCCCAGGTGCCTGTGAATAAAGATTTATTATTATTATTATGTGAAGGGAATAACAATAATAGATAGATAAGCACTTTATTGCACACACATTTAGGAATAACACAATAAGAGAGCGGGAAAGTGCAATATGATAAACACTTACATAGACTATACATACTACTAAATCACGACGAAACTTTGCTAGTCGTCAACTATGCTATTAGTCAACTATGATAGTTACGAACTATGCTAGATGTCAACTACCTTAAAATTCAAAAAGCAAGTTATTTAGAGAATTAATACGGTTTTCTACTTTTTTAAATCTCGTTCCAACTCATCTAACGTTTAACTATTCCCGCCAAAAAACTTTTTTTTATTTGACAGAAGGCCACGGCTCGTTTCGTCACAATATATATACACGGTGACATTGTCGCGGTTAGGATGGTTACGTAGATCTTATCCTAAGGTTGAATAAAAAATATTCGAGTAAAGACTAGCGTTTACGTTGCTTTTTAAACTGTCTGCCATTAATATGAAATGGTTAAAGTTTTTTTGATTTCTGATGATGATTTCTTTTGTTTCATTTGAGTAGGTTGCGCGCTTTTCTCAGTGCTGGACGCTAGGAACTCTAGTCAACTTAGCTTTTAAGTCGTTCATAAGTGCTTATAAAAAAGTATATAATTAAACGATTTTGTCTTTGTCTTTGTCTTTGACTTTGACTTCCTTTTTAACTTCATTCTCCATATTTCAAGAAAGGTTTGAAAGAAAAGAAATAAATGAAAAATTGAAGGATTATTCTTAAATACTAAAAAAAAATACAAATTTGGTCGCTACTTCAGAATACTTGAAAGTGACATTTTTACTCGTCCGTTTGACTGCCGCGCCATGTTAAATTATTATTTCTTAAACAGTACTGGCTGTCACGTTTCGTGGGAAAGACATAAAAGAGATTCGTAAACTGGATAATAGCGGGCAAGACAACGTCTGTCGGGTCCGTTAGTTACATATAAAAAAAATATTTAACCTTTTATTTATTTAAGATAGCACGTGTTATGGGCTCCTTAAAGTGCAGAGCACAACGAACCCTTGTAGACTTAGCATTTAAGTAGAATGTTTTATCGCTTAAAGTATTTTAAGCCCAAAAAATGTATGCTCTACAACGTACAAAGGTGCTCATAAAAAATACATTGTCTTTGACGCACAAGTTTCAGCCCCTTTCAAATCTGCCAACAACGTCAGTTCGCCCTTTCGATGACCCTTCAGCATTTATTAGTCAACAGCTCCGCCTGAGTTTCACACGTCCATGTTTTGACAGCCCTCGACGTGTCGCCACTTCAACTGGTGCTTGTAGAATTTTAAGTCGCGCCCATAGGCCGCGTGTAAACCAAAGTTGCGTACGACGACTGTGAGATAACTGTTCACACTGTTGTATGTTTAATTTGTTCACACCGCGCCGAAATGTACTCTAGACTCTAGTCCATTGTTTCACTGGTATGAAAACATAGTTACGTTGAAATGAGTTTTCTTATGTGCATGAACTGGTAGGACCAATGTTTGAATGTATACAATTCATTATCTTCAAATTATAGAATAGAGTTTGGAATGTTCTTTAAATTTTCTTTCTTTTCTTGCAAAACCACATAATGTGGATTTTTGGCTGGCCCGTTAGCGCAGTGGGTAGTGATCCTGCCTTATGCTCCAGGGGTCGTGGGTTCGATTCCCACCACGAATCTGGGTGTATTATCCATACGTATGTAATTATATATCTCTAAAAAAAAATTGTGTATAACAGGCGGCTGTTACCTATAACACATGCATTAAGTTATCTACCTTAGGAACAGACGTCCGTGTGTCATATAGTCCTTTATACATTTATTTATTTTATTTAATGTGAGTCGCCGACAGTGACCTGACTTATACTAAGGCCCGGTGTGAACATGAAATCAGTGTACATTTTTTGTTCACACTTTGCTAACAGGTCGCTCTAATGCACTACGTATAAAAAACAAAGCAGCGTTCAAACAAAAATAATTGTTGTATAGTGTTTTCAGGGTTTAAAAAGTTCTATTACGATGCATTTATAATCGATTATATTTGAAATTATGTATGCGACAATAAATACGCTAAGAAATATTTGTTAGCAATCTGGCGACGTCACCAAATAATTGATAGCAATCTTTGCTCCGGTTGTATGATGTAATATTGCGACGTGTTTGGGTGTTGTATAATATGAACGTACGCTAAGAAATATTTGTTAGCAAACTGGTGACGTTATCAAATAGGTGATAGAAATCTTTGCTCCGGTTGTGTGACGTGAGATATTACTTACGTGTTTTGGTATTGCATATAATATATTTTCGTGTAATTTAGTGTATGTTCTGTAATGATATGCATTTATCTCGGACGTCAGGTCAAATATATATGATTAAATTTCCCTAAGCTATACATATAAATAAAATTGAACAGTTTTCTCATCATAGACAAAAAGATATAAAATTTTCTTACATTCCACTTTGTTTATAATATTTACTCTGTTTCGAACCCTTTCTTCCATAGTTTTAACAACGAATAAATATCATGGTTTATTTACTACGTATAAGCAATGATGGCCACGACATAGACCGTAACGTTAAATAATTTCGGTCAAAAATCAACACTTTTTTTATGGTTCCGTAGTGCTACAAGGAATCCTTATAATTTCGCCCTGTCCGTCCGTCCGTCTGTCTGCCCGTAAAGTGCCCCCCCCCAGCATTTTCAAACTGTTGAAATTTTCTATGTCGATAGACCATGCTAAAAACTCATTAGGAAAATTATTTTGAATGAAATTGGACAACTTTTGAAGTTATTTAACAAATACGTTTAGAGCGTATACGAAACCATTCAATGCGTGTCTTGACAGGCTCTTGGCCATTTTTATTTATATTTTATGAACCAGTGTTTTTGTCAGGTGTCAGAAGTATATAAGAGTATAGGTATGACAACATATAAAGCAACTTTCCTATCCCAGAATACGGAGTAGTCGCAGGGAAATTTCAAAAACTTTCAAAATTTTAGCAATATATTAATTAGCATTCAGATGTGTTGAAAAATTTCAGTGAAAATATACGAATATACAAATTCACATTATCAGAGTTTAGCAGTTTATTTTTATTGATATTTATTTAACAAACTTTGCTTAGCTACTCTACTACGAGCGGTTAAACATGAACTTTTGTTTTGAATTTAATAACATTTTCTTTAAATTTATAGCTAACGTGAAAACTTTGTATTTTGTTCATACAACAATGAATATTAAACAACGAAACATCCATCATAATATATCTTACTAGTTGTTCCCCCCGACTTCGGCCGCGTAAAATGAGCTGAAAAAAATTAGCGTGATGCCGTACCGTGATATAGCATATAGCCTTCCTCGATAAATGGGCTATCTACCAGTGAAATAATTTTTCAAATCGAAAAAATTGTTCCTGAGATCAGCGCGTTCAAACAAACACACAATCAAACTCTTCAGCTTTATATATTAGTACTAGCTGCGTCTTGCTACTTCGTCCGCGTGGACCTTATCTCTTAGGGGGATGAAAAATAAATGTTGACCGATTCTCAACCCCAGCCAATATGCACGCAAAATTTCATGAAAATCGGTCGAGCCGTTTCGGAGGAGTTTGACATATTAGAAATAATTTTATATATTATATATAAAGCTGAAAAGTTCGTTTGTTTGCTTGAACGCGCTAATCTCAGAAACTACGGGTCCGATTTGAAAAATTCTTTCAGTGTTAGATAGCCCATTTATCGAGGAAGGCTATAGGCTATATATGGTTACGCTAAAATTTAATCAATAAATTAATAATTTTACGCGGGCACAGCTAGTAGATACATACATGTATATCTATATTGCTAGTAGACACGTATATACGTGCGAAGCCGGTTCGGTTCCCTTGTATAGTATAATCTCTTTGTAGGTGGCGGAAGTGTTCACTGGGCACGTTGGAAAATTGGTGAAGTTGGAGGAGACAGTTAAGGGATTCCAAAGAGTACGTTGAATAACAAATTCCTCGCTTTTATGCTTGACTGTCTGAATTAACTGAATGTTAAATTTAAACTTCTTGTAAAAACCACGCTTGTTCGTAAAGCGTGGTTTTTACATGGATTTTTAAATATATGCCACACGAACGTCTGTTCCTAAAGTAGACAACTTAATGCCTGTGTTATAGGTGACAGACGCCTGTTATACACAAATACTTTTTTTGTAGAAATATATAAATATACATATATATAGATAATACACCCAGACTCGAGGCGGGAGTCCAAACCACGACCCCTAAGCGAAAGGCAGGGTCACTGCCCACTGCGCCAACGAGCCAGTCAAAGAACTTAAGAAGTACTTATCTATAAATCACTGAAATTATTTATCTTTATCTAATTGCATAAAATATAAATATAATATAATGCTTTTTTTAAACTGCGTCAAAATTTGCATTAAAACGAATAACATTTAAATAAAGAAGTTAAACATTTATTTTATCTTTTTCATTATAACGGGGTTTATTTTATCATATTAACTAAGTATAAATTCGAATGTCAGCGTGGTTTGTGTATTCTTACTTATTTAATAATTATATATTTGATGTTAAAATGATTTACTAAAGTGTTTTTTTTTTAAATCGTCACTGTATGCTCCACAGGCTAAAGACCCGTGCCATTAGCTTCTACTTCTTTGTTTTGTTTATTGTCATCTTCAATTTTCCTTATTCTTCTATACTCCCTGTTTGTTTTTCGTTTTTTTTTTTTACTAAAGCGTTGATCTCACATGCAATCAGTAAAAAGGCTCTATTCGTAAATAGTAAATAAACAATGCCTACAAGGTTTGTTAAAGTGCTGAGGTAAACAAACTCACATGAATAACCTTATAAATGGTTAACACATGAGGAATTTGACAAATACATGGGAACTGAACTATAATAACGGATAAATTAAGGTTAACCAACCTATGGTATGAATATTGTGGTCATATTACGTATAGTTCAAAATAAAAGGTCCAAATTATGAATTACGAATGACAATGTGTAAATGATTCTAAAGCTAATTTTAAATTTAATTATATTTAAAGTGCAAATACGGCAAATATTACCAATTTATGTAATACAATAATATTTATTAAAATGAAAATGTTTCCATTAACTAAGTCAGATTGTGGTGAGCGAATGCGAACTAAAACTCTCCAGGGAAATTTTTCCAAGGAGATTTTGTATATAATCTTTTACCGGCTGACAAATCAAGACATTCTTCATTCTACTTTTGTATATATATATAATTCTACTTTCGCTATTTTTAAGCGATTACAAAGTATTGTATGTAAATAAACTTTTTTTTATGTGCCTAATATTGCTTCTATATTTTGACTGGCCCGTTGGCGCAGTGGACAGTAACCCTACCTTCAGCTCCGGGGGTCGTGGTTTCGATTCCCGCCTTGAGTTTGGGTGTATTATCTATCTATATGTACTTACTTATATATTTCTGCAAAAAAAAATTGTGTATAGCAGGTATCTATTACCTATGACACAATCATGAATTTGTCTATCTTAGGAACAGATTTCCGTGTGTATAGTCCTGCATATATTTATTTATATTTTATTTACAGACCAGTCTGCACTGTTTCTTATATAAACAAAACGTAACTATAAGAGGAAGAAAGTGTGTGGTCGCACCTCTCACTCTTGCCCCTATATAGTAACCGTAACTCTCTATCTTCACTTACATATATCTCCCTCTCAACGTTCTTTCGCCTCGCCCGATCACACTTTTCATAACGCTCTCGACAAGTATGCACCAGCTTACTCCCCAAGTTAAGCGTTAGTAAAGACGATTTACTTTTAAAATATACAGAGGCACTGCTGGAGGAAATGCTGCCAGCGCCCGTGGCTGAACAGCTGAAACGTGGTCGTCGGGTGCTGCCGGAGAGTTATGACTCCGTCACCATATACTTCAGTGACATCGTTGGTTTCACCGCCATGTCTGCGGAGAGCACGCCTCTACAGGTGACGTATCTGATTAGGTCACTATGTCTTCGAACCTATGAAGAAGATACCTTTAATAAAGATACGCTTATATAAGTTTTCGTATATGATACGCTACAAACGTATCGGTTAAATAACTTCAAATGTTGTTATTAGATTTCGCTCAAAAAAAAATTTTTAGGAGATTTTAGCATGCCCTATCAACATGGAAAATTTAAAGTCTCTACATTTAATAGTTTGGAAATCCAGGGGGGAGGGGGGCACCTTGCGGGCGGACAGACGATCGGACGCACAGAGCGGAACTATCAGAGTTCCTTGTAGGACTAAGGTACCCCAAAAACTGAAGCAACATTCTTTCAGTTTTAATATTACATACTGAATAGTAAAAATTGGAAATGAAGGAATTTCCTTCCTTGCACAACATCGCTGCAAAACCAGTAGTCAGCCTCGATTTTGCCGAACCGATTGGACCTAGAGAAGATGCTATCTTTAAAAATGATCTTTACAATTGAAACAAATTCATTTCAGGTGGTCGATTTTCTCAACGATCTCTACACGTGTTTCGACTCTATCTTAGAAAATTTCGATGTCTACAAAGTGGAAACAATCGGTGACGCTTACATGGTGGTAAGTCAAATAAATATTAAAAAACATATAGACTCTATATACACTCATATATATAAATTAACCACCAAATATAAAAATGTCTCATAACAAACATGTTCATAATAAAAGACACTGTTAAACTGGTACGCTCGTCATAGATAGAAGTCAGTACAACGGTACCCAGAAGTATTTGAAATTTATTTGATACTATACTACCACTTGATATTAAAGTCATGGGAAATATTTAATACAAGTAGGGAGATATCATACATTTTCTAGTAGGGGATATATAATTTTAGTGGATGTCATTGTTAGGTTTAAGTGGATGAAGTGTGAGGTTGAATTAGACAAAGTGTGAGGTTTAAAGTGCTGTGGTGTGAGGTTTAAATGGATGAAGTGTGAGGTTGAAGTTGATATATGATGCAGGTTTCGGGGCTGCCCATACGTAATGGCATGCTGCATGCTGGAGAAGTGGCATCCATGGCTCTGGCCTTGCTCTCAGCAACACGCGCCTTCCGCGTGCGGCATCGACCTGATCACCGACTTCTTCTTCGAGTCGGTATACACTCCGGTAAGTATACTATAAAATCTTTACTGATGATGATTAAAGTGCCAATCTAGCTCAAGGTAGAATGGATGGACTGAAATGTGCTAGGTACCCGGTTCGGATCCCGACGCCGCTGCGCGCTGGAGTATTATCGCAACCCTAAAGCATTTAATTTTTAGTTTAGCTTACTAAGCTAAAAGCTTGTGTTAGGAGCAGGGGAGGAGGGGAAACGGGAATTTTAAACATTCCCAAAAGGTACTACTAATATTCTTTTTAATAACAAAAAAATCGCACTTACAATATGTTATATGAAGCTAAATAAAAAAGCTCGAAGAAAGCCATCAAAGCTAAAAAACTATGAGAAAGACTTATTAAATATAAATACCTGAATGACTTTGCATAGTTGATAAGTAGAAGAAAGGTATTTTTCCTAGCTGTAATTATTGTATTTTAATTTATCTAGGTCCAGTGTGTGCGGGAGTTGTTGGATTAAAAATGCCCAGATATTGCCTCTTCGGCGACACAGTCAACACTGCGAGCCGGTTCGAATCCACGGGAGTTCGTGAGTTCTTTATCCTTCCATTTAGTTAATCTATACTAATATATAAACCTGAAGAGTTTGTTTGTTTCCTTGTACGCGATATTCTTCAAAGCAGAACTTAATCCTCAAGGGCTGCAACGTTCAAACTTTGTTGGTTTTTTAAGCTTTCACATAGAAAAGATTATTGTAAGACTATGAACGCTTGTTTGGAAGTCCGTAATTTTCTAAATAAGAAACACAATATAGGTTTCCTTAAACGCTTACGAAGCGCAAGCGATTCCATAAATAATTTAACTGGCCTGACTCGTAATACGAGTACAAGACACGCAGTTTTCTAATTAAAAAATAGGACAGAATATGAAATCCACACGCTCATGTAAAGACGTATATTTTCAGCTTTAAAAATCCACTGCAGCGGTGCATGCAAGGCGATACTTGACCGCCTAGGGGGGCGTTAAATATTATATAAATAACTATAGTCATGTCTGCTTGGCCTTTTTTAACAACGGAAACGTCTCCAATTTATCTATTTAAGCTTATAAGTACCTATACCTAATGCTATACCCACATATCTGCAGTCCAGCCTGCTCGCAATCATCTTCATGATGCCGTTGGTGCTACCCCGCAATCTGTACATCATATACCCTATATAGAAAAAAAAAACTTTGTTTCCTAGCAATAGTTCTGTCTGCTCAAAATTATGTATTTTCAACCATTCAGTCTATGTTACAACTTTTCAAGTTGTAACTTAAATTGAAGGTTTCTTCCTTTAGAAACTTGGTTAACTACGATTCAGAGATCTCAGACCAGTAGTGTTTTTTATCTAAAACGGACGTAAAAATTTACTGCAAAAAGTGAAGACAATTTTTACAGCCATTATAGTAAAACGTGAAATAGTAAGACAATTTCAAAAACCATTAAAGTAAAACATGAGAGATATTTACTTTAACGACGTGTTGGCGCGACTGTAGCATGAATTTTTAGTGTTGTTGCCTGCACTAGAGGAAATAAAGTAACACAAGACAATTTTGTTCGTCGTGATATACTCGTATATACCAGCGTTAACTTTTGGCAGTTTTAGTGTTTTGTTAATAGTGATATTTAAATAAGAAGTGTCAAATACTTCCGTACGTCAATTAGCTCAAAGGTTTATACGTATCGTCGATCATATATCGTTAATGATTTAATATTCATATTTTTTTATTTAGTGCACTTTTAGACGCTTGAAGTGTTGGGAGTGAAACTTCGAGTTTTGACGTAGTGAAATATAGAATAAAAATTGTTTATTTAACAAAATTACTTTATATGTGTGTGTGTGTGCGTACGTGCGTGCGTGCGTGCGTGCGTGCGTGCGTGCGTGCATGCGTGCGTGCGTGTGTGTGTATGTGTGATTAGATATGATATTAAGATGTAATAAACAGTTAGCAACTTAAAGTTCACGCAGGACAACGTCTGCCGGGTCCCGTAACATATAATAAATATAGTTGACACATTGCTCCTTTACATGAACAATTAAAAAGTAATGGCCTATTAGAAGTTCAGTTGCCAATTTCACTTCAACGAACACCTCATGATAATTGCAGGTAACTAAATAGCAGTATGCTTCGTCTCATATTTACTACGATACAACATTTCAGTTTTTAATTAAAATTCAAAAATTCCTCCACTAAATCACACATATGACTTTGGAACGGAAACAGCGTTCATAAATAAAAATAAGCCATCCCGAAGGTTTGAGTACGTCTTTTTAAAAGTTGGCAAAGGTTTTTCCACTTAAGATTTCTTTTAAACAGTGAAACAAAGAGAAGGCGATAGCGGGCTTTGTGCCAAAGCTTGCTGAAAACGCAACCGACCAGAATTTATCTGCACGGAGAACTCCAAATAGTTCACGATTGTTAGCAAAAGTAGACGATTCCTGATTGAAGAGAAACTTCGCGAGTATAAACTTATTTAGTACTTAATTTGAGTTAAATGTTTGAGAAACTTTATCTGTGAGATTAACTGTCAAAATTATTTTTATTACATTAGTTACTAGCGGATCTGGCATACGTTGTCTTCCCCGAATTTTAGCTCGTTTGCTATTAGCTACTTTACTTTTTTGAGACAATAAAATTTTATTACTCAATTATTATTATTATTCTTAGCTAGTTAACCAATCTCCTTTTATGTATTTCTTATAAAATTTGACACTGGTCGAAATAATTTTACATTGTTAGTTTATTTTAATTATAGACTAAAAAGGCCTAGTACTAACTTTATCAGTCTCAAGTATTCTCAAGTAGCGACCAATTCTAGATTTTTGTATATTTAAGAATAATCTTGAAATCTTTAGTCTTTTCATTTATTTCTTTTCTTTAAAATACTTCTTTTGTTTATTTTAAATAAAAGA
>JANCMC010033613.1:39344721-39368416 GCA_024363005.1 Charaxes varanes
AATAATCTTGAAATCTTTAGTCTTTTCATTTATTTCTTTTCTTTAAAATACTTCTTTTGTTTATTTTAAATAAAAGAAATAAATAAGAAATCTGAAGACCTTCCCTGAAATAATGAGAATGGAAAAAAATAAATAAATACAATTTAAAACGGCCCATCGGTTTTGGAGCTTTAGCGAAACTAACGAACAACGATTGACTTTTATATATTAGTTATAGAGAACTACGTTTAAAATTAATCTTTTTAATTATATTGACAGGAAGCCTACTTTTAAATAAAATTATTTTTTAGTAATTTTATTGATATAGTTAAAGACGGTTTTGGATGGTTCATCTCTGTTGTACATGATTTTGTATCAATGTGGAATAATTGTATAAATTCAAATTCAAGTAGAACCACTTATATAATTCCTATTTTTATATGGTAAGGGCAGACGTACAGGCAGTTTTTTACCTCTATGTAAACGAATACCAACGCCCACGAACAACTGTCATTGTACTGTACCACACTGTACTGGGAGGCCCGGAGACGCGTTCCCGTCATTTGAAAAATAATGATCTAACTCACACGTGGCTAAGAAACAGTGCTTAGATGAAGAAGAATACTAAAGATAATATAATATTTCTTGAAAAATCTTTATATGAAAATTATTACTTCCGAAGTAAAATGGGACGAATTCTGATTGAGGGTGAACTACTTCAGGAACTTATCCGATGCGAAGTTTGTTCGGAACTGTCCAAGTTGTGCGGAGTTCGAGGAAATTATAATTGCTCCAACTTTTTTGGTAAATATTAATTGTTTCGGAAGTTTTAATTACATTAGTGTCATATTGTTAGTATATTACTAGTCAGGGAACTTTTTTCGCGCGAATACATGTTCGCTGATCATTTGTCATTACACGAAAATATTAGGAACTATACACGCTTTCTTCTTTTGATTTTTTGTTTTCAACTATCAAAGGTCAATGTAGAAATAGAGAAAAAATAATAAGGGCTTCAATAACCAGTTCTGTCAATACGGGGAGTCGGCAGAAAATAGGTATGTCAAGAGGATGGCAGAAAATGATTGGCAAGAGGAATTGCGAGTCTGACGCCAATGAGATTCTCGTATATTGGAGGCCAGAAGTCATAATAGGGTCGCTGTTACTTAAAGTTTCGGTAATAGAAGTAACCCTGATAATTGAACAAAATGATTAAATTCAACGTGGACATAGATACTGGAATCAATTAGTCGTAAATAGTAATTCGGAGCAAATAGAATATTAAATACAACTGTATTTAAACGAGGCCACAGTAGTGAAATCAATAATATCGTATTGAAATTTGAAGGTTCAAGGTGACAAAATACGAAAAGGTCATGTTTATTGTACTCTGTTAATGGAGAGACGAATTCTTTAGCATTCCATGGGTTTACTGCGATAGTGCATGCTAAGCTACTTCAAGAACTCTTGAGTTCTCTAAAACCAAACTTTAATACGGTTTTCATCAATAATCGGAGGGATTAAAGAAGAAGGTTTTTACGTAATCTAATATCTACGTCGCACCCGCGTGGAGTCGTAGTGAGTCGCTAGTTAAAGTATATTTTGCTTATTTGCGAGTCTGTTAAAAAATTATTAAAGACTGAATAAATGGAACGTTAAAAAGGACTCAAAGCTTGGGTAGAATAAAATACCAATATGTATAAAATATCAACTTTTAACAAACCTTTGTTTTGGCTGGCCCGTTGGCGCAGTGGGTAATGACCCTGCCTTCTGCTCCGGCCATCTATCTATAACACAGGCATTAAGTTGTCTACCTTAGGAACAGGCGTCCGTGTGTCATATAGTCCTGTATATATTTATATTTACATGTATTGGATGATGTCAAACCGTAAACGTGACAACCGTATGTTATATTGATTATCAAGTTTAATATTCTTGTGAATTGAACAGTATTTTTTTTTTAATATTTATTTATGGACTTTTATACAGATCGTATATGACAGTCCTATGATAGCTTAATAATTCTACACATTACCTTATCTAATACATAAAACTACTTAATACTTAAACTATTATACACAAATTGACGTCCGAGATCACAGTACGCGGAGCGATGCAACTTCTCACTAATAGTTTATTTAAATTAAAAGTTTTAATAAGTAGTTCGCTAAAACTTATCGTCACATAACTATTTAGTCTCGAATAAATCAAAGTTTTTAATTGAAATCACAGAGTCAATTTTTTCAATTTTTTACGCGGCACTTATTTATGTACGCGGAAGAGTGTGTGTTGTAGTTTACAATAAGGCGGGCTTCCACTTAGTAAATAATTCAGTCTCAAGTGCTGAAGATTCCGATTCGGATGTTGAAATAGTCGAAAATGGCTGGTAAAAAAAATAATAGATTAAATTTTAGCGTAATGATATACAGCCTATAGCCTCCTTCGATAAATGGGCTATCTAACTCTAAAAGAATTTTTCATATCTGGATAGTAGTTCCTGAGATCAGCGCGTTCATGTAAGAAAACAAACTCTTCAGCTTTATATATTCGCTTCGACTTTGTTCGCGTAAAATTGGGTAAAAAAATTTAGCGTGATGATATTTAGCCGTCCTCGATTAATGGGCTATCTAACACTGAAAGAATTTTTCAAATAATACCAGTAGTTCCTGAGATAAGCGCGTTCAATGCATTACAGAAGCGCGCAACTCGAGATCGAAGTGTGACTCGACGCGCTGCTTCGTCACAGTTTTGGCAACACCTGAACAGTTATAATATTAACCATTTATTATATTTAAACTTGATTAAGTTCAAATATGAATTTGAAAATTAGAAGTGAAATATAATATCATTTATTGTCTCAATTTGATGTGTCCTTCAAATTCCTAAAAAAATTCGAGAAGTTGCAAATAAAATGAATGAATATATTAATACAAATTTCTTCGTACCTTTTGAATGTCGTCCTTCAAATTGTCTCGAGAGTAAATACCCAGTCGAAAGTTCCGCGGTAACAAACATAAAAAAAAAACATACGCGTTGAATTGATAACCTCCTCCTTTTTTTGAAGTCGTTAAAGAACACTAGAATTAAATTCCGATATAATAAAAAAAAGAATCTGTATAAAAATTAAATCACAGCTTTTAGTAGTCGCTTGTGCATCTAAGAGATGTTTTTCATTTGTGAACCCAACGACTTTAACAAAGGGAAACGCCACAAATAGCTAGTGAGCCAATTCGTATGCAGAGAGGAAACAGTTGTTATGCTTCGGGGCGAACCAGACGAGACCGAGAATACTAGTTAGGTATACGGTTATTGTCGTTAACCTTACAGTTGAAGTTATTTTAAACGAAAGAAAGAAGAAAATAAATTATTTATTAGGCGAAGACTTATACGGCACGGCGCGACGATAGATCGAGATTCTTGATTTTTATCTCCTTGTGACGTTATGGTTTTGGAGCGAAATATTCGTCAAGGAACAATAGAAAGTCCGGGCAGAATTATGCTTTGGTGGCAGTGAAGGTTAGGGTGACTGTCTCTTATTTTTATATGTGGATTTATGAAAAGTGACTTAGTTTTTCAGACTAGTTTTAATTTAAGCTTAGTAGAAGGGGAAAAAGGGAATATTAGACATACCTAAAAAGTATTCCTAATATTCTTTTAAAACAAATTTAAAAATAAAAACAAGCATAAAGCTGGGCTTTGTGAGGGCCTCGTGTAGTTTTGAATATATTATTTTTTGCATTACATCAATTTTACATTTGACTGGCCCGTTGGCGCAGTGGGCAGCGACCCTGCCTACCTAACAAACAAACAAACAAACAAACAAGCAAACAGACTCTTCAGCTTTATAAATTAGGTATAGATAAGTGTATAATTATTTTCTATAGAATAATTTAAATAAATTTGTTCTTTAGTAAATAATTTAATAGCATCAGAAAAAGGTTGCAATAAACCTATAAAAAAAAAAAAAAAGCTTATTGCGTTCATGTAAACAAAGAAACAAACTCTTCAGTTTTATATGTTAGTATAGATTATAAGTCTCTGAATTTTGAATTTTTCCTATTGCAAGTGTGAATTTAAATTCAAGGTTTAAATAAATTCAAGCTAACTAATGCGCTGAAATTGTCGTCTCGTAATAAGGCATTGGAATCCACTTAAACAGTTTGTAGAGCCTTTCCTTCAAAACACAAATCCAGTCATAATTGGCTGTTTTCGTAGCAAATAGCCGTTTTCACTAACGTACCAAACATTAATTTACTAACCGTGTCCCTAGTTACATGAGTCAAAGGTCCGATTGGGTCTTATATTTAACTTTGAAAAAACCACTTCGCTAATTACATTACGCTAACTCGCGTTTCGCTAATCAAAAGCGGACTGGTAAAGGGTTCCCAGTTTGCTCCGTAAGTAATTAGTTATCCAACTGATCTTACTTTTACGAGTATGGATTTAGCATTAAGAGTAATCTTTGACATCTTCTGTGATCTTCTGTGATCACCTGGCGTTACCCTGATTTAGTACCAGGGTCCGGTTGAATTGCAGAGAATGTAGAGAGAATTAAGATGATGACCGACTGCAGTCTGTCGACGACGCCCCGATACCCCTCGATCTGTACAATTGTACGACTAATATCACTCAGTGACATTAATCGGGACCCACTGTTTGAGGTGTCTTCCGAAAACCGGAGGAGACCGGATATTTGATTGGAAAACCAGTGTCAGAATGGGTCTATCACTTGGCCGCGGTAAGAACTGCTTAACCTAGCGGATGACTCAAAGCCCGGCCACTGATAAAGCTACGACCTCTTCACCGCTCAACACTCTTCAGTGACATCTTGTGACACAACATGATTTGGTACCTTTGACTCTTTAGTGACTCAATTGAAAGGAAACGCGACTAGATGCACAAAAATCTTAGTTGAAATCTCTACAGTCCTAGTGAGTCAATTCTAAGGAAAACCGACCTAACGATTCGGCCGAACGACGAAACGACCATGACATTCATAATCATCACGAGTGTCGTCTATATACTTTCATCATTTCTCTATATAAGTACTTTAAATTTTACAAGACGATTTACGAATAAGAATTGTTCCAAACATCGGAAACCTTTTTACGGAATACTTAAATCCTTAATCAACGTTTGCTTCCGTATTCACATTTTAAGCATGCAATTCCTACCAAAGGAATGTTTTGTATCGCTCAACATCTCTATGGAATCAGTATTCTCTGTGGAACCAAAGGCCTTTACATTTGTGTTAGTAATCACTAAGACGAACCGCCTGCATTCTTGCCCCTTTTATATTAATATATAAATAGTTAGTAAAGTTATATATCTATCGATTGAAAACATTTGCTAATATATTTGTACGATCGAATGGTTTCTATTCAGGTATGTAATCCTAATTACTTTTTAATAGCCTTTTAATTTAAGCCAGTCATCTCGGCCCGATTCATTCCAAACCGATCGCTCCATCATCGAACTTATAAATATTCAAAAGGATTGTGAATATTGTTAAATCTACTTTGAATATAATATTAAAGCGAAATTAACTCTTGTTTTACCAAAAATAGAGTGGATACATTTAAAAAAAAGAATACGATGAATGAGATATATACTCCAACGGGTAGGAAAACTCATTTTCCGAAAATATTTTCGCTCCTTATCTGTTTTCCATAAATTAAATTGTCATAATCCTCTAAATATTTCTCCCGGGATTTTGTGAGTAATAAGTTTTGTACAACATTGTTAGCGTCTATAGTTATTGCTTCAGCGGTCAATGCATTATCACTTTCGTGACTCAGCGAGGAACTCATTATTTTTGTAAAATGCAACAAAATGGAACTGATTACAAAAACAGACACTTAATTTGCGCGCTTTTTTTAGTTAGCGCGTGGGCCGCCGCTGTGCAGCCAACACGTACCAGCCAGTAATTCATACAATTTGCAATCAATATCTATGAATGATACATGTTCTAACTTCAAATCTCATTCTCTCCCACTAAGAAGTTCTTAATAGAAAAGACCAACTTTGCTCCCACTCATAGAGGAACAAAGTGACACTTTTTGAATAAAAGGGATAAAAAATATGTATATGTTTCACGTCTCGTTTAAAAAAGGTTATTTATTTATTTATATTTATCTCTTAAATAGTATTTTCATATTTAACTCCCATTTCTACGAATACTTTTACTTCGCTCATTAGTTTTCTAAACATATCTTTTGGGACATTATTTAATTCTACTCCTATATCCGTTACAACCTTACGAATTTCCTTATCAAGTATAGTATCATTATGTAACCAAGCATAAAAATGTTGCAGGAATTCAGAAAATGGGTTTAGTTTATGTACACTGTAAATATGGTCCATATCTGACAAAATGCCGTTTATTAATACCCGATTAATTGCCCATATATTGGCTCCATTCCTTTTTATTAATTTTAATCTAGCTTTAACTGTTTTTTGTGCTATTAAAATCAACTCCTTTAATAGTGTCCCATTTGAATAAGCCATATCGTTTAAAATTATTTGCATTTCATGAGCTACTCTTTCACTAAAATGTGAATAAAAGGCCGTATCAAAAAGTGCTTCGTGAACATACCTTACGAACTGTTTGGCTTTATCTTCCGATGTAGTATTAAACTGTTCTAGAAGATCATTTAGAGATTCGGTAAACTCAAACGATTTTATACAAATTTTAAAATCTACACATAGTTTAGTTTGATATTTTGTTTCAGCTATCACAGTACCAATAATTATTCTCTGTTGGACATCATCAATTATGTCTTTATTTTTTTCAGAGCTTACATCGTTTATAAAATTCGATGACATTTCTTGAAATCTTTCACATATAATCTTTAAAGTTTGAATCCAATAATAAACTTTATCGTCATCATTTATTTTATTATTTGTGCTTTTAAGTACCTCTCTAATTACTTCCATAAAATCCTGCAAATTCTCGCAAAATAAAAATGTATCAAAACTATTTTTTTGCAATCCTTCAATTATTCTATGTAGCGACATCGCTAATACAGTAATATATTCTTCGACGAATTGTCTCAAGTTCGAACTAAATTTGAGGTCGTGACAAACAGCCGCTGTTCTTATAATTTCTATGATAGGATCTTCATCATTCAGTGGCACCATGTATCTTCGACCACTGTTGAAGCTGCTTGCAAGAAACTGAGACAGAGATCCCATCACATCTCGTCCTACACTTAATGTTCCTTCTACGTTTACTTTCACACTAGTTACATTATATATGAAATGATTTAAGAAGACTACTAAGGAGTTACATGCAATCTTATCAATTGCAATATTTTTCATTTCGCTTGGTATTTTTGAGTTTAAAACTATTGATATTTCATACATTTTTATTATATTAAAAATGATATTATATAAAAATTTGAGGGATGCCACGTTTATTGCCACTAGGAATTCTCGTTACCACTTGACTATAAGTTTTTTTAATTAAAAAAAAGTTGTGATTAAAATGCAGTCGAGACTTCAGTATATATATGTACGTATACTAGCTGTACCCCGCGACTACGTCCGCGTGGGCCATTCTTATCACTCTTAGGGCTTTGAAAATTCTTATAAGACTTGATGCCAATAAGTAAAAGAAGAGCTGGTAAGAAAAGAATCTTATAAGAACATTAAGTTTTAATGTAGTTTGTGATGAAACCAACTGCCTTTTATGAATGAACGAATCACATGCATACATGCTTATCAAGAAACTTATATTTTTTTTTTGTTACAAGGGGGCAGACGAGCAGGCAGCAGGTACCGAAGTGCCTACCAGCTCCCATGGACATCTGCACGACCAGAAGGCCAACAGATGCGCTGCCGGCCCTTAATGACGAGTTTAGGCCACCGAGAAGGAGGATGGCAATATCTGTGACCTCTCATTTCCGAGATGAATGATTTTTGTGATTTTATTTAGGACATTAAATGTAGCCTTATCATAAAGTTCGCGGTACTATGTTATGGCTAGCAGAAATTAAACTTTAATTTATTATATTTATATAATAAGGCGAAGAACAGACGTCACTGACATCGCTGTGCTTAAGTGGCGTTGGGCGGGACACATATGTCGAAGGGATGATAGACGTTGGGGGCGGGAAATACTGGAGTGGCAACCGCGCACAGGACATAGAAGCATCGGCAGACCACCAGCACGTTTTATATTCATAGAAATGAATACAAATAATACAATTATTTAATTTTATCTTATTACTACTGAGATTATTACAATATCATTGTTATCGTTATTATATATTTTCGTTATTAATGGCTTATGGTAACTGAAATATGAAACATATTGCTTACATTCCACAAAATTTATTCTATGCTATCCCTAGTCCACTGGAGAAAGTACTCTTTGAATCAATCATGGTAGGGTTAAGAAAAAGATGGCGCGTAACGGAAAAAAGTGACGCGTAATTTTTTTTCCAACGCCGATAAAGAAGTTTCACTTCACATGAAGATGATGACGATGACGGCGACGACGATGATAATGATAATAACGATGATGATGATGACGAATGATGATAATGGCAATAACGATGATGATGATGACGAATGATGATAATGACGATAACGATGATGATGATGATGATGATGATGATGATAATGACGATAACGATGATGATGATGACGAATGATGGTCATGAAGATAACGATGATGATGATGATGACGACGATGGTTTTCCCAATGAAACTCAATCGTAAACTTGTGAAGACGCTTATTTCAGACTTTAGAAGCTACCACTGGTTCGGCCAAAACCTTTTTAAAACTTTCAATTAAATTAAAACGTTAATTTTTAGACAATTTAATTCACATGTAAATAACATAAATACATAAAAGTGTAGAATGTTGTTACGAGAATGAAATTTATTAACCCTAAAAAAAGGTTAAGGAAACAAAGGATATTTAATCGATAACTTGTATTTCATTGAAGATAAACTAAGGACTTCACAAATTCTGACATTTGACTCGAAAAGTTCTGTCTTGTGTGGATATGAGCAGTCAATTTCAATTGTGAATTGTTTCTGAATGAAGATTGTCAAAAGAAATGGTGTGGTTTTCGGGTTGCAGCATTGTACCGATTTTCCCTCGGTTTTAAGCAAAGTAGTTTAGTTTTCCATGCATGTATAGATTAGATAGATAGATTTATTTCTTAGAGAGATAGATTTCCGACAAGTAAGGCCTGAACCTATTAATTATTCGTGTTTAAATTGTATAATTAATATTGTTCCAACAGTTTCATTAGGTATTTGGTGTGTAAATTAATACATGTTTTAACTTGAATTTGAATTGATACACTGATTGGATATTGTCATATACACTCCTAGCACAGGGCACATGTGGTAGAAAATGTGGGTTGATATATTTGCACCGGTCACACTATTATACTAGTTTACAATACGACATAAGTTGTCGAAATTATTCAGTGCTGAGAGTAAATTACCATACTTGTTTTTAGGGTTCCGTACCTCCAAAGGAAAAAAAGAACCCTAATAAGATCTCTTCCTTATCCGTTTATTTAACACTTTTTCTCAGAAACGCGTAAAAGCATAAATTTGAATTTATTTTAATTTAATTTTTATTTTTAAGGGAAACATACAGTACATGTTTTACATAAACTTAATGCTAATAAAACTAATACATAGACACAAAATACAACTATGCGCCGTGATAGCTAAAACACCCAGCAGAGCGTATGACGTTACCGTATACTAAAAGTGCGTTTCAATAAGCGATCGCGTTTTAAAGTACTCATTTAGATATTCGATATTTGACGACTGCGATCGTTATGGTCGTGGTGAAAAGTTTTAGGTGACGCTTAGTGGAACGCACTGTTAACATAAAGTGACGTCATGCGAATTTTAATTCCCTTTATAATTTTTTGGTAATCGTAGATACTTAAGAACATTTTAAAACTAATTTTCTTAATTTGTCCTCATGCCTGTTAATTAGCTTTGATATTACCAGAGTGAAATTACTAAGCACTAGTTTGCTACTATGTTATACCAATATTCCCTCAAAGCTACAGTTATAAAAACGTTAAGTTCTTGTTTAAACAAACGCAAGAAGATTTGTCTCAAATTAAAGTATACGAAAAGAGTCTTTTTAATGGTAGTAATGGAATAAACAAGGATTGGCTTGTCTTATGCTTAATAAAGCAGAAATCATAGTATCTTCTTCTACCTAGTCTTATCCCGGTCTAACAGGGTCCGTTTCAATTGCAAAGGATATGGCTGTGGGACGAGCTGTTATTTATTGCCACAAAGTACGTACATAATGTTAGATGCGGTCAGCTAAAAAATGTTCACTAACGTACCCCACTATTCCAGCGTTAGTCATATTCTCATCCTAAGCTTCGTTCTAAAACCTCAGATCGCTTAAAATGGAAAATAATTCCTTCTTCTTCCAAGCGTTATTCCGGTCTAGTACCAGGAACCGCTAAGATTACAGAAGATGTGGCTGTGAGGTGAGTTAAGATGACCGACTGCGGTCTGGGGTCAACCCCGGAACCCACACAATCTCTACAATCTCACGACTGATATCACTCAGTGACATTCATCGGAACCCACTGTTTTACGTGTCTTCCGAAATATGAAGGTCGGATATTATAAAACCAGTGTTAGAATGGATCAACCATCTATCACCCGGCCGCAGTAAGAACTGCATAACCTAGCGATCGACCTAAATGTCGACCACTGATTAGACTGAAACCTCCTCCATAAAGAATTCCTACTTAATAAAAAAATACCTAAAGGCCTAATGGTTAAAAGATATTTTCTGAAATTCTCTCTTAAAACATAAAAGGTTTCCTATAACGAACAAGAACATCTTTGATCGATTACCAGAGCCACGAGTTACGCAAATCGGAAAAACACTGTTATCCGTTGGAAAACCTTACAAGTGACCCTCATTAGCCTCATTGTTGTACTTTTATCGTTCCCGGCGCCCTCCGCTCGGGCCAGCATAAATAAATCAAATTTAATTAACTCAGATTAATTTTCGCGGCGCCGCCGTCTCACCCGCTCCCGCGTCCCTTTTTATCCGCCCCGGGGTAAAATTCTGAGTTGTTCACAACTCGCGGTGATTTACTATGGGCTCTTTAATAAAAAGTTCACACTTGGCTTTCAACGTGTCGCCGGCTGCTGCCGCTGGGAAGCCGCACAACGACGTTTAAATTAAATCTGCAATTGATCTCTTAACTCGAGTTTATTTGTGGGAGCTTTAATTTGTTCTTTTACGAAAAAATAATATCCTTCATCTTATAAATACGGCAAATTTAAATGTGTATCTAAAGTTGTTTATTGCTACTAAAATCCAAAATCGGTTTTTCAAAACTTCCTCATTTTTATTTCTAATATAAATGAATAGAAATAAAACAATTAATTTATGGAATTGAGCGCGGTAATCGTGATAAAATTCTGCAGCCAGTATAAATCTTTCATCCGTCTTCAATTCTCCAGAACATTTTCCGTGATACGTAATGCGCTAAAAGTTGCAGAGTGGTACCGCAACCTTCCGCAAAGGGTTTAGCTGGTGGGCCTTTTTTAAAGAATGAAGTATGTTTTTTATAAATGGCCAAGACGAGCTTATTTTAAAAAGTTAGGTTTGTATTGTCGCCAGCATTTTTGTAAGCAGTTTTTGTGAGCAATATTACCATTAGTGGCATTAAAGCGATGGGTTGTTGTCAATATTTAAAAAAAAAAGAGGGGCGCGATTGGCGGGAATCGAGGAAAACTATCTGTCAATGACTCGACGATAATTTTGACATAGAAAGGATCTGGGGAGAAATGATATTAGAATTAAGAATACCTGAAAGTGTTTTAATGTATTACATTGTCATTTAACTTAAATAAACTTGTGTGACTGTGAAGGACTGAGTTTTTATTAGTATATAAAAAAATTTTTACGTTTTATCCTTTATGCATAGGTATTTGAAGTAACAGTTTTTCGGTACAATAAGTATTCATCTCATCAGAAGAACCGAATCACTTCCGATTATTTTGAATCATGTTCCTAAATATTCTGTTAATTATTCCGATATCCCTTCAATTATTCTGATTCAATCTATTATTCTGATATACCTTACAAAACAGTAACTTGCAGCTTAGATTTTTCTGATGAGAAGTATATTATTTTTAATATTAACCCTTTCAAATAAAAAATATCTCATTCTTCTTCTGTAAATCGACTTGAATTAAAAGCAATGTATAATTTATTGGACTCTGTCTACGTTAAATAATATCATAGAATTTTATTCGCTGATATGTTTTTCCTAAATCTAGAGAAGTATAAATTTTTGCGCAACGTTATAAAAAGCGGTCATGTAAATAATCGACGCAGCGCAGTCTGGGTGGTTCGCTGGAGTGGTCGGCACACACTTGACCAACACCGGTAGCCGCAAACAACCAATATCCCAAATTCTGACTAACCGGACAGTTAAGCTAGCCAAATATTGAGAAACGATTTATTTGAACCAAGATGCTTGTTAGAAAACCTAGTACGATACATAATTAAAAATGTGTTAAGTATAACATATACTGAAATATATATTAAACTAGCTGCAACCTGCGTCTTCGCCCGCGTGAATTCATTGTTGGGTTTTTATTTTTTTTGTGCCGAAACCTAATTATCTAGTTTTTTTTTGTTAAAAGATTATTAGGAATACTTTTTAGGTATGCCTAATATTCTCTTTTCACCTCCTAGTAAGCTTAAATTAAAAGCTTGTATTAGGAGTGGGTGCGGCGATAGCCCAACTTCGGTGGGGTTTGAACCGAGTACCTTGCGGATATCAGCCCATACCTTATACCGTTGAGCTATTGAGGCTCTAAAATCAAAGTATGGTATTTTATCTACTAATGACAGTTCTGTGCAAATCAGTCTAGCCGTTTCCGAGATTATATATTATGTATTATTATTTATATGATGATATATAGCCCCCTCCATAAATTCCCCCTCCAAAAAACAAACTCTTCAGCTTTATATATTCGTATAGTTATATAGTTTCTATTATTTAATTTAATAAAAATCATGTGTCTAAAGTCTAAACAAGACAGAGTGTCATCTGAACATATTAATATGTCAAGCGAAAACATTCGGAACGATTTTACGAAAAATGCGCGGGCGGAGGAGTATGAAATTTGACACATTTACCGTTTATATAGAGGAGAGTGTGCGAAAGATAATATTTTTATAAAATATGCATAATTAATACATGAAATTTATTAAAATGAAGCCGGTTTGTATACATAACATACAAGTTAAATAAACATATACTACGCAAATTTAAAGATTTGTGGGCGAGTTTCGACGAACCGGCGATCTCTAGTACCTATCGTTAAATGATATTTGTATATAATTGAATTACGATGGACATTTTACGTCACTTAAGAGTACCGCCTGCTCGTATGCCCCTTGTTATAATTAAAAAAAAAAAGAAAGAAAGAAAATTTGCATGACTGCCTTATGTTGCACGGATTTTACTCAATTAAAGAATATCTTAGTCTTAATTATATCGATAATGATTTAATATTGTTATTGTGACGTAAAGTAAAATACACACGCTATTGTATGGTAGGTTGTAGCCGCTGTTATAATTGTAAATAATCTAATTGTAACCCATGACCCGTGAATAAATGAATTAATAAAGAGTTTACACTGTATTTACATATTCAAATCACATATGTATATACTTTAAATAAATCGTATTCCAATAGCATTACTTATAAAAAACTTATAAAAAATAGCTTATCACATACGGGACCCTTCTATATAAGCGTGTCTTGACATGCTCATGGCCATTTTTTTATTATACAAACCTTGTCCTAACAATAACGAACACAACATCGAAATTATCCAATTTAGAGCGTCGTTCGGAAGTTATGCACGTGCATACATTTCAGCGACTCATTTTTATTTGCGAATATAAATTGATATGTAAGCGTACTTGACTGCTAAACAATTAAGCGTACGAACTTCGCTAGCACTATCTATTTTTATTCTTAAATAGATCACCGTTTTGTGTTGCCTCTTGTCAATGCATTCCAAAGAAGGTCCAAAATAAAATAAAAAATGTAACGAAATTCGAATGCTTTGCTAATTGTGATATCAATTTTGACAAGTCACTTGAAATTCTTGATAGAAAAGGAAATACACGTAGGTTTTGTAAGGGGCATTGAACTTGACTGGATTTGTCACGAAACCATTTTTTTGCTAATGAGATTGCGTAGGCGCACCAAGATCCTTTAAACTATTATAATGAACTTTATAATAGTTTAAAATTGAATGGTATATTAATAAATAATATTTCTCGGAAATTCTCATAGACTTTACTAAAACTTAATTGAGAATTTGGACCTTAGCACAGTCGTTGTTTTAACTTTAAATTAGAGGTACAGTCACATTTACGCACTATACTTTTACTCCCAGGGGGCAGGACAACGTCTGCCGGTTCTTCTAGTCTATATATAATAAATAAATAAATATATAGGACTATATGACACACGGACGTCTGTTCCTAAGGTAGACAACTTAATGCCTGATGGAAAATGTCATAAATTATAACTGATCTGAAGTGAATGCATAATGTCATAAAAATAAACTAGAATTTAAAAAAAAAAATAATATTATAAGTCATTGAAGTAATTGTTAAATCATCATGTAAGCAGTTTATTCTGACTTTTATTCAAAAATTCGTTAATGTTCCGCCTGAATTGTGAGTAACTGTTGTTAAAAATGTCAATTTCAGTTGACTGCTTGGTACAACAACGCCATCTTAACCACGGACACGACTTAGTTTTGAGTCGTTTTAATAGATGGCGCCACTTTTGCGCTACTGTTAAACAGTGCGTTCCTAATCGTGTCTTAGTTCACTTCTCCGATCGTCGACTTAATATTGGCGACGAGGTTATATATGTATACGATACGTCAGTCATGTCAATCATGGCTAATTTCGGAATTTTATCAAATTTTGATCACAATTTACAGTCGTAGATTACATATAAGAGTGGTATTAACCAATGGTTTATTGCAAACGATTTGGAAAAAAATGAAGTGAAGAAAAGGACGATATTACTTTAGAATTTAGAACGTGAAACAAATTCTGTAAACATAAAAATAAATGCCTTTAATTAACCACCAGGCCTATGTCGCAAGACAGCCTGACCTGGTCGCTGATAAAGATTAGTTTAAATTTATTTTGAATGATGAATTGTGTTTAGGTTGGAGCAAATAAAGGCTATTTTTATTTGTTTTATTTATAGGAGATAGTGAAGTTAGGACGTCTAGAGTTAGAAGCGTGGCTCTAAAAGATATCTGACAACTTTTTGACAGTGCGAGCTATATGTTTTCATTGTGGCAATATTTTATTTCTTTAACTGCCTTTGTGTTAATACAAAATTGACCTTAAAATTTTCAGTGCTCTGTTAAACGGTCAAAATCAAAATGACAAGGTGCATTTACGCTTACATCGATTTACATTAAGTACCTTTTGTCACGTGGTCACACATTTTGAGCAAATGCGCAAACAGCAATGGCTTGATTCTATCAGCCTCTTGGTTAATCCATCTGTCAAAGTTAAAATTTCTTTATGGAATTTGGCAGAAGCATTTATGAACGCAAATTTTGACGTCATTTCTTATTCTTATAACATTGACATAAAAGCTAAGTTTACGAGGGTTCTACGCCCTCCAAATTCCCAACAAAACTCAGCTGAATATTCTTTTTACTATCGCCATTCCTGCGCGTTTGCTCCTTGCTATATATAAAAAAAATTGCTATATATTGCTTGCTATACATAAAAAAAAAACCGAAACCAGCAATTGATTCGACAATGATGTTGACAAATTGATAACAAAGTGCCCGGAAGTGGATTGTTTGTAATTACTAAGAAGGATGAAACTATATACCTAACACATATTTATATGGATTTCAAATATAACGTCTTCATACAAATAATTGATCTATGACAAAACGTACCCGCTGTGACTCGTATATAACATGTATATGAATTAAGTACTCTAAGAACTCGTCTATAAATAAATAAATAAAATACCGAACTCAAATATTTAAAACGATACGATATAAGAGTACGATGTTTCATTGAATATAGGCGGTAAAGTTGAACACATGAACTGTTATTAGTATTCAGTAGTAGAAATTGTGCCATAGTAGTATAAATTACACGATGTTTTATTGAATATAGGCGATAATGTGAAGTAAATGAACTGTTATTAGTATTAAGTAGTAGAAATTATATGATAGTAGTATAAATTACACGATTTTTAATTGAATATATGCGATAAAGTTCGCACTATTAGTTCAACTTCTTTAGTTTTGACGATTCTTTTTTATTTGACAGTGGTCCTTCTTCAATTTGGTCCAGTTCTGACAATTTGAAGTCCGTTTTTTTTTTGCTAAATATTTTATTTATGAGTGAGTATCGTGTGATACGTGATACCAGAACTGGTTGGTCGATTAGTGGGTTTTTTGTACTAGGCAATAAATTCTTATAAGCCACACGTTTATAATATGACTAGCTGTTTCTCGTACCTTCGTCTGCGTAAGCTTTCGAGAGTCTGTTCGTTTTAATCTATGTACGTCCTGCAGTTTTCGAGTGACCTTTCTTTTTTTTAATGTACCACCATAACTGAACAAAATTTCAGGTATTATATTCACATTTCGTGTGTTTATATTCACAATTGTAGAAGATAGTGAGGTCGGGCAGACGGCCGGATGGAGAAAGCAAAACTATGAGGGTTCCTCGTAAGACTATGGAACCCTAAAAAAGTATTTTTGTGCGCTTACGTACATTTTAAACGTTAGCTTAACCAGCTAGCTTACAAGATAAATCAAAATAATTTAGAAGGAAATATTCAAACATTATCATATTAAAAGATCTTATTAAATGTGCAAATGTGTACCTTCTAAGTTTAACCCATAGTAACAATTTTAATCTTTTACGTATTAAAAAAAAACTATTTACATTGTGTACAAAGAGTAGAGAAAAAAGAGGGCGCCATTGTCGTTCGCAGGGTATATAGATATAGGGTATACCCAATATTATAGATAATATTGGGTATACCCTTAAAACCGATTTTGATACTTGCTATTTACTTTATATTGGCATAAATATTTCTGATGAAAGTTAGGTAACTTAGTACTTTATAGCCTGTAATTGAAAAAATTAAGAAAAAAATAGTTTTCAGTCAGTTCAGTCAGCGCATCTTTAAAATCGTAATCCATCGTTCGTTATAAATCATCACTAGTCGCTGACGGTATAATTTTGTTTGTGTTTGTGACATTTTTCTACCCGCATAGTTTATTTAATTTCTTTTCTGGTTAAATAATTGTTAAAACGTTATATGAAAGTTATTTTGTAACTGATTATTTTAATTTTTAATTGAATTTAGATCGAATCTGCAAGAATACATATATTTTTCTTTTATTTTCTTTTCGAAGTTGTTGTTTGCACTCTAATGAGTGATAGGTATTCCGTCGGGGGATACTGACATTTTTTTTGAGTTATGAATGCTACAATAGGGCATTTTGGGGAGTTTCAAAGTTAATGTTAACATTATACACAAACATATACAAGGATTTCTGTATTGAAACAAAAAAATATCGTCCGTCCGCTTGTAACTTATCCGCAACAGAGTTACGGTTAGCGCGGAATAAGTGATATCCCATCGGGCCTCCTCCGACGAAATATCACTCAGTAAAATGCAAACAACAATATCCAGAAAAGAAATCAAAAGTAACCAAACTGTATAATTACCTTCACACAAAGTAATTGTGGTCAAAGTACTTCCTACTTTTTTAATGGCGACGACAGGGGTCTCAGTGACCAGGTTTGTCAGCAAAAGTAACATTTGGGTATATCAAGGCGCCGTGGTGGGTATGTGGATCTATAAGAAGGGTTGCAGTACCCGAAGCAAGTTTTATGGAGCGAGATGGAATTATGGTGCTCCCCGTTTGATTTTTGAACTAAAACTTCTTTACGCACACATGACTTAGAGAGTAAGCTAACGAATGCGTTACGAAAAGTGTGATCGGATGAGGTGAACGAAAATTTACTTGACTAAGTTTAGGTCGACCTTATTGACCTACATCGACGTTAATCGATGTTAAGTGACGTTAATCGACGTGAATCGAATTGTCTTTATCGACCTTATAAATATGGATATGGAGGTAAAAAAGTTTTGCTTCAGTCATTTGGTCTAAAGCACACTTATTTTTTGTTTGTATGTTACGTTTTAACTAAAAGGAAAAACATAATAATTTGTACATAGTTACATATAATGTGCTAGACATCTAGTTATGTGTTGAAGTCGATGCTATCGACGTAGTGAGGACCCTGTTTGGCTTGGTACCGACTTCAACACGTCTATAGGTGTTCTAGTAAATCGTATAAATTTACCACTTAAGTATTAATCTTTTGCTTTTTGGTGTCTTGGTATTTTATGATTGAAGACATTGTTATTTAAAAGTAATTTATTTTAAATTTATTTCATAGCAAATTGTGTTGACTTCAATATTTTATTGTAAACGAAATTATTAAAATCATTAACCGATGTAGTGCTGTGCGAGTGTCGCGCCTGGTGCGTCGTGCAGTCTTGCAGGGGCCGGTGCCGCATCTGTCGCGGCAAAAAAAAATTGAAAAGCAAACATTAAATAAGAAAACCTATATAAAACAAAAGAGATGGAAGCTTCAACCTAAAAATGTAGAGCTAAAAGACAATAAACCTTTTAATTCTATGGTTTCATTGATGGTTATGAAATAAGTGCATAAAATAAATGATTGTTTTTTAATAAATTAGAAATGATTCTAAAGCCTTTAAGGTCTAGTTCGCAAGTTCTTTTTGGCGGAACTTATTTCGCCTTCTCTTAAAAATATGGTTTGGTCAATTGATTTGCAATCGCATCTAGCTAGTTTTGGACAAAAATGGAGACGCACTCATAAAAAAATGCAAAAGTTATAAGCCAGTAACTGTATCGAAAGAGTTTTTGGTTTTTTGCTTATATCTTAAAAACCGATTAAGATATTTCAAATCTGAAAAAAAGATTAAAAAAGAAGAGGAAATTTCCTTGGTTGTATAACAGTTATGTACTAAATAAACCTTAGAATTAAGATAGAGACGAATAAAATTACTTTAATTCACCAAAAATAAAAATATATTTCTATATTCAACTATAATAACAGACAATGTTGATAATAATTCTATATTCTCTAATTAATAAATATTTTATTATTCAGCCATTTTGTTCGCAATTATAGAATATATGGTTGCAGACCCTTTTGATTAAAGAATTACTTGTGTTAGGGACCGCTCTTCCACAAATATTTTACATATCATTCGGCCTTAATAAAATGCATTTAAATTTCTTCTAATTGGTTTCTTTTAGTAAGAGTTGCCGAGGTCGTCGTCAATTATGTATATATATATATAAAGTGAATCTCGGAAACGACTCGAACGATTTTCATGAAATTTAATATGCAGGGATTTTCTAAGTTTAATTTTTAGAAAAAAAAAAGTTTTATCCGAGCAAACCTTGGTCATCCTGTTGCTAGAAGAATAATTGAGATTATCCAACGGTAATCTTGATATTAAAAACTGATTGTATAAAGTCGTCTAAAGCATCGTCCGAAATCCTATTATATATTTTAGTATCAAAATAACAGTTATAAATCCACTATTCACTTTTTGAATACAAATATGTACATACATATATGTTCGACTCAAATAGCAGCCACTGATTAAACAACGACCTCAATCCTCAATAGTGATTAAACATCATTTCAATTATAACAATTATTATTTGTTGGGTTGTATTTTCATAGAAATGTTGCCAAATAATAGGTCCGTTAAAACAATTACAGCTTACGTCGCATTAAGCGTGATACCGAAATGATACCTATATTTGGAAACTTATCAACTGCCATCGTACCCATACCGACAGTTAACAATATTTAGGTTAGAGGAATAACAGCCATAATTTAGTAAAATAGAGGTCACCGACTGATCGAAATTTTCACATAAAATAAATTGAGTTAATAATTATGTGTGGTTATGCCTAAGACATAAACACATATTATTACATTTTGTCTGTCTGACTGTCTGTTGGCTTGATACGGATAAATATTGAAATGGCTAGTTAATTAACTAGTAAAATATTTTGAAAAATTAAAAATATGAAGATTCATTTATAAATAAGTTATTTGCAGACTGCGTTTAAAATTTTGGTTTCAAAAACCAATACAAAACAATGCAGCCATAGAAACGGCATGTAAAGTTACAAATATAGAATAAATATATATATAGGACTATATTGAAATATATCAAAGTAGGCGTAGCAGCATGCAAAAATTAGTCTTTATATATAAAAAAAAATTGCTATTTATTAGTCTCGCTAAAACTCTAAATCGACTGCACGGATTTGACTTATAGTTGTTTGGTTTTATTATATTATATATTTCAGGAAAGGTTTACTCCCAGGGAGTGGTTCTTCCTTTGTCTGTCCGAAAGCTGGTCAAATCCACAACGGTTACGCGACCCCGGAGCACCCTAGCTTTTATTGTCACTCCCCCTCTACCGTCCGTGACAGTAGTATCCGCATCCTTTCTCTCCTGCTATGCAATTGAAACATTATTTGTTTGATAAGTGCCCTACAGGCATCATATTCCGAGAATTTTATCTGGTGTAATTACTCGTAATTTCCTAATGGAGCATTTGTTGAAAGCTTTTTTTTTATTAATATTTGGGAATCAAACAACATACTCAAAACATATATAGCTAAAAAAATATTAATATTTCTTTAGTCAAAAATTTTCCACTATGAGATATCCGATAAACCAATTAAGAGCTAATATAACAATACAATAAATGAATTTTAATTTAAACTATTTTTGTGTAAAAGTCTCTGTTCTCTTATTCATATAGACTTTACAGTACTTATGAGAGTCATGTGTATAATAATAATTAATATTGTTTAATCATTATTATAATAACATTTGGTGATAAATTATACAAATAAAAGCTATGTATATAAACATTTGTAACTTATTATATCACGTTGTTTTCTTTCTGTCACTCTTTTTTTTCTATAACAAGGAGGCGAACGAGCAGGCGGCATTCAAATAAGTGATAAGGGGCGGCAAAGCTGTCACGTCTAGTGATGGCGTCGTTGTCGCGTTTCGTTCAGTTTGTGAGACTTCCCTTTGTTAGACGCCAACCTTAAAAGATAGACTTATGCTGTCGCGGACTTTTATTTAGAACTTTTAAAGGGGAACAATTCCGTCATACACGATTTTAGCGAAACTTTAACCGTTTACGCAGCGCACGCAGCGGAAGTTCCCAAAATGGAGAAAACACCGCCGATTTTGAAACATTCTTCATTGATGCTCGGTTCCTATTAGTCTTAGCGTGATGGTATAAAGCCTATAACCTTCCTCGATAAATGGGCTATCTAACGTAGAAAGATTTTTTCAAATCGGACCAGTAGTTCCGGAGATTAACGCGTTCAAACGGCAAGGAGGTAGTTTATGGTCAGTAGACATCTTAAAACGGATTTTTTCATAGAGCCGGACTAAAGACGTTTAAGGGTTTTCGCAATGTTACGCGAATAGTCTCGGGACCCACCTAAACCTTTCTCTTGAATCACTCTGTTTTAATGATGAAAGTCGCATTAAAATCCGTTGCGTAGTTTAGAAGATCCAAGCGTGCAAGATCTGGAATCAGGACTGGAGATTTTTTTTATTCTGAAGATTTAAGCCTATGATGGCAACCCTATACTTCAGGTATGTGGCGCGTGGCTTTAATTGTAGCGATTAACAGCTTCTTGCTAACAGAAAATCTAATGGAAACGCGCGTACACTTTTCCGGCAACTAGCAACTCTTTTTGCCCAGTGTTCCCTCCCATGCCTAGCCAAATTTGGTATGATCCTACAAGAACGGCTAGAACTCTTAGTGACTCTGAAGTATTTGTAGAGTTGTAATAGTCTGTACAAGGCTGAAGGATATGTAGAACAAGCAAGTCAGAGCTATGATTTTAGAATTCTTGAGACATTGGCTTATTTCACAGACAAGGAAAGGCCAGATTAGAAGTCCGATGTTGAACTATGTGTTCGTGGGTTCGATTCCCACCTCGAGTCTGGGTGTATTATCCATATATATGTAATTATATATTTCTAAAAAAATATTTATTATTAACTGGCGGCTGTTACCTATAACAGAGGCATTAAGTTGTCTACCTTAGGAACAGACGTCCGTGTGACATATAGTTCTGTATATATTTATTTATTTATTTATATATTTATTTAATATACAAAATTCTCGTGTCACGGAGCGCGTTGCCAAACTCCTCCGAAACGGCTCGACCGATTTTCATGAAATTTTGCGTGCATATTGGCTAGGGTTGAGAATCTGAGAATACAGTTATTTTTGTCTTTATAACTAAAGTAAGTTTAGTTTAAAAGCGCGTCACATCACAATCACAAAAAAACACATAATAAAGTATCATTAAACTAACATTTCAGTATCGTTAATCAATTCATTAACAATTATTAAATTTGTTACTATATATGCCGTTTTTATCAAATTATAAACGGAATAAGTCATAAATGACAAAACGTTTTTTTGCGATTTCCCAAAACTCTGCTTTTTTGAGTTAGGTCACTTTATTACTAAGAGTGAGATATATTTTCAGTAATTATATAAGTAATAAATATTCAAATTTCAAGATATATATTGCATACCTGCTTTGAAGTAGATGGAATGTCCTTTATAAGTACTGGTTCCATTTGCAAGTCCTCGTCTACATTTGGATCGAAAGTTAAAGGAGCTATTTGTCTATATCTGCAATATAATATTATGTGCTAAATAATCTAATAATCCAGTAAAGTCAATATTAATCACAACTAAACCGATCACAAAGAGCGCCTTCTTTGCTCTGAACCAAAACAGTGCAATAATGTTGTATGATAATTAATTACTGCACTATTTCTTGATTTTCATATAAATTTGCCAGACGTTTAATTTCTTCCATTAAGTTTCATATAAAATATATGTATTGAATCAAAAAAATACTGAAAATAAAATACACTAAATAAATTAAAAGAATATTGGCGCACACTCTTAAAAATTGTAAAACTTTGATACTATATACTTAGCAAAAAAAGTTTAAAAAAATAGACATTTATGTATTTAACGCACCTTGCCATAATCTATTGTTAAAGCTGTTAAATGCGCAGTATGTTAGTTTGCCACTTTACTTCATCTTTGTCTATCTGTATGTTTTTACAGCGACTCTATGAAAACGGAGGATCGATATAGACGGTTTAATACTCACGGCTGGTGGTGGTGGGCGGTGAGGGCGTCCCTCCACGAGGGGTGCTGTGGGACTACGGGCGGGGGTTGCAGCAAGTTGGCGAATCCCAGTCGACAGTACAGCGATACGGCCTGCTTCACCAACTCGCATTCCACCTTAACCAACAAATATTGGAAAAAGTTCTGCTTGCTCTATACATATAGTAACCACATAGGAAAGTTTATTTATTTTATTCTTATTTATCCAGGCTTGTCGTTTCAGATATTTGGGCTCCCTCTGGGTCATTCTTTATGGTTGACCACCAGGTCAAAGGCGGGTGGCCTCTTCCCTTTTTACTTTCTGGTAGCTCTACGACATGATCATCTCCACATCTCT
>JANCMC010033613.1:39368516-39413126 GCA_024363005.1 Charaxes varanes
GCAGCAATGTTGCAAGAAATTTCATTCTTGCACTGTACTTTATTGTCATAAAAAGTTACAAAACCATTGCGCTCGGAGCAATAATTCACTAAAACTATTTTTGATTTATGTATTAAAATAGTTTCCAAATAATAATCATCTTGGAAAATTTATATATATAATTGTACTGTTTGTTTCCATAAAATATTAAAATAAAATTTAATATACCTGTAATACTGAAGCCAGTTCGGCGACGCTGGTGTGCTCGTCGATGGACACGAACACTTTGTAGAGTAGCGTCTCAAAGTAGTCGCCAGCGATTCTGTTCATGACGAATCCTTTGAGCGGTGGCACCGACACCTTATCCGCCGCTGTTATCGGTACGTCTAGGTATATTAAACCGCGCCTGAAAAATTGTAACACAACATTGTTTCTCCTCATTTATTACCGCATTAATCCTTCCAAAAAAAAACGGCAAAGATTTGTAGATTCCCTGATCGAAATTTACTCAACCGATATCCGAATTATCTTTTCGGATACTTCCCAAAGAAAGAGTTAATGCATATTAAAGAGTCAAGTCAAGGTTCAAGACCGGGTTCGCAATATCCAAACCCGACGTCGGAAACAGGGTTGTCGAACTGAAATAGAGTTGGGAAGGACACTTGGCTAGCTGTGGCGATGGCAAGTGGTCTATGAAACTGAGCGGTGACCTAGATTGGGTTAGAGAAACCCTGGTCGAACGCCTTTGTATCCATGGTTCGATGGGAGGACGATATAGAGAGAAGAAAGGGAGGCTTGTGCCCAGCAGTGGGTTATCAAGAGCCGACAACAAAGATGATGATATTGACGAGTAATGTAACACGATAAATTTACCTATATTGACTGTAAAATGATGAGGTGGTCGGTATTTGAGTCGAGTGCTAGGTTAAGCAATTCTTACCGCGGCCGGCTGATAGGTGGGTGATCCATTCTAATACTCGTTTTTCAAATGTCTTCCTTGTTTTGGAGAGCACTTAAAACAGTGGGACCCAATTAATGTCACTGAGTGATATTAGTTGTGAAATTGTGGGCGTTCTGGGTATGACGTCAAAGGGCAATCGGTAATCTTAACTCGCCCCACAGCCACATCTTCTGCAATCTAAGCGGAGCCTGGTGGTAGACCGGGATAACGCTAAGAAGAAGAAGAAGAAGAAGACAGTAAAACCTAGTAAATGTTAATTAATAAAACATTTGCTTTGCTAAGCGTGACAAACATGATCCGTCCGCACTCGTGAAATGCAGAAACTATAAGAATGTAAACATGTCACAATATGTAAACATTCAAAGATGTAAACATTCAAAAGAGCTTGTAATAATCTATTGGAATAAGGCAACATTTAAGTACCTGTATAATGACTTGACGACCTGGTAGTCGAGAGTTCCAGCAGTCTGCGAGCCGCGATCGATCAGCAAATCTATAAGGTGCTTTCCCCTTTCGCTCAGTGGCTAGTAATGTAAACAAGAAGATAATTAGAAACTTGAAACCAACAATATAGGTTTAAATATGTTATGATATTATCAACTAGCTCATGTCCATGACTTCGTCCACGTGGTGCTATTAGACATTTTATTACATCTTTTTTGATAATTGATAGAATCAGGCGTTACTTTGCGTAAATTCATGATGTTGGGGATCGGTGCCTTGACTGAGTTATATTGACGGGGCAATAAAACACCGACCTTTTCTTATCTTCATAGACTTTGTTTGAACGCGCTAATCTCAGGAAGTACATGTCCGATTTGAAAAATTCTTTCAGTGTTAGATAGGTCATTTATCTTGGAAGGCTATAGGCCATACTTCGTCATGCTAAGACAAATAAGAGCGGAGCACCAACGAAGAATGTTTCAAAATTGGGGGTTCTTTTTGCTATTTGACAGCTTTCGCTGCGTGCGCTGCGTAAATGGTTAAAGTTTCGCAAAAATCATGTATGACAAAATTGTTCCTCTTTAAAAGTTCTAAATAAAAGTCCGCGACAGCATATATCTGTCTTTTAAGGTTAAAAGGACTTTATTCTTTTCGTGTTGTGTATTCCGAATTTGTCAAATTCAGTTTTCTTCACTTTAATTATAACTAACAGTCGCAGCAGACGCTGTCTAACCCGAATTTTGACTCGTCTTCTAATAGCCAATTAACAAATCTCCTTTATATTTTGTCCACAAAACGTGACACTGACCGAATGTTATATGAAATAATAATTTTACACGGTACGTATGTTGAAAAATTTATTACGAACGTCATCCCTTTGAAGTATTTTGAAATAGCCTATGAAATCTGCATTTATTTACACTAGAGATCGCCTTCTGGTCGTGCAGATGTCCATGGGCGCCGGTAGGCACTTCGGTGCCTGCTGCCTGCTCGTTTGCCCGCTGGTAACTAAAAAAGAAATAATAAATATAGAAATACCTTAAAACCTTTTATTTATATTCTCCAGCGGCCCGTCCATACATCGAACCGGTATTTACATTATCGAAGTTTTCGTATGGATCCCTAACTTTTTTAAAAATATTCTATCCTCTTCTAAAATATTATGTTCATCAGGGATGATGTAGGATTCCAATGGTGAAAGAATTTCTCAAATAGGTCCAGTAGCTACAGAAACGGGGATGATATAGGATAATAGAAGTAAATAGTAAGTAGCCCAACGTTCGGGCAGGACATCGTCTGCCGGGTCCGGTAGTATAGAATAGATAACTTATACACGTCTTGACTAGTGAAGCTGTTGTGGGAAAGGCACACCAAGGTGGAAGGCTTTCGGCGAGGAATGAAAGGTAGGAGCGAAGGTCGATATGCTCAACCACCGCAAAGAAAGATCTCCGAGTCCGGGCTTGTTGGAGTCGCCCGGGGCGGCCGCGCTTCGCCGACAGTTGTTCGTCGGAAGGTCTATATATAGTGAGTTTCATTCGAACAATGTTTCGCGGCGAGAAAGATTTATGATATTATGACGATTAAATCAACGTTGTCCTTATTTGATTACATTCTCGTTAGTATTAAAAATATTAAGGAAGAATATATTCTTCTTGTTTTATATACAAAATATATTACGGGAAAATTGCGAGGAGATCGTGGCCTAACCAGTGGTTGGAATTAGAGTCGATCGCTAGGTTAAGTTGCTCTTGTTGCGACCGAATGATAGATGGGTGACCCATTCTAGCACTGGTTTATATTTGATATCCGACCTCCTCCGTGTTTCGGAAGTTTTTCCTGTATTTCAAGAATACCGGCAAAATACCTAACAATTAATTCTATCAGGTCAAGTAAAGGTATTTCCACAGATTGAAGAATTGAAACGAAACAAAATTGTATTAGCCTCAACTTTTCAATAACCAATGGGACAAAGACGTATTAAGTTAAAATCCATGCCAGAACCTTTAAAATAAAACGAAATATCAAGGACTTAATATAAAAAATCTATAGCATAAGAGGACAGGAAAGGAAAGGAAAGGTCAGAGACAAATAAAGGTAATGAAATGTATATTAAACCACATAAAGTGTGACTTTTGAATTAATTAATTTTACTACATTTTATCATGCAGTTACTTTTAGGGTTCCGTAAGCCCTACAAGGAACCCTTATAGTTTCACTGTGTCCTTCCGTCCATCCACCCGCAAGCTGGCTGCCTGCTGCCTACTCGTTTGCCCCTTGCAACATAACAAAAATATATTTGAGCTAAATCGGACAACAAATTTTGAACCTTAACAAATATCTTTACCATGCACCTCTGTGGAATCAATTACCAGCGTCTGTATTTCCGAACGGATACGACTTAGGCACCTTCAAGAAAAGAGCATACTCATAATTTTCTCACTTTATCTAAACATTTTTTTTAATTACTAGCGGGCTCAGCCGATGTATGTGCCCGAACGTTGGCTTGCTTACTGTTGAATATATGAAAGATTTGTGAAGAACCTGCGATGAATTCAGTCGGTTATTGTTTTTGACAATATTTTATATATGATTTTACAATAATTTATATATGATACTTACTTACTTACTTACTCCTCTGGCGCAACGACCCAAAGTGAGCCTTGGCCTCCGAAACAGCAGAACACCATCGGCCCCGATCTTGCGCCACCCCTTGCCAGTCTGAAACCACTTTTTCTTTATTGTCACTTCGCTTTTTCATTGGACTATTATTCATTAAACTTTGAATAGATAAACAATAATGAAAAAGGCTCTTTGAACAACACCGTTTATTAAAGAAGCTAGGTTGTTAATTGAACCACTAATTAAGTTATCTACCTGTAACATAAATAGCTATTTAAGCATAATAGCTATTCAAAGGAGCTAAGGAAATTTTACTTCAGTCATGTGGCCTAGAACACACTCGCTTTTTTATTTTTATTACCTTGTTTTTGGTAAAACACAATCAAACCTGGCATTCTCCCATACAATAAACTAGTGTTAGAATGGGTTACCTATCTATCATCCGGTCGCAGCAAGAGCTACTTAACTTAGCGAGCGAATCAAGTGTCGACCACTGATTAGGCCACGAATTCCTCATATTTCTAAAGTTCATCATGTTAAATAAGAATATTTTTCCCTAATTTTTATTAAAACCACACTGACACGTTTTATTCTAATAGTCAAGCAAAATGCACACAAATAAATCTGGCGGAGAGGCCACTCGAAATAATGGAGAGGCTTATGACTTGTGCGCACCAGTGGACCCCCTAATCCATAAATCCATTGATTATTTAACAGCCTTGCAATAATTTTAAAATATGATACTTAAGTGCTTTACAAACAACGTTATGTTCTTCTTATCTTATATAATAGTTAGACATAATACAGGCAATCCGATTTGATTGCGTTAATGTTTGTCCGTTATTTTCGTATTTAAGAGTTTCTTTCATATGCAAAATAACTAACGACTAAACTGTATTTTATACAGGTTATTTACCATATTTTATCAATTAGAGGTAGCGCCACGGTTGCAGTACTTTTGGGCTGCAGGCTAATCCGGATACCAGCACCTCTTTCTCTCATAAGATCGGCGTGTAGTGGCGGCAATACTATCACGTCAAGTGATGGTGTTGTTGTTGCGTCTCATTTGGTTTGTAAGAGTTCCCGGTGGCCTACGACGGCAACGCATCTGCGAACTTTCTGACGCTCTCCATGGGCGTCGACAGTCACTTAGGTGATGAACCGCCTGCTCGTTTGCCTCTTGTGATATATAAAAAATATATCAATGTTTTATATATTTCACATTATATGTAAAAAGAAATTTAGTATAAATTAGCAGCACCTTTGAGTTGTACTCATGTCTTTGTATGACGGTTTAGTTGATTTTTACGTGATTTGTCATTGAAAGAAGCGTCTATCAGTGAGTGTCACTTCTCTCTGAGTCTTCTTTACGATTTTAATGTGTTAAGACAAACGAAACAATTGTAGGATAGTATATATGTGTGCCTTGACGTCTCCGTACCATTTTTATAATATTTTTACTCAATAAAGAGTGGCGCTATATATGGTAAAAACTGACGGAGCCAGTAAAAACCCGACCCGATATTCAAGCATGTTCTTCGATGCAGCTAATAAATGCGAAAGAATCGTACAACACGTTTGTATATAGCAACATGTAAATGCAAGCCTTAAAGGCCTTGACTGCTCGGGTTCATGGCGTTTTTGCCGGCCCTCATGACGTCACGCTCGAGTTATGCGCACGCGCACCTCCCTCCCTCCGGCATCAGCGCCGCACCCAAAACGAACCTACAGGATAATGCGTTGATGTATCTTCAACGAGAAAAAAAATGAAACAAGCTCCGGCCAACAAGAAGCAGTCAGTTTAACGCGGCCAACGCGTTCTGTTATTAAGGAACGCGAAGAATCGCTCGCTTTTTGTTTTGCTCTTTTCACGTTGGACCGGCGTCAAATATTCCTCCACAGTTTTTCCGGTCGATGAACATGTTACTTATAATTTATTATTAATAAACTTTTCCCAGAAAACTTTTTTAGAAGTTTCTTATTGTTATAAAATAAAAAAATAATGCGTCCAATAAAAGTAAAGTATATCCGTTTTAATGCTGTATTCACAGGCGTTTACGTAAACAAGGAGACAGTCTTTGATGTTCATTAAAGACTGCACTTGGCACATTGTCAAATCAGCTGAAAATTTTAACAGCGTCTCCGATTACGTAAATATATCCAAAGCTTTAAAGATTCATAATTTTGTTTGCGTTCATGCAGTATGTTGTATTTTTATGCACTTGAATAAATATAAATTTGCGATTAGATTTGAGGTTGGATTTGCCTTGAAAATACTCATGAGTGGATTTAAGACTGGGTTATCCTTAAAAACGGTACGAACTCGCTTCTCGTAAGGGAATTATTGACTTACAAGGGTGCAATAACATACAAATTGCCCTAAAGAACGCAATCAGAACCATGCATATTTATCGTATACGTTAACTAGTAGCATTTTGCTTTATTTGGAATTCTGATTTATCTATATAAATAAATGTGAATGTTGCCAATCGCAAATCTCGAGACCAACTCGTCAAATTCGGCTATTTTTTTTTCTTATATTCCTTAAGTTACACGGCAAGTTTTTATTATAGAGAAAAAAATATAACAATTAACTTTTGACACAACGAACGCTGCCCAGGCAGCTAATAATGTAATAAAAAAAATATTGCTCATATCTAAAATTATGTTTAAATCAATATCAGAATTATAAACCAGATTTAGTATAACGTTTTTCGGATAAGAATGTTGGGCGGTAATACATTTAAAGCTCCGGGCCCGAAGCGTCATTACGAAAATACCAATCATCCAGAGAATAAATTTTAAAGACTCGAGATTAATATGGCGTCGGTCGTCGGGGGCATATAAATTTAAATTTCTTCGAGATTACCGGGGAATGAATCCGAGGGCCAACGTGCGGGGAGTCACGTGGACACCATTGTTAAGCCATGGACAATGATCAAATGAATCAAATACCAGAGACTCTAGAGAATATATCTCGGAAGTAAAGTATGCGACAAAATGTAATGCTTTTGACTCGTAGTTTAAGTATATAAGTTCAAAATATTTTTAATGCCGTATGCTTGTACTATACTAGCTGTACCCCGCGACTTCGTCTGGGTGGACCACTTTTACCAATTAGGGGCTTAGAAAATTGATTGTGCATATAAATCAAAATCATTTTATAAAAACCTTCGCAAATAATGCATTATTAGTTTAGAACAAATTTGGTAAGCATAAAAAAAGTTATAGTGAGCCAACCTTAAAAGATAGACATATGTTGCCGTGGACTTTTATTTAGAACTTCTAAAGAGGAATAATTCTGTCATACATGATTTTTGCGAACCTTTAACCGTTTACGTAGCGCCCGCAGCGGAAGCTCTCAAGAGGAGAAAAAACCACCTGTTTTGAAACATTCTCCATTGGTGCTCCGCTCTATTACGCTCGGTCTTAGTGTGATTGTATATAGCCTTCCTCGATAAATGGGCTATCTAACGCAGAAATAATTTTTCAAATCGGATCGGATGGAGGTTAACGCATTCAAACAAACAAACAAACTCTTCAGCTTTATATATTAGTATAGATGCTATACGCTTGACTGCATTGCATTATCATATTTTATACTAAGTATTTTTTTATTTACTATTTTGCTTATATTTTTTTATATAATACTGATACGAAAAATACGGCTTAAAAGAATGTTTCGGTACGATACTAAACCTATTAAATGATTGTTTTAAAATCAAAAACTTAAAGAACTGAGGGGATTTAATAGCTAAAGTGTAATATGCCTATCCAAATCCATTTCAGAAAAGTTTAATAAATACTTGGTTTACAGGACTACGACGCCCAGGACCTGATGGAATTTGAAGAGACGATACTCCAAGGGGTAGAGTACAGCAGCGAGGGGAAGATCAGTAGGAAGCAACTAACAATGATACTATTAGCTCTCGCCAAACACAATCAGGAGGAGGAGGCGTCCACTCCGTAAGGCGCGCGAAACGCGACTGCCACTCCGTCCCAGTAGCGAAAACAAATTCCACAATTTCAAACTACCTTCCACATCTAAAAATTATTTTAATGTTTAACTTCGACAATTATTTTCAATATATGTCTATTATTGGATGTATGGATGTATGTATGTTTGACGCTCTATTACGGAAAAACTACTGAACGGCTTTTAATAAAACTTTACAATGATATAGTTTATACATCAGAATAACACATAGACTACAAATTATAAAGATTTTGTGTGTATTGTCCAAAATATAACGATAAATGTCAAGTAGGAAACTCCATATGAAATTGAATGTGATTATGGCGTCCCTCATTAATTCCTTTGTGGAATTGAATAAATTTGTAGAATATTTTAACTAAATTTAGTTGTACTGTCTCTCTATATTTCTGTCGGTTCGTCAAGGTCCATGGGCGCCGGTAGGCACTTCGGTGCCTGCTGCCTGCTCGTCTGCCCCCTTTGTAACATAAAAAAAAAAAAAAAAAAAATTGTAAAGTTTTATTAAAATCCATTCAGTAGTTTTCCGTGAAAGAGAGACAAACATACATCCACGTGTACAAACTTTCTCGTTTAAAATATTAGTTGGATTTATATACGTATTTTTCTAGAGCTTCTATATTAATATTGTATAGAGCAAAATTAAATTCCAGTTTTATAGATGAACGTGATCATAATGTAAAAAAGTATTTGCTGAAATAACCTTTATTAATGTTATTTCTAACCTTTTATCTTGTTATTTTAGTGATGTATAATTTACTGTACTTTATTATTACTTCTATTCTTTTTGTCCTTTTGTTAATTTTAAGTTTGTATTTTTATCTTTGTAGCCCTATTGTCTCTTAATTTTTACAAACTGTTTCTCTAACCAAGTGATTTCTAGTATGTTGTGAACACCTATAAGTGGGTCTGTAATTTAGTATAGTATCTATATGATTATCTATAATTTAGTTTAAGTCCATATTGTATTACAGCCTGTTGGTACCCTAAATATAATTAAGTTAGCTGTTGGTCACGGGGCGATGGTACGATTAATGTCGTGCCTAAATGTTGCCACGTCAAAATTATCTCACAAATGGTCGCCGTTTTAAATTCTGTGGGGTGCTATTAATTTACGTTCGTAGATTCTTAAGTATTAGGTAAGGGCATTTAAAAAAGGTTGGTTGATGTATATTTATATTTAAGAAAATGAACTTTTGTCTATGGTCAGCAATCCATCTTTCCTTTATCTCAGTAATAAACCAACTACAAGCAGACGGTCTTTAATTTATATCACTGGCGACGAGGTAAAAATTGGCGCGAAAATCTAAATCGACGCGTCAAAAGATTGTACCGAGCAAATAGTGTAGGCCAATTAAAAATCTACCAATTATTCGAATGGACATTCCGATTGTTAGAATCGTTAATCGATTTATTTCGACTATTCGATTCGTTCCGGCTCAGCCTATCGCATTGTTTCATGAGATCTGTCTTATTTAGGCAATTCGTCACGAGTGCTTATCCCTTTTGTTCTTTACACCACTAGTTTAGTAGTAATTTCTCAAAGGCCGGCAACGCATTTGCAAGCCCTGCGGTATTGCAGTTGTCCATGGGCGTCGGTAGTCCTCCATCTATAGATAGAATATATTTTTTAAAGCATTCGGTTTGAATCATTCGCATTCGATTCTTGTTTGAACAAATGAATTAAATGTAAATAGGGTTTAAGTTACATTGAGGAGGTCGTGGATTAATCGGTGGTCGGCATTTGAGTCGATCGCTAGGTAAAGTAGCTCTTGCTGCGACCGAGTGATAGATGGGTGACCAATTCTAACCCCGATATCCGACCTCCTCCGTGTTTCGGAAGGCACGTAAGACAGTCGAGCCCGAATAATGTCACTAAGTGATAGATAGATAAAGTAACTAAACATATTTGCAACATTAGTGAAGCTGAAGTAACACCAAAAGTATAAAACTGTCAAGCGTTACCAATTGAGTGTCGAGTGTCCGCCGGGTCTCGCCCTCGTCGCAATCGAGTTATGTCGTGGATCTTTGACCGATCAAATTATTCGTTTACAGCCGCTCCACTTAAGATAGGCCGCGTTTACAATACGTAGCTATAAATATTTTCGGCTGTGTATAATTTTTTTTTTTTTTTATGTTACAAGGGGGCAGACGAGCAGGCAGCAGCCACCGAAGTGCCTACCGGCGCCCATGGACATCTGCTGTTGGAAGTGGGATTTGTCCCTCTTCCAACAAAAAGGCTGAGAGGTTTACCTTTTTGGGCATCTCACTGTATATACGTATAATTTATAAGGTTTTTTGTTTTGTTTTTTTTTTTTCATTTTTATGTGTATCTTTTTATGTTTATATTGTAGGTAAAATTATGTACAGTGTTTTATCCCAAATAAAACAGTTTCTTCTTCTTCTATTTTATAAGCTATGAGCCTTTCGAAAATTACCCGGCACAAACAGACAGACATACAAACAAAAAAGACCGACAGTAGACAGACCGATATAACTTTTATATAGGAGTACTTAAGTCCGCCTTCTGGGTCCATCATCTGATCAGCTCGATGTTATCATAGCAATGCATTGTCATTCGATATACATATCTATACTAATATATAAAGCTGAAGAGTTTGTCTGTTTGTTTGAACGCACTAATCTCACTAACTACTCTTCCGATTTGAAAAATTCTTTCAGTGTTAAAAAGCCTATTTATCGAGGAAGGCCATAGGCTGAGGCTTGAGGAGGTCGTGGCCTAATCAGTGGTCGGCATTTGAGTCGATCACTAAGTTAAGTTGCTCTGGCTACAACCGGGAAACCCAGCGAGGCCCTCTTCATCCTTGGGTGGAGCGACATAGGGTCACTTGTCGCATTCTACTATGCTGCTCCGGATGTTATTTGATTTTAACTCATGGAGGAGCTGGATCGTGAGCATATCTCCACCTCCTTTCTCCCGTTTGCCTCCATCGAAGATATAGCGCCGCATCTGCCGTTTCCCTCTCTCTCTCTCCATAACTGGGTTAACTCAGACAGCACTTGGAGTTGAAATCTAAAGGAGATGCTTTCTTAGCAGTACTTCACGGATTGACCGTGCGGGAGTCCATTGTCCGGAGGAAGAAGGACCTGAGGCAGCGCCTGGGAACTGTGCCCCAGGTAGCTTTAAAGGATCCTTTTGGGGTGGCCATCAACACTCCCGTGTTCCCTTCCTTGTGTAGCCAGATCCGGTTTGTTACACGTCCTATCATGCTATCTTTCTCAATAAAGAACTTTCAGTAGTTCTTGTCAAACCTATGTCTTCCAGTAGGTTGTAAATGCTTAACCTAGCGATCACTCAAATGTCGGCCACTGATTAAGCTAAGAACATGACCAATATGGTAAGACAATCTCAATTGGGAATGTTATTTAGATCACGGCGACGAAGTCGCGTGCATCGGCTAGTACGTTGAAATAATTTTCTGCTTTCTATAAATCTGGGTTTATTGTTAATTGAAACCGTGTAGTGCTGCCTCTGGTGCTATTAATTTTGTTGCTATGAAACTTGATAGAGCCAGGAATGGCTGTTTTGATGTCTATATACATTCACGACTAGCTGACATACCCCGTCTTCGCTTGGCTTTACTAAACTTCATTCAAGGAGCTTTGATTCTGAATAAATCCTAGAGATCGCCGGCCGCTCTAAATTCGGCCACAAATCTTTACGCCAGAGCCAGACATACTTCAGTGTTTGTACAATTTTGCCCTTGAAGACTACAAAGTACTGCAAAACTTTGCGCAGCTACACAAAGTCTGGGACCACACTACATGATCATTGAAATGATGATTGAAATGAAGCTATGTCTGGCTCCGCAAATTTTATACTCTTCTGTCCCTGCCATTTTTCGTTAACTGTTACAGGAAGTTTTTGCTTCACGTATTAACATATAGACAAACATATATAAAAATATATATTTTTGTAGATGCAAATAATACCACTAAAATAGTCTTGGGGTGGGAATCTAACCCGTAATCCTGGCTAAACTTCCAACGGTTTAGTTCAAGTGTGTGGCACTTGAACATAGATTTATTAATACTTTTTGTTTATGCCACTGAAGGGAGGAGTTCTTAGCTTAATCAGTGGCCGGAATCGGAGTGATCGCGAGGTTAAGCAGTTCTTAAAGAGGCCGGTTGATAGATGGGTGACCCATTTAACACTGGTTTTTCAAATATCCGAACTCCACTGTGTTTTGGAAAGCACGTCAAACAGTGGATTCCGATAAATGTCACTGAGTAATATTAGTCGTGAAAATGTAGATTGTAGGGGTTCCGGGGATGACGTCACACGGCAGTCCGTCATCTCAACTCGCCCCACAGCCACATCCTTTGCAATTTAAGCGGAACCTGGTACTAGACTGGGATAACGCTAGATAGAAGAAAGCGGACTCCTATATAAGCAGGTTTTCTATCATCCTTCCACAATGACATAGTCCACTTTGAATTATAACCAACAAGGCCATAGAAACGCTTAGAAAATGTAAATAGGTATCCGGTTCTCCTAACTTAGAAGCTAGATCTACCATTTCACTTCTAGGTTTTATTAAACTTCGAGAGACGACGGCAATATCTCTTGCACAAGCTTAGTACCGCAATATATACTGTCTTAAACATCGATTTAATTTTTATTGCTCTTTGTTTCCCCTCTTTCGGTATTCCATAAAGCTTAGACCTCGTTGCTGCTGCTTATTTTTAGGGTTCCGTAGTTCTACAAGGAAGCCTTATAGTTACGCTGTCTGTTCGTCCGTCTGCCCGCACAAATCCTCTCTTGGAGTTTCATATTATTAGATGTAGAGATTTGAAATGTTCCATATTGATAGTAAACGGTAAAAACTCATCAGGAAACTTATTTTGAGAGAAATCGGACAGCAACTGTTGAAGTTATTTAACAAATAGTTTTATCTCCTATCAGATACGGAACCCTCCTATATGAGCGTGTCTTGACACGCTCTTGGCTACTTTATTCAAAATCACTATTCAAATTATCTATCCATAGGTTTATCTACAAATTTCACTTAAAAACTATCATATTACTTTAAGGTTGTATTATAGAAAAAATTTAATAAAATAAATAAATAAATAAAAGATCTTAACAAGCATTAGAAGTATGGAGAGAAGAATCCTGAACATTAGAAAGATCGAATAAATCCGCCATACTGTCATAAGACAGAAAACTAAAGCCATCGACGCTCTCAGCTCACAAAAACTAAAATGGAGATGGGCAGGACATGTAGCTAGAGAGGTTGAGAGCTAACCTTAAATCAATTTTAAACTGTAAAATCAAATATGAGCATGAAATAAAAGGCTTTTTTTATTTTTTAATGCGTGCTGTGGGCTCTTAGACTATTTCTTCTGTCAAAAAGGGAGGCCAGATATAGGCTAATCCGACGCGATACCGGGGTGAAAAATTGCTTCGCCATTTATATGAGCGTTATAGTACAATAAATTATTGGGACCAGTTTTCTTGGGAGCTAAGTGGCGTTGGTAGGTGATGAATTGGATGGGAAAACGCGATGAAGTATTCCCTGTCATACGTAATAGAAAGGAAAGTCATGGGAAAATGGCTAGTTATATGGATAAAGAAATCAGCCTATCATAGACCTTTCGTTTACTTTTATAATTCGATGGCTCCCACGTAAATCATCGTAACTCCGAATTCCCAACTTCACAGTTGAGCATTACAAACTCGTAAATTGAAATAAAATCATCATTATCAATATATATTTACTAGTCCGCATGGGCCCCCCTTATCATTTAGGGGGATGAAAAATAGATGTTGACCGATTCTCAACCCTAGCCAATATACGCAAAATTTCATGAAAATCAGTCGAGCCGTTTCGGAGGAGTTTGGCAAAGCACCCGAATCTCAATCAATCTCATCACGCGCCGGCCCAATTCGGCTACAAGCATGGCGCTACCTCTTATTATAAACTTGTTTGAATAATGCAGAAAAAAAAACAAGTATATACAAGATAATGGAATAAGACCAAAATAATTATGATTACCGAAAACGTCATCGTCGATAACGATGCGATTACAGTCCAACAAAGATCATAAAGTTCAATTAGATGAATAAGCAAGGTGAATATTGTTTATAAATCTGTATATATAAAAATGAATCGCAAAATGTGTTGGTAAGCGCATAACTCAACAACGCCTGGACCAAATTTACCAATTCTTATAAATATTATTTTCGTATCACAAGGGGCAACTCCTAATATAAAAATATGACCTGATCCCATAGTCTTGACCATGGAGCCTTTAATAAGGAGTAACATCTCTGTATATTAATAATGTCCGTCGAAACGCGTAAATAAGGGTGACGCCACATTAACATCGTGTTAAATTTAATTTAGAACTTAAAATTAGTTTAAACAACCCGAGCCAATTCTGGAAGGTTATTGGTCAATTCATCTACTATTGCTACACTCATACCATTGCATTTGTCTACACCAGCGCTATTCTGGGCAGTTTTTCTGTAAAATTGCATGCTTTAAATACGCTCCCGACAGCATAGTATGTCATGTATATACCTAATGTGCGGCCGAGCGAATAAATATTTAATTTTATACGGACTTTGATTAGCTCCCACCGCGAGGTCCCGACACGTACGTACATCGCAACAGCATCTATTAACGCATCAGGTAAAAACTCATTAGCAAAAATATTTAAGCGAAATCGGACTTATTTAACCAGTACTTTTATTATGTATCGGATATGGAACCCTTCCATATAAGCGTTGTGACATATAAGTTTCATATAAGTGTTGTCTTGACACTGTCCTTTCTAGTAATGAACTTATGATAGTTCTTGACAAGCCAAGGTCTTTTAGTAGGTTGTATAGGGATTTTGCTTTGAAGAGCTTTCTATAAATGTATGTAAAAAAATGACAATTTATAAAAAAACATGAGGTTCTCCATCTTACTCACTTTATCTCTCTCCTCTGGGCACTAATCGTCATAATGCCGGAGCCAAATATACATAGCTTCATTTGAATTATCATTGCAATGATCATGTAGTGTGGCCGGGGACTTTGTGTAGCTACGGACAGTTTTGTAGTCTTCAAGGACAAAAATCTAGAAAATTATTTTAGTCAAAAAGACAAACAAATAATAAAATATCATTAAAATAAAATCTCAGTATCATTAATCACTTCATTGACTTGTTACTATAAAGCCGTTTTTATCGAATTATAAGCGGAATAAGTCGTAAATGATAAAATGGCAAACAATTTCTACCTCAGGCACCTCCACCACATTAGCGCTACCTCCAAACATTCTAAGCAATGGCGAGCTTGAAACGTTAATTTGATCATTTAACAAGCCGATACCGACATTGTTATGTTTAACTATTTCCAATTGTAGTTTAACTATTTCATCATAGTTTTGGGAGCGCTTGCTAATTAGCTACGGATGTTTGGGAAACTGTGTCCTTGGTCGTGTATAACAGTGTAACAATATGGGCCAGTTTGATGGTGATAAGTGTCGATCATAGTTTTGGGAGCGCTTGCTAATTAGCTACGGATGTTTGGGAAACTGTGTCCTTGGTCGTGTGTAACAGTGTAACAATATGGGCCAGTTTGATAGTGGTAAGTGTCGATCATAGTTTTGGGAGCGCTTGCTAATTAGCTACGGATGTTTGGGAAACTGTGTCCTTGGTCGTGTATAACAGTGTATATAGCCTTCCTCGATAAATGGGCTATCTAACACTGAAAGAATTTTTCAAATCGGACCAGTAGTTCTTGAGATTAGCCCGTTCAAGCAAACAAACAAACTCTTCAGCTTTATATATTACAATAGATTAATGGAAGAAAAGAAAAACAGCCATCAAAGAATACCTATAATTTATTATTATTGGCATTCTTGACTGGCCGTTTTTCTTTTCTTTCTCCCATATTACTTACCGATCGGTGGCAGCGTTGTAGCAATAATTTGGCAGGAAGTCATAGTTGAGTTCCCAGAAAACGTGAAGCGTATGCGCTGCCGGCCCTTAATGACGAGTTTAGGCCACCGGGAAGTCTCACAAACCGAACGAAACGCGGCAACAACACCGTCACTAGACGTGACAGCATTGCCGCCACTTCACGCCGATCTCATGTGAGAAAGAGGTAAAACGTAGAGTAAAAAGGTAGAGGTAAAACGAGGTCTAGACTTTCAGAATCATCAAAATGGCTATACAATGGCATACAATACAATAGTCAACAAATTACTAACCTTGTAACGAGTCATTATAAAATTGTTTGCAGTCACTGGCCGTTTAAATTAAACATTGATGATCATAAATTCCAATCTCGTCCCAAGAGAATTGCCAAAAATCAGTATCGTAAGGCGAGTCCGGGTTCAAAGTTATATGTTTCCGTGAGTACGTATTTCCGCGAGCGTTACCCATCCACACATCAAATCCCTCGTCAGCTAACGCATATGCTAAAACATATTTTATTATGACTAATAATATATAATGACGAGGTCGTGGCATAATCAGTGGTGATGGATAGGTGATCCATTCTAGCACTGGTTTATATTTGATATCCGACCTGCTCTGGACTTTCGGAAGGCACGTATGCAGTGGGACCTAACTCAATCGTAGAAGGGATTTACAGTAGTCCGCAATGTACTTCGATCAAACCTCGACGCCGTCTCCTATTTCAAGGCACACACATTTTATATAGTGTTTGTTTAATGTATTAGATTATTGAGGGGAGTGCTGTGATGACTGGTATGTTGGATCTACATAATTATTTTTTATATTTTAGTACTTTTACAGTATAAGCGAGAACTTGAAAAGCATTTTTACATATTTTATATATATCTAATTAGTATCTGATAGTTGTGAATGGATACATAAATCCATGCTAGCCTATCTTGGTGTTGTAAATTAATAAATTAGCCTATTCCGTATAGGCCAATTTATTTTAAATATTGTCTTGTGTTTAAATTCCATATTAAATACCCGTTAAATTGTAAAAGCCGTTACATTGTAATCTATCTCGCGAGATTGTAAACTATCGAATGATTGTAAATTAAATATACTGATTACAGTTTAATGTATTATTATTCGAAATTAAGATCTTTGCACGGAAAATTAGAAAATTTAAGAATACTTAACCACCGAATTAAAAAAATTCTAATATAACGAGAACGGGAACAGGGACAGGGACGGGGACGGGAACGCGAACCGGAATCTATAGAATGTAGTAAATAGTAAGTAACACAACGTTCGGACAGGACAACGTCTGCCTGGTCCGCTAGTTATGAAAAAAAAAATGATTTCAAACCGGGACAATAATATTGGAAAAGAAAGAGTTAACGGTTGAGATTCATGTGAATAAGAATAAATATTGTTTTTACGCTTTAAAAACATGATATTACAAGCGAAAAAAAGACCAAAATGAATTTAAACTAATTGTACGAAATCAAAATGATAAATTGCTGTTGATAAAAAACTTTTTATATGGTTACCTACTTCGTAATTATAAAGATCACGTGTATCGTTTAGTGTTTTTTTGCAATTTATTCACTATGTATGCTTAGATTTAATTATCTTGTGGTACGCATCATAGTATCAGTTATGCCCGTTTTTTTTTAAATCTTTATTCATAAAATTGACTGTATCTACCTGCCCTTGTCACCCTTCACTCCTAAACCGCTGGAACCTAATAAATGAAATGTCTGTATATTTTAAGGGGTTCGTAGATGATAGGCAGATAAAGTAACCCGTTAGGCGGCGCTAATGTCGCTATGTAACCTAAATTAGGACTGTTTCTCGGTATATCTCTAAGACGGCTGGGCCTTTATGACTTCTGTCTGTTTTGTTTTTGTAAGGTATGCCGGCTGCGACCCGCCGCTGTATTCCAATTATTTCTGGGAATGCTTAAGAAATAAGTAACGAACGAAAACTCATACTGATATTTAAAAAATACTAAAAACTGCAGACTAGGTCGTAAATTCTGGAAACTTCCAATAGATGGTATTAGTACTGGATCATAAATCGAGCGAGACAACGTCTGCCGGATCCTCTAATATATACACATAACATGGAGAAAGGGCAGACGGTTTACCTGACTAACTATCGACGCCCATGGACAATTGCTCCACCAGAGAGCGAAGGCTCTACCTCTATGCCGCTGACGTTTAAGAGTGTATTAGTATAATCTAAATACACGCGTCACATCCTAAACTGAATCAACTCTTAATGCATGATTAAAAAATACCGAGCAAGTGCGAGTCAAACTCACGTCCTAAGGGTTCTAACTTCCGTATCATCACGTAATACTTTATTTGTGTTTTTTTTATTTCGGCTTTATTCAGTCGATTTTTATTTTCAGCCAGTATTATTATTTTAATCCAATGCATACATTTTATATGAAACTTAATAGGAGGCATTAAACCTCCGTGGTTAATTTATATGAAAATAAAAAAGTGCACTAAGTTAATTTCATACAACGTTATCGCACTGTTTTGCTTCTAAGCAGAAGAGGCGTTCTTTCTGATGGGTTATGTAGGATTAATGATAACATTAATGCGTAGTTAGAACAAAATATTATTCACTATATTGTTATATTCCACTATTCGCAGAATCAACGGGGTCACCTGCAATGGCGAGTATACAACGAAGAACACAAACAGGTTTTATGCTTTCAAGTCATGGTGCAAACTCAGACTTATCTGCAGAAGATGTTAAGGAATTACCTCGCGATATTAGACGCCGCCACCAACCCGCTGGACATGCCCTTTATCCCCGAAAACAAATTGAAACTGCCCATAAATATAACTGAGGACATGCGACTAAATCCATTGACATAAATTATCTACAGAAAACCAGAAAAATAAATCACATATTTTTAAAAGTTGTTATTGTTAAATGTTTCTCACTTACCGTCTAGAAAGTAATTCACTGCAATACAGAGTGGGCCAAAACTTCGTAAGTATTGGAAAAAATTGTAACATAAAAAGAATCATTTTTCATATTTTAAAAATTGTTTTTTTATAAGAAAGTTAATTAAAAATACGCGCTTAGAGACAAAAGTTGCAATATCGGCTCTTTAGATGACATAATTTTTAAAAACAAATTCAACTAATTGCGCTTTATAAATAAACAATTATTAAAATTCTTTGCTCTATATAATAAAATTTTTATCCCAAATAACTCGAGTACCGTCCAAATTCTTCAAAACTTTTATACTAATATAACCTTGTTTAATAAAATTGTTATTTTAAAGTTATACTCTTCACAAGAAACAGTCGTTACTACTTTCAAGGTTCAAAATCAATCAGCTCAAATTAATTATTAGCTAGATCGTAGGTGGTAAAGGATACAATAATAATTAATTATACAATGTCATGTCACAATTTGGTACACAATGGCGTGCAAAAGAACCGTGAAGAGATCATAATAAACTCAGTCGAATTGATCTTTTTAAAATCAAAGACAAAGAAGAAAAGGTTATCAAATTGTAAATCAAAAAAAAAATATATAAAATGTTAAGATGATTCGATGTAAGATTGTTTGGTGTTTTTTTTTTTCAGCATTTTTTTTAAAATTTTTCTAATATGTACGCAAAGACAACATTAAAATACGATTGCAGCAACCTCATTAAAGTTCCGAATTTGTAATTTTAAAGAATATTATTTTTACCTTTATTATCCGTTTGGTCATTAGCATTTATCATTATGGTAATGGTTCATTTTGTAACTACCCCGTTCGGTATCAGTAATAAATCCCACATACAACATTAGGTATCTCCACTTTTTTCATGTATTACAAGTGACAAACGGCCAGGCGGTTCATCTAAGTGTCTACTGACACCCATGGACATGTGCACCACCAGAAGGCGTATAGTTCCTTTGCCGGCCCTTAAAAAGGGGTTTTATTTTAATAAGTTAATGTAATCATAATATATATATTTAATGTATTAACGTGAGCGATGGAAGCAGTTTACCCAGAAACTCTGGAGTCACGATCCTCAGCCGTGTATTCTGAAGAGAAATGGTTAAATCAAACAAGCACAAAGGTAAGGGTCTTAATATTCACTATATACCCCTTCGGGGACACCAAGCACTCCCTGTCCAGCAACGTCAGCGATGATTTGGGCCGCTTCATGATCACGCTGCCGTTGACCTTCATGGGCAAGGAGGTGATGGTTTCGGCAGCCAATGACGGATACATCACAAGGAATAGACACATTAAAGTAAGACGCTTTTCTTCTTCTTATTCTTCTTCATAGCGTTATCCCGGTCTAGTACCAGGGTCCGCTTAGATTGCAGAGGGCATTGCCGCCACTTCACGCCGATCTCATGTGAGAAAGAGGTACTGGTACCCGGACGCGCCGGCCCAATTCGGCTTAAAGCGTGGCACTACCTCTAATTAAGTAGACTTTTAGAAGCACTTTTGAATAGTCAATTATTTTAAAACCTACCAATGATTCGGAAGAGTCGAAACACGAGTAGAATCAGCAAAAAACTCGTTAACCACTCTTTTAATTGTTATTCTTACAAAACTGAGTTTAAATTAAATTTTTGCATGTTAACTATAAAGTACAAAACATATTATGTCTATCTTTTAAGATTGTGTGTGTGCGTGCGTGCGTGCGTGCGTGCGTGTGTGTGTGTGTTATGTTTTGGTGAATTTCCTCAACTGTTCCGAGAATGCTGTCTGTGAATCTCAATCTAACGTAGTAGTTAATTAATTAATATTTACATTTAACGTTAATTTTTTTCGTCATATATGATCATCAAATATCAGGTCACACTATATAATCGTATCCATTTTACACACACATATATATGTATGTGTGTGTGCGTGCGTGCGTGCGTGCGTGCGTGTGTGTGTGTGTTATGTTTTGGTGAATTTCCTCAACTGTTCCGAATTGATTAATGCAAAATAAACAGAGCTTATTAAATCTCAGTTTAATTAACAAACATGGCTGCGGTTACGCGTTTATTTTGATTATAATGGAGTTCAAACATTATAGAGATAAATCATACAAGGAGATGATTGTATGAGATATTATATCTTTTTTTTTATGTTACAAGGAGGCAAACGAGCAGACAATAAGCACTTAAGTGCCTACCGACACCCATGGACATTTGCACGACCAGAAGGCCAGCAGATGCGCTGCCGGCCCTTAATGACGAGTTCAGGCCACCGGGAAGTCTCACAAACCGGAAGCAAAAAAATTGAAATTTAAAAACTTTTAAAAACAATATTTTTCGAATAAAAGGGAGTAAAACCAAAAATTATGTGTTATGTAATGTGGTAATATGGCCCATCTGATGTTATGAATAGAGTATATTATGATAGGAGTAACCAGTCGTGCGTCTGAGCTGATACACACACTTGTTGTTTGTTTTTGCTATCGCTACAAGAGGACAGCTAATATCGTTCCATGAATTTATAGCGCGTTCAAGTAAACAAACAAACTTCTCAGCTTTATATGTTAATATAGATTACGTCACCTTTTTTTCCTGCTACTAGACCGGTATAACGCTAGGTGGAATAAAAAACGAAGAGAAAGGATATATTTTTTTAGAAAATAAACAGGAGACAAACTAGTTGATAATTTTGAAGAATGTAGATCAAAATCTACATAGCACATAAATGGGTAATCATGTATCTTCTTTATATCATTACGTACTTTAAAACAAAGTCGCTTTTAGATCTTTTAAATTACGCAACGGATTTCAATGCTGTTTTTATAAAATAACAGAAAGTGATTCAAGAGGAAGATTTATACGTACAACACATGCATATCTGTATTGCACCGTTCGATTCCCACCTCGAGTCTGGGTGTATTATCCATATGTATGTATTTATATATTTCTAAAAAAAATATTTGTGTACAACAGGCGTCTGTTACCTATAACACAGGCATTAAGTTGTCTACCTTAAGAACAGGCGTCCGTGTGTCATATAGTCCTGTATATATTTATTGTATATATTTAAAATAATTAAGTATTATTTTCTAAAATACTAGTTGTTACCCGGGCCTTGGTCCGTGTAAAATTAGGTGAAAATTTTTACCGTGATGCTATATTAGCCTACAGCCTTTCTCGATAAATGGGTGTAAAGGACTTAGTGAAGCATTCAAGCTATTTATGTGTTGGTAAGGGTCATGGTGTGTAATTTTACTAGCTAAATTAATTGGTGTTTGAGAAAACTTTGTGCAGAAGCAGCTTCTTCTTCTCTATCTTTTTAAGACCTGAAGTCACACTAAGTACAGTAGGTAAATAATATGCTTGGATACGTATAGAAGTATTAACCATCCCATCTTCATGAAATAACTCATATTTATGTTACAAGGGGGCAGACGAGCAGGCAGCAGGCACCGAAGTGCCTACCGGCGCCCATGGACATCTGCACGAGCGATGGTAAAATCAATGACCAAATCAATAGAAAAATAGTGAAAGTTGTGTGTCTGGTTCAATATGTATGGATTTTTTTGCATATTAACTATCAAGTACAAAGCTCGAGCGACTCAACTCCAAGCAGTTTTATCTTTAATATAGTCTTCGGTAGTATAATACGCTTTATGAACAAGCGTGTTTTTTACATGTAGTTTAAATTTAACTAGACAATCAAAATCATTATCATTTTAATTGTCTCTAGTACAACTAACAATTAAAATCATTATCATAACTAATTAACTAAATGTTAGACTGAATGACGTCAGATGGCAATCGGTTATCTTAACTCGCCCCACAGCCACATCCTCTACAATCTAAGCGGACCCTGGTACTGCTACACCGGGATAACGCTAGGACGAAGAAGAAAAAGAAAAAATTATGTAATCATCGTTAATGAATATATAATTGTAAACACAAACGTGTTATATAATGAGGATTTTATTTCAATTTTCATTATAAGAAACAAAATAGGAAATAGAGGAGATGGCAAAAGATTTCAAGGACGTATTAACAAACGCAGGTGAAGTTCGCAATATATAAGTTCGAAATATTTACGTGAGAAAGAGGTACTGGTACCCGGACGCGCCGGCCCAATTCGGCTACAAGCATGGCGCTACCTCTAATTAAAATGTGGAATTATGCAAACAATAATATGAATATTTTCTAATTCATAATTTTCCAATGTGTGAGTCGTGACAATCGCACACACACGCATACACACATACATACACCTACACATAGAGACATATACATGTGTGAAATAGGTAAAAAAAGATTTATTAAAATTGACAAAGTATAGTAATTGAAAAAGTATAAAATTCCATACTCATTTTAAAAAAAATTGTTCAAATGTCGTATATAATTTGGCTATTTTATTTAATTGTCGGTCCATTATTATCACTTACTTATATGTCATATTATATAAAAACATTTTAAGTACATAGTTTATGCTTAAATATCTTAAGCTCTTGACTTACTCCACACGTGTACTCAGTTTGCAGATTGACCTTCAATCACGGGTCACGTCGAGTCAAACATTATTTTTGTTCTTTGCACCCAATTTGTTAGGATTACATTATTAACAAACGATTTATTTATTTAAGAATAAGACATGTCAACGGTATAGTTCAAAACAATTTTTCACATTATCATTTCTGATACAGGAATGATAATGTGAAAAATTGTTTTGTATTCCTGTAATGACAAGCACATTGCAACTTTTAAAAATTGGAAACAATAGGATTACTAAATATTTCTAATGAATAATACTAAAAATAAAGAAGAAATTTTGTTTAAATAGACCAAGTTAAAACGTCTCTACGTTTTTCTTAAATATATTAAATGAGTTATGAAAAGATTCCCATTGATTTGTTGAGGAGTAATCAAGCTTATTTGACACTTACCAATGATATGCTATGAGTACTGCATTGCAATAATGATATTTTAGCCGCAGTTACATAACGTGATGGCGATGATATCGAGTGGAAAAGGTACATCAAAGCAAACTAGATGGCGCTGTACGGACAGGTCGACGACGCGGTACAAACACTTTCGCGTACCATACAAAATCCAACTCGCGGTAGCGAAGTTTCTACAAACGATCAATATATATACACCTCTCGAAGAACAACTGTTGGCGAGGCGCAGACACCCAGGCAACTCCAACTAGTCTGGACTGAAGATCTTCCTTTGTGGCGGTTGAGCAACATCGACCTTCGCCCCGGCCTAATCATCCCTCGCCAAAAACTTTGCGCCTTTGTGTGTTATCTCCATAATATAATAGTTTCTTATATTTTAAAAATATAACTTCTATGTTATAATTGTGAAAACTAAGAAAATGGCTTAAGCAAATACAATACTTCAGTAAAAACATAATCGAGTAGCGTAATAATGTACAAAAACGATGACCTATTAATGTCATGAGTATTTTTCCTCATATAAATAACTATATATTATATTGATGCAATGTTTGTTCGTCCCAAATGCACGTATGACTATACGTGCTATGCTTATTGTATGCGTATTCATACAACCCGGTTATCTCTCTGGGTTCATCTATACTAATATATTCTCCCCCTTCTCGGTCCACTCTCTCCTTCCTTGGGCCAATCTCATCCACAACTTCCACGCAAAGGCGTCCAAATCATCGCGCCACCTCACGCTCTTAATATCTAGCTCGCATTATAATGACGCAAAGTTTTTGAGTTTTATGTTTGGGATAGTCCACGGTTCTACTGAATGGATTTTGAAAAATCTTTTACTGTAACAAAAGTATATATCCCTGAGTGCTAGAGCCTTAGTGCAATTATTTGTGTCCATATATTTTTTGTAAAAAAAGTTATTCACACCTTACCGAAGTCGGATCACTTGTAGTTCAAAGTCTGTTTTAATACTAATACCTATATACTGAGTGCTATAGGTAATAGGTTATGTTGGAATCTAACATTGCGAGTACAAAAGGCAAGGTCGTTTTATGCGAGAAATTCGTGCAATCACAAACAAGTTTGTAATTATGTATTCTATTACGTCATAAACGATCTTTAGTCTTGTTAACGCAGTACTACGGACATATATAGGTTTTGTTTCTAAATATATATTGAAGTTTAAGTTGGAAGGTGAAATTTTATAAAACCATTTTTGTCATTATCATGATTTTTTACAGGTACCCAAATCGACACTGTATCCATTCCCACGACCAGAAACAAAAATGCTTTTTATCTTTTTATTTTCCCAAAATATTTCGTTTGTATGTACTACGCGGATAAGAAAAATACTATTTCTTTTTCTTTTTTCCTACCGATGCTTTTTTTTTGGATATAAAATAAGAATGTTTCAAAAGTGTACGATTATATTATTTGCTAAGGTTTATAAATCATTGGAACTTAATACATTTGTTCCAATGATTGTGAATGAAGTGACAGTTTTCGGATTTCCGGACTTTAGGTGATTCCCACGGAAATCAAAGTTATTGAGGAAATTCTTACTTTCAAACGTTTATGGCTAACTTCATAGTAGCTATTAAAGATATTAATCGCCTAGAAATATATTAATTGCCTACAAGAGCCGTTTTTGCTTAGTCTGTCTGTCAGTTTCAGCTAATCCCAGAAACAGCTGGATTGATTTGGATTAACTGATGCTCTAAGGATTTCTTCTTCCTCCATTCTTTCAGCCCGATGACATTCGCTGCTGGAAATAGGCTTCCTCCATAGACTTCCACAGAGATCGAGACTGCGCAACTGACATCCAGCTGTTTCCCGCTACCCAAATTATGTCGTCAGTCCACTGTTTGGTCAGGCGCGGATCCACTGTGGTGGTCAAGATGGGCAAGCTCACCGCCCTAATTGATTTCTGACGTCACACTGTCACGGTTTATTGAGATCGAAAACCTGATAATACTATATCAATACCTTACAAAAAACAATGTATCGCTAATCTCAAGGACTACTGGTTCGATTTGAAAAATTCTTTCAGTGTTAGATAGCCCATTTATCGAGGAAGGCTATATATCATAACGCTAAAATTTTTCACCTAATTTTACTTAGACGAAGTCGCGGATAACAACTAGTAGTATACACAGAGGCAACCTCTGCACATGACCTCCGTGCTCAGAGGTCAGTTACGAATGTTACGACTTACGACGCAGGCGCTAAAAAATTTCATTCCCTTGTTTTTAAAATAAACCAACTAATATTATACTGATATCGTTACTACATCTAACAACTCAATCTGTTAACTTTTGACTTTTGTTTAAACTAAAATTGTATGTTTCCTTTTAGACTGATGACAGAGATAGCAGTACTGGAGGTAATATATATTGCATTGTCTTCCCTTTTCTTCATAATCACACTTAGAGATGGATTGGAACTTTTTAATACTCAAATACAATTTATAATTATAGTGCTTCATATGCTACTTTATTGGGGCTGGAAAGGACATATGGCTAGACGTGGAACTTTGTACAGTTACACAAAGTCCCCGGCCACACTACATGATCATTCAAATGAAGCTATATCTGGCTCCGGCATAAGTGTCTCACCAGTCACCCTGTATATATAAAAGCAAAAGGTCACTTAACACGAAATTTCGAAAATTGCGCGACGTATATAATTTAGCAAGGAGGTGTTTCTTAGTTAGTAGATATCCGCTAAGAACGAATATTTTTTATAGGGCCGGAATAAGGTCTAAAAAACAACTAGACTTTATATTTTCAATTACAATTCACAATCCATAACCATAAATCAATTCAATCAAAAAGGTATGAACTAGGAGGGAACATTAGTACAGCAATATGTACGCAAGAGCAGTTAACAAAAATGAACACATTTCTAAGTACTGGATAAAAAAAATTACAAAAAAGAAATAAAGTGGTAACCAACTATTTTATATTTAAAAAAAAAAACAAATAACGAAGATAATTTAAACGCATCCAAACCAGGGTTCGCTTAAATTGCACAGGTTATGACTGTGGGCCGAGTTAAAATGACAGACGTCTTCCCCGGAATCCCCACAATCTCACTCAGTGCCATAAATTGGGAACCACTGTTTTACAGAGACTTGTTTTTGTGTTTATGGTTGTGTCATTGACTGTGATAGTTTAACTTTCTTTTTGTATTTTTTGGTTTTGAATCTTGGCCTCGAACAAAAGCTTAACGGTTGAATAATGGGTTTACATGTTTAAAAGACCGGCCCTCACTCCTTTGGGCCATAGTCGCAGCTAATCCACTCAGTAAAAAAATAGTTTAACTATGATCATTTGGAAAATTAACGTATATTTTATTTATATGACCAATATGATAAGAAAATGTAAAATTACTTATGAATTTGCATTTTTACATTTAAGAACCGTAGCTGTGCAATTTTAGTTTTGATATAGGTAAATTCAATATATTAACTTTTCTGGTAGGGAACCGACGCGGTATTTCATCTACTTTCTGGTATAAAGTCATATGTTTTTTTTTCCAAATTTACATATTTCAAGTATGTAAATAGATGTTATAGTAAGTATTTTTAGTTTTTTAAAGCAAGGCCAGCATGATTCCGTTTGTTTAATATTTGCTATTATGCGTATCCATTTTTTCTGGGCGATGAATAGGTCGTTAACGTCTGTGCTGTTTCCCCATAAAATAATACCGTACACGAGCCACGCCAATATTATGACCGTATATGCGAGTAGTGGCGACTAGGTATGCCAACTCTCTTGCAAGTTTAGGAACATACTATCTCAAAAATTATTGATATCGTTGTTTTTTTCCCGAACATATAGCGGCACGTTTAAAGCTTTTTTTTAAATTATTGTTTGAAAGTTAGATCTTGAACTTTTTACGTTACATGGGGCAAACGACCAGGCAGAAGGCAGCTAAGTGCCTAGGATGACAACTGGTACCATAGAGAAGCTTTGCGAGGCATTTTCTTGTCTTTGAATGGTACTGTCATACAAATCTAAAATTATTCCGGTATTACTTCACAGAAGTCCCTCAAAAGTAACGGATAAGTATCTAAATATATGTATAGATATATATACTAGTGTTCATTGTAATTGTATGTAGAACCTTACAGCATCAGTAGCTCATCAGGAACGGGAATGGAATTAAATTCTTGCCGTAGGCGGTTCCATTACCGACCGGATTGTAATAATACTTTTCAATCGTTGAACTATTGGTATTACTGAAAAACCGAACTACAATCCTGCACTGAGTAGCTTTTAAAAGTAAAATTGATTATTAATTCTTTAACATAGCTGTATTTAAACCGCGTGAGACCGAACAGCAATCAAAGCCCATGACGTCACATTTTGCAGCAAATTATTGTTGCCAACGTGTACACCAATCCCGCTCACGTATAGTTGTTTGTTTGGCACGAAGTTACGTCAAAAAGACGCCATGATAGTTGGGAGTATTTGGCGCTAAAATATCAATGCATTTAGAAAAAATGCAGTATTAAAAAAATCAGCAAAGTAGCATCATATTATTTAATATCTAGTTTCAGAAAAATAGTCAACTAGCCTATCCTTACCTGGATTTCTATGAGCTAGCGCAGACATTAGTTAGGTTTCCTTAATCAAGCCCTATGGACAAATCCGTTCTTAGCGGATTTCTAGTAACTACCTCTTTGCGAAATTTCGTCTTTGTATGTCGTGTGGTTTTTGAAATTTCATGATAGGTGGCCTTTCGCTTTTATAAAGATAGCTGAACCCCACGACTTTGTCCGCTGCTTTAAAAGCTTTTGTATTTCTATAAAAAATAAAAGCGAAACTTCATCTTTCACGAAATCTCCAAAGCCACGGGACGTAACGGACGGAATGCGCTAATCTCAGGAACTACTGGTCCGGTTTGAAAAATTCCTGTCACAGGTGGGAAAAGTCACGTGACCAGTGCACACGTACTGCCAACCGAATGATAGTTGCTGAAGTGTTGTCACTCAAAAAAAAACCCGTGGCGATAACATAATGCATTCATCTATATTATTAAAAAGGAAAAAGGTTTATCAGTGCTCAAGAGAAACATAAACAATTCTGGTATGTTAAAAAGTTCATTGATATAAATATGAAATATATTTGGGCACAGCATAATAAATATGATACTAAAATAGTAATGATAATTAAAATAATAAAGAATGATCATGGCAGAAAATTATTTGTTCTACCCCACTGCGCTTTTTAAATGATGCGATTGTTATTTGTATGTACATATGTAGGTAAATTTTTTTGCCTGTTTGTTGGGCTGATCTGAATCTGATTTTGATGGAATATCCTTATTCTTACATGTTTACATACATATTATAAGACTAGCTGTGCCTGCGACTTCGTCCGCGTAAAATTATGTACAAAAAATGGATCCAATGTTTTAGCGCGTTGATATATGTGTATATAGACTATAGCCTTTCCCGACAAATGGGGTATCTAAGACTGACAGAATTTTTCAAATCGGACCAGTAGTTCCGGAGATTAGCGCGTTCAAGCAAACCATCAAATAAAGTGCAACAAACAAATATATATATTATAAGTCCAAGGCCGCGTCTGGCGGTCTGTCTGTTTGCGATAAACTCAAAAACTACTAAACGAAGTATCATTAATAAGGATCACATGTATAATACATATATAATATAGTAGATAAGAGACGAGAATTTGAATAAGTTGTAACGTGATGTCGTAAAAACCGTATTTTTGTGCGCTGGCTAAACCTTACGAGATAGGTCAATATAATGTACTATGGAATTGTATAATTTAAAGAGATCTATAAGAAAATTAACGATGGTATAGGTCTATCTCCTATGTATAACCCAAAGTAACCATTTTTATCTTTTACATAATTTAAAAAAAGTAATGAAGTATTCATTTTTATCTTTTACATAATTTAAAAAAATACTGAAGTATTCACGAAGCTATTTTGAAGAATACCGTGTTAATCCTTATCCATTTGTATACGCTAGACACATTATATATTTAATGCAGAACAAAATTGCCTTTTGTAGCATGTCATTAAAATTAATATCCTAGAAGATATGGCAGATTTAAAATATGGAGACAGAGCGGCTGGCTGGCGGGCGGTACCTGCGGTGAGCGACCAATAGATGGCGCTGTGTTTTGATACTCATAATAGCAAGATTAAGTCAACGTTCGGGCAGAAGAATGTATGCCGGATCAGCAAGTTCACTCTATATAAAAATTATGTAATTGCCAATTACGTAATTTTAAGTATACCTACATTTTTATATAGAGTCAGGACAACTTTTTAGAAAGTGAAAGAATAGATCTAACAGGAATAAATATTGTTTTATAACTATTAAATAACTTAAAACTATATAGGATTAAAATTACAATGTTTAAAAATGGCGCGTAAAAGTCGCAATACGTTGTGTCAAAACGCATGACGTCAAATGTATACGGGTATAATCAACAACTTTGGAACGAAGGTATTTGCCCAAGTGCTCGTAACACATGTTTTAGGTAAGTTCATATTGCGAACAAATATTATAACCGTAGTGATTCCAGTTATTTTAAAACGTCATAGTTAAAATATGAAAAAGAATCAACTAGAAAAATATAAATTAAAGACTTGGAATTATTATTATCTTCCCTTTTAAAATAACCGCATTCATCCTGGCAGAATCATGATTTCCGGTTCTTCAGTTCACAAAATACTTTTTGTTTGCAATCTGAACTTGCCTAAAAGACCTTCCCAAAAATTGTGTTATGAGCTCACCGGTTATATGTTCCTATATGCATAACGAACACTAAAAGCGCTAAATTAGTAACTGCCAGAAATGTTAATTGACAAAAAAGTTATTCAAATTAAAACTTTTCTCTTTTCGAAACCCTTTAAATTTACACAATAGTTAGTTTTCTTTTTGAAATCTAAACGGATTTAGACCTACACAAACGTTGCATCTTTATGTTGTTTATACTTAAACAATAATTAAAACCTCCGTAACTTTTTTTAATTGATGAAATATAAACGACATTAAAACAATAAGTAGGGTAATAAAAAAAAACAAATATTTCTTACCACCACCATCAAAAACAGACTGATTCGGAGGCCGACCATTTCGTACAAACTTTCGAGGGTAACTGAGCTTTGAGAGGAGTTCGTCTAATTTATGCGTCCGATGTAATTCCTTATCTCAACTCTGGAGTGGTTACATCTTTCGGTATAGTGACGATTCTATATCAAAGTCATGAACTTTAAAATTCCCTTTAACGCGGCAGACACGATCCGGCCATAATTATATTGCGTCCGGTTTTTTGCCGGGTTGGGTACTAGTGTACTCGTATTATCAAATATATCGAAATATTAACCTCTTAGGTACTCTTAAATATAACTAAGATATACAAAAGTAAGTGAAAATATAGTATGTATATCATACATGTCGTTGTCTAGGATTTTTCGATGGGGCAAGATTAAGGAGGTCTAAGGGCTCTTGCAATTTTATGCGGACGAAGTCGCAGAAAACAGCTAGTACCTAGTAAGCATAGACCTAAAGAAGACAGCTAAGAATAGTTCGTTTCGTAAAAAAGTTCGCTATAGTCAGTTGATTTAGTAAGAAAATCCTTCATGCGAACATTTTCCGGATCTAAGAAAAATGAGTCTAATTTTAAAAATTAGATTTATATAACAAAAATGTGTCTTCAGTTCTTCAATAACAAATGTCATTTTCCTCAGTAACATATTTGTATAAGATTTTAATACTAGCTGCGCCCCGCGCTTCCGTTCGCGTTGGCCATTTAGGAGTATGAAAAATAGATGTGACCGATTCTCAACCATAGCCAATTTGCACGCAAAATTTCATGAAAATCGGTCGAGCCGTTTTGGAGGAGTTTGACAACGCACCTCGTGACACGAGAATTTTATATATTAGATTTTGACCGTTTGACCTCTGTAATCATATAACGGGTAACGTAAAAATTCGTGATATTAGTAAGTTTTATTTAAAATTTGTTATTGTTTTGATAAAATAATTTTGATTGTTGAAATCTTTAAGAATAGACGTGTAAATTACTAAATATATAAGTTCTCCGAATAATGCGCCGAAATGTATTCTAGGATTCTCTTATTATAAGGTACCTATTTTATTACAGGAAAACGGAGCATTGGTCGTCCAGCAACCAGAGGGGTCGACGGCATAATATTTGTCGCGAGTCGAACCTGGTTCAGATTGGCTCAAAACCGTAAGGAGTGGTACGGGCGGGGAGTGGCCGTTGCCTAGCGATAGGAGAAAAAGGGCTGTTACTAATGATGTTAATGATTATTTTGCTAGTTTTTATGATACATTGTATGAGTGTTTACTTTGTTGGTGTAACATTTTAAATAAATAAATACATAAACATTATTAACCCAAACTAAGCGGTGAAAGGGATTAACGGTGAGCTGAAGTGAAGATGGCAATTTTATAATCAAACCAGTTGTCTACAATGCCAACCGCAAACCCTAGCGCGCCCACTTTCTACGCCACAGACGCGTTTGAATTTTTGTCTTTAAAGGTAATATTGACGTATAGTGCGTACTGTGTAAAAATGCACGCCCTGCCACTAAAGACCTTTAACTCGTTAATTACTCTTTTAAAAGTAGTTTTTGACTCGATTAAATTCCGAGCAATTTTTATCTTTAATATTGTCTTCCACAGTATTAAAGGCCTTATGAATAAGCGTGTTTTTATTGTCCTTTTTAATATATTAATGGACAGGTTTAATATGTATTAGTCTTGGGTATTTTTTTTTAAAGTACTTGTATTCGCGCCCACAAACTATTTTTATACCCTACCTTACCCACAAATATCTTTCCTCGCCGTTGAGTTGTTATTCTAAACTTATATTTGTCTTATATATGTATATGGAAATATAACGGTTTAATATATTAAAAAAATTAGAAAACGTTATAGATAATTTAATCCTCTACAATATTATAGAGCATCAATAACTCAACGCAAGAAGGGCTTGAAATCCGCAAAGTCCGACGTCGCTGGGAATTTGTCACGCTCACAGGCCACTCTTGACACAAGCTTTTAATTTAAGCTGAATGGAAGGGGGAACGGTCCACGGGGATATTAGATACACTGTCACACATACCTATAATAAGTATTCCCAATATTCTTTTAAATAAAAAAACCGGGCAAGTGCGAGTCCGACTCGCATACTAAAGAACAAATAATAATTGTATACAGAATTTTTTAAACTGTTTTTTACGGATTACCTTAACAATTTCAATATGTTTTTTCAGCAATGGGTTACCGTAGCTCATCTACTAGTGTTGAAGCGAAAGGTCATCTATCACGAAGTCTTCAAAACTGCGCGACGTACAAAGATGCAATTTAGCAGAGATGTTAAACAACGTTAAAAGAGATAGGGAGGTTAAACCTATATAAGGTTTATAGTTAACTAACGGACCCAGCAGACGTTGTCCTGCCCGGACGTAGGTTTACTCATACTCTTGAATATTAAGGCCCAATTCGGCTACAAGCATGACGCTACCTCTAATTACGATTAATATCACAAAGTGACATTAGTATATTATTTGTTACTGCGATAAAACATGACTTATGAGCATCCCGCGCAGTTATAATTAAAAATTACGATCTTGTCTTTATTCGGTCATCTTATAGATAAATCTTTTTTTGGATATGATGAATACGGTCTTTACAATTTACGTTCACATTTCCCACATGAACTGAGGTTACTAATTTAAGCCTTGTATAACTTTCTGTTTCTCCTCAATCCGACTCTTATTGCTGTATTAAGCGTCACAAGGAGCCCTAATGGTTTTTCTGTCCGTTCGTCTGTCAGTCTGGTGTTCCCTCTCTTGGATTTCCAAACTATTTAACGTAGGGACTTGAAAGTTTCCATGTTGTTAGAACATGCTAAAAACTCAATAGGAAAATTACTTGGAGCGAAATCGGAGTACAGATTTTGAAGTTATTTATCAAATAACTTTATCGTGTATAAGGAACGATAAGCGTGTCTTGACACGCTCTTAGCCATTTTTAACGATTCGGTGCTATCTGCATCTATTTAGCGGAGAACCTATTTGGCTTGGTACCGATTGCAGCATTACACCGATTTTCCCTCGTATTCATTCGCGGATTAAAGCAAAGTAGTTTAGTTTCTCATGCACGAAATAAGATTATTAATCCAATGCGGTAAAAGACATAGGAATTAGCTAGTGAAGGAGCAACTAATAAATAAAACAAACTTACAAAATACAACATCAAATTCTAAATGCTCTCTTAAACCACGATACCGTCTGATATATTCGAACAATCTCACTTATCGTCGATCCAAAGGATTGTAAACTTTAGATCGTGGAATGAAGCACTAGTATCGCGTGCACGCACCCTTTTTCGACCACGGTCCTACACCGCTAACTTATGATAACTGTAATTCTCATAATGTCAAAATTGAATATTTCTTTCGGCCTAGTAAAGTAGAAGTGGTGTTAGGTTAACGTCTCTTATTGTTAAGTAAACAAAGTATTCCTATATTTTATTTTTTAGATTTTAAGCGTAGAAAAAGAAGTTTCATAGTACTTTGATACAGCACTCCCTATTGAAAAATGTACATACGATACAATGAAGTGGGACAAAAGCCACATAGAAACCCATTATGTTGTATGGAGTAAGGTTATAATATATGTTCTCTTCTGATAACTGACGATATTCTATCAACCAGACAATTTAATTTTCGTTGTCATATATTAAATATATGTAAAAGTTACTATATTCTGAATTTGTATATTTGCAGAACACCTTAATCAGGCATTTTATTATTTTCAGGACACCTAAATTAGGTGTCACCTAGCTTATATTATAATTTATAGTTAACTCTGTTATCTTAAGTGTCAACAATTGCATTAGAATTTGAAATTCGAAATAAAATACGCCTTGTTAAGTTAAATAGCAATTTGTTAGTCTTACCAAAGTTGCTGTATAAAATGAAAATATTCCAATGTTTTATGAAATAATAAATTTCCATATAACATCAATGAAAAAGTCTAGTATAAACATCATCAATTTGGAGGCTAACACGGTTTTTACATTTAATGCCTCAATTTTCTAGACTACTAAGACAATTTTATTAGCATTACTTATTCGCACATTTTCATTCATTTAGAGCGTTTATCTGTTACGTATAAACACGATTTTATTGGCCTTTCTTATAAGGGCATTTAGGATACTTTAATGCGGTTAATTTCTAACCTTAATTATTAGCATTATTTATAGGTGATTCATTGTACTTACTGATGGAGATATCGTAATAATTCTTAGATTGCCTGATAGAGGACGTTGAAACGAAGCTGCCCCTATCAGTATCCCATCCCTTTCCTTTACTCCTGTCTATTTAAAGTAGCGCCACGCTTGTAGCCCTTTTGGTTTGCGGCCAAATTGGGCCGGCACATTTGGGTACCAGTACGTCTCTCTCGCATAAGATTGGGATGAATTGTCGGCAATGCTGTCACGTCAAGTGATGGTATTATTGTCGCGTTTCGTTCGGTTTGTGAGGCTTCCCAGTGACCCATTCTCGTCATTAAAGGCCGGAAACGCATCTGCCAGCCTCCTGGTGGTATAGATGTCCATAGTCGGTAGAGACTTGCGAGAACCATTTGTTTGTTTACCCCGTGTAACATAAAAAAACACTATATTTTTACCCAGTTATTTACTCAAAGTAACTGTTTCCTTTGTCTTTTTTTCTGACTGTTATTTCAATTTTTTTTCCTGCAATTAAGAGTAGAGCTTATACTCACTTGAATACAGTCGTGCAATAAGAGTCCCAACTTTCTTTGGTCAGCGCGGCAAGATGGATCGGCGATTAGACGGAACAAATACCTGAAAAAAGGTACAGTTCCATTTTTAATCTTTATATGATCATACGTACAAAAGCATCTTCAAAGCCCTTATCTATCGACATATATAGCTTTTCCTATCACAAGCTTTTAAAAAAGTTTTAATGATGAGGTAACAATAAAGAATTCCTAATACTATTTTAATAAGATAAATGGAAGTATCTTGAAGTCATATGGGAATGAGTACTTACCTATACTTTTCTTCCAGATGCCCCTTACAGAGCAGCACCAGACCAACTTTAAAGCTCAACACTCTGATCTGGCCCGTCCGCTGACTGTCGTACACATTGAGCAACCAGTTGATCGACAGATCCAAACACAACGGTACGTTCACTAGACTTGGGTTTTCCGCCGCTATCACCTGAGAACAAGAATTGAAGTTATGGAGACCGCAAACTTAGTAAACCACTATCACTCGATTGGTAAGTTTAGGATGTAGGAGATAATAGATCTAAATGTCTAAGGCTCCAAATTTTTGGGCTATTCTGATCGATTTTCGCTACTCCTTGTCAAATTTGGCCTATCTTCGCTCGATCTACGTCCTACTATCCTTCTTGTTCTTCCTATCGTTATTGCCGTCCAACACCAGGGGCTGCTTAAAATAGGTGTGCTAAGATGTCCGATGCCGTCATCACACTCTACAATCTCCCGATTAATAACACACAGTGTAAATAATCGGGACGAAAAGTAAATATGAAGAAATCCATTCCGTACAATAAAACACAGAGCCACCCAGTATCAGAGTTGGTCACCCATCTATCACGCGGCGGCAAATAGAGATAATTAACATAGCGATTGACTCAAATCACTAGTCACTGATTAAGCTACGACCTCCTCGTCATACTTTCTGCTGTCCATTATAAATAAATGACAAAACTGCAAATAGTGAAGACGTGCAAGTCCAACAATGTACAGGAATAGTCTATTCTTTAAAATTCATTTGCTACACTGATCAAGCAATGTAAATTACATACCTCGTAAAGAGATGTAAGCACTGTGATCATATCAGGGATGTCGATAAGACGGTCGTTCTGCGCTCGGAGTCCATGGGAGTCGAAGGCTTCTAATGCTGCTGGTAGTTGAAGCATATGCACTGAAAAAATATAAATGTATAAAAATCTTAAAGATTCTTTGAAGCAGTTGAAAAAATTGCTGATGATGTAATAGTATTAAATTATCTCGTAAAGAATTTGAATTAAGAGAACTTTTGTATCCTTCCAATATGATAATAGACTAGTTCATCACCATCAGATGAACTGATGACCCGATTAGTTAATTATTATAATAAGATTATAGTAAATAACAAATACGATGATATAGTAAATAATATAAACACGAGTCATCTTTTGTAAGATGAAGTGAAATTTAATTGGACGTCATTAGAAATCTATGACGTTGAATCTATATACAAAAGTGATAGAATGGCGATAGCAAGCAAGGTCCTTCTTCAGAAGATAATGGTCCCAGAATAGAAGTGTATAAATGTCATAGTCCTTTAACATTATCTAAGAGAAAGCAAGTATAATGTGTCAGAGACTCCCAAAGCCATCAAGATAATGGAAACTTGTAGAGTTATCTTGCAACTTTGTTCTGAAGTCACTGAAACACGGTATTGTTGCAGAGCCTTGTATAAAGCTTTGCACAAGTTTATTATCGCTAAGTGATTTGATTATGACCGGTACCTTGAATATATTGCTAATTATTATTATTTGTTACTAAATTAACCCATATAAATGTTGAAATCATTTAGTTTTAAAATTGATGTTTTTAATTATGCGATCTCAAAAAGGACAATGGATCAATAACAATTTGTTTGTCAACTATAACCTAATATCGAGAAGATAATGCCTCCATCTAGGCGTGTTCGGTAACATTCTACAGCGACTGCTTATGGACTCTATCAGGAGAGAGAGCCACAATGCTCGGCTCTTTGGTGTGCCTTCCAGTGGCTCACCTATATTTTGATGTTAAAGGTACGCCCACAAGGAATGCACGTAAGCACACCATCTGTACAATTGTGATTATTCTTATGAAATGTCTTGAATTCAGCCCTTTTCTAGTCCAAAAAGAACCTTCGCTGTTATTCGTATTGTTTCAAGAAGATAATATTAAAAGGTTTACGTACTGCATAGTGCCTTTTGTACAGTTCTGAGTTTCAGAGCCGTTCTGTACGCTGAGAAGCGGACTTCGTTGAGGTCGGCGAGGGAATTCATCAGCTCAATCATCTTCGGATGGTCCCAATGTGTGGTTTCCAATTCGTGACTGAAAAGAAGAAGAATAAATTAGGTAATATTATATGTACTCCTGTATGATTTAAGACCTCCAAGACGATGAGAATGGTCTAGAACTTAGACAGTAGAATAGTGCATTAGGTTTAGCATTAGGTTAGATCTAATTGTTTATTTTATAATTACTTTTAACAAACACGAACTTTAGTATTTATAAAACTCTAATACAGTGGTCATCCCAAGAGAGTTTTGAATTTTACCGCCTTCAAAATCGATAACGACTTAAAGTTAGGCTAGCTGATTTTGCCAAATATCGAAAGATCAAATAGTTTTAGTACAGTTTTGGTCCAGCAAGCAGTGAAAGAAAACGGAACAAGACTGAACATTTTTGGGCATCTTAGTGTCCAAGGTTGGGTTGCTGCACCGTTTAATTAGTTAAAGTTAGTCAGTACACTTACTTGATATAATATGGTACGTTGGCTGGTGTGACCGCCCGTTCCCAGGGAGGTCGAACAGAGCCTGCAAGGAACCCTTGAGCGGCGCCCGCTCCCCCATCACGAGCCACACCAGCCAATTGCCTGGCACGCTCTTCTCCACCAGCGGTGAGGGCTGAGATTCTGAAGAAACATAACAATGTGTATAAATGTCTCGATTCTTGGTTTGATTAAGATCAACGTTGTCTAAGTCTTAGGTAATTCACATTAGGTCTTGTACCAAGTCCATTCCCAATTATTTATTCCTAATGCATGTTATTTTCTAAAATTGATGGAATAAAATTTTAACTGCAATGTCAGAATTAATTTTAACTCGTCATTTTGAAGGGTTCTTTGAGGTTTTACAAATAGAAACAAATATGTCTCTATTTGGAAAACTAAACTTCATAACAATGAAGAAAAATAAATGTGAACAAATTTCGTAACCGCATAACTCAAACTGGCACCTTCTGTTATATGTGCTTTGCGATGCTTTATCTCTAAACTCATGCATGTTTTGACGTGCAATGCTTAAAGTTTCAAAATCTACGCCATTGCACTTGAGTTATTTTTTGGCGTTACGTGATAAGCAGATATACTTAAAGTTTTCTAAAGAAAACGTTAAGCAAAACACTCCAACAACTGCTTCAAATTTATCTACTATTCTCTTGTCAACCATAAAGTGCAGATTAATATTGTAAATCAAAAGTAACATACTAATAATCATACCTCGTATTTAAATCTTCTAATCTAGCAACCAAATGCTCAGGCAGTTGAACGTTGTCTCTCGCCATCGCCTGTGCCTGCCCTCGTAGTTCATCCACCAGTCGCTTCAGAGGTGGAAGCTGTGCTCTGGCACGGGAGACAGCGTCCAGTTGTGCCCGGGCGTCTCTTGCATCGCCAGGAGCTCGCCATGACGAGCGAGCGGCCTCTGCCGTTTGGACTCGCGATGCTAACTCGTCGAGCGACGTTGTAAAGGTGCGGACGCGCTGAAAGTAAAACAATATTTATATTAACCAGAGATTCTGGGCTGGTCGGAGTTCCCCACAAAACTTTTTTGCCTAAAACAAAAACATATTATATTGTCCTATTCGAAGAAAAATAAGATTTGACAATTAATATAACATACGGTTGTCACGATTACGTTTTGACATGATCCAATAGATGTGTGTGTAAATTGCTTAGCATTGGTATGCGTGTGGTTTTAATTTAATAATCTAGTATATTAGTATTGCATATAATAAAAAAAATGTTAGCAATTCGCACTCCTTCCTCGTATATAGAATACAATTGTGCCAAATTTTATACTCCTCCGTCTGCGCAATTTTCGTAAACTGGTACTAAAAGTTTTCGTCTCACATATTAATATATAAACATGAGATTCTTTTGTTTACCTAAATTTTGTGTTGCCTGAAATATTTATAACTTAAACAAATTTCACCACGTCACAATATGCGCTCTGTTCACTTAAATTATCTTTAACGCATATTAAATTGAACACAGTATTGGTGATTGTGGATTCATTGCTTAAAATCATTCCTCTCTCCCTCTATATACAATATTTAAAGAATAACAGCACGTAATTAATATAAGTCCTTTGCACAAAGCTGTACAGAGGTCATAATCCTAAAGGATGTTAGAACATTATCTGACAGAAAGCAAGCATTATTATGTCAGAGGCTTCCAAAGCCATCTAGGTAATGGAAACTAGTAAAGGCATCTTGTAACTTTGTGCTGAAGTCGACGTATTTCTGAAGTCTTGTAGAAAGCTTTGCAGTTGACAAATTTATAGTATCCATCTGTTTTGATTAATGGTTTAAATATATCCCTTTCGCATCATTGCGTATTTATTTTTTGTGGATCTTCTCAACTCTATGTTATTTCATCATATTGTACATAGTTTTCTTTGATTAAATATTTTTTTTATTTCATTAAAAAAAATCTATATTCGGGTCATGACTCATACACAGTAATAACTTTTATTATCACCTTTGCCATACAATATTGTACGTCTAGTTGTCTTACATTAATTAAATTTTCATCCGATTTCATTTTTCTTTATGTTTGTTACCCCATAACTTTCAAGTGGGTGAACCGCTTACCATGATACTTTTTTTATTCCTTATTTGAAAGCTGTTGCTTCCCGCGTAGTCCCATTTCAAATTCGAAGCCGGTTAATTCCTTTGTTAAAATCCGTTCCATCCATTAGTATCTTTGAAAAGTCTACTGTTATATTGTTTCATAAGTATATTTTTAATAATGTTAAATATATTATGTACAATATTTACCTTCATATTTTTGGCGGATATACGAGGATGTGCGGTGGAATGAGTTGTCAAAAACGTGCGATAGACGTCCGACTGAACCGAGGAATGGCTGTAAAAATCTTATTTTCGCCAACTTCCTGAATGTTGTTTCGTGTAAACATAGTTTGATTCGGCTGCCAAACATCTTTAGCTTATAACTAAGAAAAATGCGTTACTCATTCCCTTTTTTTCCTTCGTTCTTAGTACTTTGTATGACATCAGATATTTTGTTTCCTTTTATAATTTATTTGTGTGCAACAACCCCTGTATAAATCAATTTTAGCGAGTACTAGCTGCGTACTTCGCCCATGTAAAATTAGGTAACAAAAATAAATCAATTTTGGCGAGATGATATATAGTCTATAGCCTTCCTCAATAAATGGGCTATCTAACACTGAAAGAATTTTTCAAATCGGACCAGTAGTTCCTGAGATAAGCGCGTTCAAGCAAACCAACAAACTCTACAGCTTTATATATTAGTATACATAAGCTTAGTTGGTGGTATTCCTTCTTCCTAGGGTTATCCCGGTCTAGTGCCGAAATCCGCTTAGATTGCGGAGGATGTGGTTGAGAGCCCAGTTAAGATGTCCGACCGCTATCTGACATTATCCCCGGAACCCCCAAAATCTACATTAATTGTGAACCACTTGTAAAACAGTGGGTCACGTAAGCACAAAGCTTAGGAAAGCATGTAAATGCATTGCGAAACATTGAGGAGGTCGGATACTTGAAAACCAGTGTTATAATTGGTCACCCATCCATCACCCGGCCGCGTTAAGAACTGCTTAACCTAGCGAGCGACTCAAGTGGCGGCCGTTAGTTGGATAATATAATAATACAGAAGTATTAGGCATACATGATAAGTGCCTTTATCATGCCCAATTTCTGTATTACTGGTATATATTTTCTCACGACGCGGACGGTATAATCATGCCGCGGTATAATTATACGGTATAACAACCGTATACTCGCGGAATCCGGGTTGCAACCTTGCAAAGGAACAAGGCGCAACCTTGACAGGATCACTTGGGTTACCAAGGTTGTTTGCGCTCGACGGACTGTTATCAAATACTGTTAAGTATCCGTCACTTCGACCGTGAAATTCAATAATTTTGTTCTAGTTCTCGGGATTGTATGTTTCTTTCTGTGAAAATATAATATTTTTTTTTCTTGTTAGTTTTTATAACATCAGCTATAAGACAGTGAAAGTGTCATCAAAATCGGTGCGACCGTTTTGGATTGTGATGCAATAAAAATGGTTTTGCCCACCTATTCTGCAACCGGTTATTTCGGCCCGTACCAGTGTAGTGGGTGCGTGCAGTAAGAAGAGTTAAGATGACAGACTGGTGTCTAATATCATCCCCGAAACCTCCACAATCTCTACAATCACTCTATGAAATTAGTGCCACTGTTTTAAGTGCCATTCGAAACACTCAGTAGGTCAGATGTCGAAAACTAGTATCAGAATGGATCACCCATCTATCAACCGGCCGCGGTAAGAACTGCTTAACCCTGCGATCGACTCAAATGCAGGTCACTGATTAAGCTACGACCTAAAAAACGGATTTACCCACGGCTAAGCTCATTATAAACCTAGGCACATTGTTTAGAACTTTCCTAGGGAACCCAAATAGGCTTTTCCCTTAACAATTGCCTCTCACGTTGCCATTAGGGACGTAATCGACGCACTCAGGCTGCGTTTGTCGCATACCTTACATCGCACAGATATAGAAACCTCTGGAAAGGCCTTTCCGAATCACCTTTAGCCCCCATTCGCACGAGATTTAAAATAGTCTGGCAAATCCAAAGTGCACGCCCCATAACACTAACACCAGGCATCAGGTGTTTACATTTTGTTACAACTATTAATTTAAAAAAGTAATAACATCATTATTTTTATTTTATGTTATTGATAAATCAAAACCCAAAAAATATTACAGTTTCCCAATTTGTTTTTTGGGGACAAAATTTCTTAAAACCATCATAGCTGGTTAGTAAATTCCAGCAACACTTTTTATTAATAATAAGGTTTGAGGAAGTAAAAAATGTCTAATTCCGGACACCTATGAAGTAAATCATTAAGCAAGCGCAATGCACGAGTAAGAGGGGCCTGCTGTCCTAACAAAGTTCTACATCGCTGTAAAGAAAATAAAGTTCGTCTCCGTGCTATCGCATAACCGTCAATACTCCCAGTCAGATCAGGTCAAATCAAGTCAGGTAAGGTCAAGTCCACAATATGTCAATTATATGTCAGTCCAGGCTATGTCAAGCTGTATATTTTATCTATATTTTCCGTAATAGCTTATTTAAAGCTATTTACAAAATTTGGATTCTTTGTACAAGGACAGTGTAACATTTGACAGTTAATATTTTTTCTGTCGTCATGTCTACGCTTTGACACAATCTTAAGCCGGAGCCAGACATAGCTCAAAGTGTTTATACATATTTGTCCTTGAAGTCTACAAAGTTTTACAAAACTTTGTGCATATACTTAAAGTCCCGGCCACAGTACATGATAATTGAAATGACCATTCAAATGAAGCTTGTGTGTGTGATTGAGCCTCCTAGTCATGCAAATGTCCCTGGGCGTCGTAGGCATTTAGCTGCCTACTGCCGGGTCGTTTGCCCCTTGTAACATAAAAAAAAAAACTCCTTAACCTAGCGAAGGGCTTCAATGCCGACCACTGATTACGCTTCGATCTTCTTCTACATTTACTGTGAATAAGACCTCCTTATTGCTGTGTACATTTACTGTAAACAATTTGTAGAATTTATATCCTCATCTCATTAACATCTTTTTTATTCTACCGTATTTTCAAACGATTCAGATTATAACAGGATGTAAATTCAAGGTATTATTTAGAAGTTGTATGGACTATTAGCATCATGACATTACTTTTTACGTGAAAACTTATTTGGTTGTAATCCTTGGAGTTGCGTGACCGCACGCCAGGTGATTAGCATGCGATGGTTGTATGCAGTTCTAATTATTAATAATACTGATTATAAATAGTATGCACCATTATTAAATAATATATCTGGATTCAAATTTATTCACTCTGCACTGCTATTCAGTTATACAATTGGCTTTGTAGTAGCATAACAGCCCCACCAAATATTTTGTACTAAGATATAGAGTCAGTAAAGTTACGACGTGTAGAGTAAGGACGTCTAGAGTTAGAGGCGTGGCTCTAAAAGAGATCTGATTACTTTTAGACAGACTTTGGGTGGGATATGATTGTTAGATTTTTAGATGGCAGCATTATTACTTCAACAATTTGTTGTATTTATATCTAACAGTTGCGTTGTTTGTTTCTTCTCTATTTTGTCCTTACCTCCTAATTGCTATTTTATTCATGAAACGTTGAATAACTTGTCTTATTCACCGACGAGCTTTTGAGATCTGTCTCAATTGCTTGCTGTTTGATCTCAAGTATTCTGATTTATCAGTAGTATCATCCTTTACAAGCCAATTAGTATTTTAGCCTTTCTGTTGACGAATTCAATTTCACGAAATGCTCGACGCATTACTGAAGGTGGTACATGTGTATTTCGTGATTTTGTTTTTTTATTTTTACGGGAAGCATACAGTACATGTTTTAAATAAACTTAATGCTAATAAAACTAATACATAGACCAGTAAAGTTTCCACAGATAAGAACACACAAGAAAGAGCAGAATTAGTTAGAGAAATTGAATTGAAACAGTACATAAGAATTATTGATATACATACATACTATATTGAAAGATTACAAGCATTCTAAGATTGGTGATAATAAAAAATGATTTTTTTTTGTACCTTCAAAATTTTCAATTTGGTGAAAATAATGGTTTTTTTTTCATGTTACAAGGGGTACAAGTAGC
>JANCMC010033613.1:39413226-39536212 GCA_024363005.1 Charaxes varanes
ATTTTATCAGGCATGAATTTTCAATGCCATAGTACTTTAACAGAGCCGTTAAACATTCCCATGATTTTATCAGGCATGAATTTTCAATGCCATAGTACTTTAACAGAGCCGTTAAACATTCCCATGATTTTATCAGGCATCAATTTTCAATGCCATAGTACTTTAACAGAGCCGTTAAACATTCCCATGATTTTATCAGGCATGAATTTTCAATGCCATAGTACTTTAACAGAGCCGTTAAACATTCCCATGATTTTATCAGGCATCAATTTTCAATGCCATAGAACCCTAAAAGAGCTGTTGAAGCTTTCCACAATTGTATCAGGCATCAATTTTCAGTAATTGCGGATTTCGGACAGAAAATCGTTTTGTGATAATATCCAGTAACTGCCGGTTCGCGTGACACTCGTGTTTCCATGAAGTCCTGTAATTAAATGTAATATTGGCATGTGTGGAGAGGGAACTTGGAACGATAACGTTATTTTTAACAGCATAATAATATTAAATTATATAAAAATTTAAGGAAAAAAATGGCCAAGAGCGTGTTAAGACACGTATTTGTTAAGTAACATCAAAATTTGTAGTCCGATTTCGTTCAGAATAATTTTCCTAATGAGTTTTAGCATGTTCTATTAACATGGAAATTTTCAAGTCTCCGGGGGGGGGGGGGCACTTTAGGGGCAGACAGACGGAATGAAAGGCAGAGCGAAATTATTAGTGTTCCATGTAGTACTATAGAACCCTAAAAACGCTTCGTACAATTTATTGAAATGTCGGAAGCAAAGCGCATGCATAAACTAGCGCATATCAAACAGTTAACAAAAGCAACTTTAGGGTAATTTACAAAAGGTACAATTAAAAATTGAACAAGGTTTCAAAGCGGTAGGCACGGGCGGTGTAGAGTTGGTGAATGTATTGAAGGTTGTATAGTTATACGGAATTTAGGCCGTACGTAAGTACGTACAATGCGAGAGCTATGCAGGTCAATTTCCTACCAGATTAGAGTCGGATTAACAATAAAAATTGTAATTACAACCGTGGTTACCTATAAAACCCATTTTAAAAGCACCTGTACGATTGGCTGGGTACTATACAAAAAAATATTTATTAAACAATAACATAAAATTAATTGTGAAAACTTTTAGTATTTTTAGGGTTCCGTACCTCCAAAGGAAAAATATGAGCCTCAATAACTCAACGGTAAGGCATGGACTGAGTTCCGCAAGGTACCCTGTTCAAATCACACCGCCGTTGGGGTATTGTCCCACCCACTCCTAATACAAGCTTTTAATTTAAGCTTAGTAGGAGGGGAATTCAATGATCCATAATGCCGGAGCTAGATGTGACTTCATTCGAATGATCATCTCAATGATCATGCAGTGTTGCTGGGGACTTTGTGTAACAGCACAAAATTCTGTAGTACTTTGTAGTCTTCAAGGACAAAAATGTACAAACACTGAGCTATGTCTGGCTTGGGCCTAATAAATATTCCATAGTCCCATTGTTACGGACAGATGATACAGGAACAGTATAGCGGCGTCTTCGATCGTGGACGCCGTCGAACGGACTGATCCTGGCTGGCACTAGTACGTAACATAGCGAGCGAGATACCGGCTATGCTGTTCCTAATAAAAAGAGGTACAATAATAATAAGTTTAATATACTATATAATAGTACCAGACCACTAAATAGTGGCCTCGAATGTTATTGTATATATAATATTATATATACAATAACATTCGAGGTACTTTAAAGCGCTTTATACGAGAATAGTCATACAACGCGTTTTCCTATAAAGCGAAATAAATCTACCCTCTTATAGGGGGATTACAGTACTAAAAGACCTTGGCTTGTCAAGAACTATCATAAGTTCATTACTAGAAAGGACATCTAAAGCCGCACTAGTAGGGCACCTCATTACGTAATTGCCGATGTGATTCAAAGAGTGCCGACAGTTAGAGCCGAATCTGAGTTGATATCTATATGTATATCTCTACGTGTAAATAAATTTTGTTTGTCCTTCTTTAACTTGCACACGACGTTCAATTGGTCATGTCAAAATAAATAAAGCAGCCTTTAATAAAGTCCTCCACCCGTTCTCTGCTCCGAAGCTTTCTCAATATCTATCGGTGTAGCGTTACAAAATGTTAGCCGAGATATAAATTGGAGGGTCCACATGAGGAGCGTTCACTTGAAAGAGAGGCCGTAATTAAATTCGACTCTACAAGATACAAGATTTTATTGATATTTTTAGGCGTACATGTCAAAATTATTATTTGATTACACATTACATTCATTTTATTATTCATTCGCGGATTTAAGCAAAGTAGTTTAGTATTTCATGCATGTCATGGATTTCCGCAAATAATGCTTTGATTTGATTCCATCAGTTATTTGTATATATTTTTTCCTATAAATATACCTACTCGCAGCTATTATAGCTTCTGGCCAAATTGCATGTTTTTAGGCCAACGGGAAGTGCCCTATAGGTTTTGATTTTCTTTTCGTTGATACGCGGGCTTGATTTCCAAACTTCACCACCTCGACATGCCAGAGAGGTTAGTCCACTTAATAAACAACCTAACGAAGCGGAAGTAGCGATTCGACGTGAGGAAATACCTTTAAAAAGCTTAGTCTTAGATTTCAACCATTTTTCATACACAGTTCATATTTCAACTACATTTAGATTTAATCAGCCATCTATAGTCAAAAGTAGCAGAACCTTTTCGATCTGCTAATACGACATCAAGACAGCAAGAATCAAACCTCCAACCTGTGTTTTAATCACAACAGTTTTTGTAACAGCTTCCTCCGTAAAACAAATTTGACAAAATACTTAACTTATATAAATTAGACTATTACTATTTCTATTACTCATTAAATATGAAGATGTGTCTGCGCGCGCGCGCGCGCGCGTGTGTGTGTGTGTGTGTGTGTGTGTTTGTATGTATATGTATGTTCTGTGTTGGTCTTGTTTAATGTAATGGTGCTACTTTGCATACATACATACATACATATATCAAAAAAATCCTATACATATAAGACGCATGCATTCACTCAATACATTCAAAATTTTCTTAGCAAAACATTTAACCTCAAAACTATGATAGATGTATTAAAAAAATTAAATTAAAAATAGCTTTATTCAGTATCTAAACTTCATAACAACATGTAGCAAGAGCAGCTGCACTAGGCGCAAGCCCGTATTGCTGGGTGCCCCGCTCATCCACCAAGACGTACAGTGAGTTAGACACTATATTAAAAAGTTAAAAGCTAGACGAAGTGACAAATGGTTTTTTTTTCTTTTTTATAATTTGAACAAATCCAACAAATGTGTATAAGTTTGTGTGTGTGTGTGTGTGTGTGTGTGTGTTTGTGTGTGTGTTTGTGTGTGTGTGTGTGTGATGCTGACGTCCCAGTGTGACCCACCGTACAAGCGTGGTGCAGGTCTGTAGTAACCACCTATAAAAAAGCCGATTATAGGGAATCTTCCTTAAAGTAAAACTTAACTTCAAGAAAAGGTACTTTATTTTATGCTATTTCTAATATGTAAATAATTTATGAAAAAATTGGGCTGTTTTATAATTAGAAATCAGAAACAATCAAAAACCTTGCCGATTAAAATCGTTGCACCGTCTTGCTTTGTTGGCGCTGTACGTAAGTGGCGCTTTCGGGTGGCATTGCAGAAATCTACCTTTTTATTAGACAAAGTACTCGTCAGGACGAATCATACGAGCCAAAACTCAATGGAATTATGTCGTTTTATAACTGAGTTCCTATAGCCACCGTACAAGCTCCATCATCAGATCAGCTAATTCGATATAAGATATCTGCTCCAAAATTGAGTTGGGAGTTTCCATCCGAATAATAGAAACCATTAATGTTGCAAGTTAAAAAAAGCTTTTAATAATTTGTGATAAGCAAGAATATAATCAGCTTCGATATTTCCGAACGGATACGACTTAGGGACCTTCATGAAAAGAGTATACTCATTTCTCAAAGTGCCAGGCATTACACATGTAAGAAGTACTTTAGGAACAGATGACTGCTTGTTTATATTCCTATATATTTATTTATTTAAATAACCAACCAACCAACAGTAAATAAAAAAGTTAATGAAAAAGATAATAAAAGAACAATGGCACGAGTTTTTTGCTCGTGGAGAATAGATGAACATTAAAAAAATCACCAGTATTTGATAGTGTTCAGCTCGAGCAGAGCAGGGCTTCTTTGTTTAGTAAAATTTTAATTACGAACTCAAACCTTGCTAATTTAGATAAAAAAATGCAGGTAATCAATGAAGCAAGTTGCCGTTGTTGAAGTGTTCATAGTACCTGAGATCGAATTATTATTGGCTTGTCTTCTGTCTCGCTTACACTTCAGGTATTTCATATACAGCTTACTCATTTGACTACCAAAACGACGCTGAGCAAGTTGCATAGCAATGCTGCTATCCCGATCACACACCAGACCACCACTTTTCATAATTGCTTACTTATTTGACGGCCAAACCCAGACTAAACAAGAGGCTGTTTAGGTGCTTTTAGTAACCAATTGGTAGTAGATCCAATTGTAATACGGCGTTTAATTGCTGTCCCGTTCGTTTACAAAATATTTCGTATACAGTCGTAGCTTTGACCTTTGACAGCCAAAGCGAGACTAAGCAAGATATCTTTTGCCTGACTTGACCAATCTTCTAAGCGTATGTCTAATGTCTTATTTTTAAAAATACATATTAGCGAAGAGTAATGTTAAGTGCTGAGACAATCCGTTTAAAGATTTTAATGATGCTTAAGTAATTGGTAAATATTTGTTTTTTGTAATAAATAAATAAATAATTATAAAAACAATTATCGTAAAATATGCTAATTATACAGTTTGGTTACTTTACCCAAAAATGCATATTTTTTTCGAAGTTTTTTGCACTGTAATGAGTGATATTCTATCGGGGAAGGCTGACTTTTTATTTTGTAAAATTTTCGAGGTATGAGAAATGAATGCTAGAATAGGGCATTTTGGAGAATTTAGGAGTTAATGTAAACATTATATACACACATATACATCCATTCCTATGTTAAAACAAAAAAAAAATTAGCGCGAAGCGGCCAAAGCGATCGCTCGTCCGCTTCTAACTTATCCGCACTGTCAGCCTCCCTCGACGGAATAACACTTATTAGAGAACAAACAACAACTTGGAGAAAAAAATATATGCATTTTGGGTAAAAGTAACCAAACTGCATAATTACCCAAAATATTTTCAATAGCGATTGTAATTTACTTATTTATGGTCCAAACGAAAACAAAAAACACTTATGAATCAATATTTTTATTTAATTTGGAATGTTTTCTAATATAACACCTCTTTACAATAAAAACTTATCCTATGTACAAAAATATGAAGGTAAATATTTTATTTTAATAGCCATTTTAAAATTTGTCTTTGTTAAAAAAAAAGCTTGATGTAAAAATATACGCTGTATGTTTATACAAGTCAAAGGATATCTTTCACTTTTCTACCCTCGATATAGACTTGTACTATATTCCTGTCGTCGCCGCAATACAAGAATTTTTGGACCTTTTCCAAAATTGCATCCGTCCCTTCCGTTGTAGTATATCCATGGTCATCAATGGGTCCTCGAGGTGCATTGACGTCTATTACCAGAGCATCGAAGGAATAGCCCTCTTTGAAGGTACCAATCTTTTCGTCCATGTATAAAGCTAGAAAATAATATAGGTTTACGTTTGTAAAGCATTTTTGTAAACTTATGACTCCGTTCCTGCGCCTGGGTAGGGTACAGAAATCGTTTGTGGGCGCAACAAACAAAATTCCAGATGAAATATTAAATTTGTCTCTAGTTAAATTTAAACTACATATTAAAGACACGCTTATTCGTAAAGCGTGTTATACTGTCGAAGACTATATTAAAGATAAAACTGCTTGGAGATCAGTCGCTCCGGATTTGTACTGTAACATGCAAAAATGTGAAAAACTCATTTCTGTAAGCACTATTTTTAAAAGAGTAGCTAGCGAGTTTCTTGCTGATTCTTCTCGTGGCTCGACTCCTTCGAATCAGTGGTAGCTTATATATTTGACGATTCAAAAGTGCTTGTAGAAATCTACTTGAATAAAATATCATTTGAATTTGAATTTAATATTATAAAATAGGGAATGTAATGTAGGGGCATTCGGTTGAGTGATTATCGATGCCAGCAGAAAACTGCATTATCATCTTTTACCTAGCGTTATCACCAGGGTGCTTTTATATGCAGAGGATGTGGCTGTGGGGCGAGTTAACATGACCGACTGCCGTCTGACGTCATCCCCAAAACCTCCACAATCTCACGACTAATATCACTCAGTGACATTAATCGGGACCCACTGTTCAAGTGCCTTTCGAGACATGGTCGGATATTTGGAAATCAGAGTGTCTTTTTTTGTTACTAAATTTACGCACCACAGGCACGAGGGCCGTGATAATTGTTATATTATATTTATCTTTTTTATTCAACTTTTCTTTCTCTCTGACTCTCTTTATAGTTCCACTTTTTTAACATTTATAGTGGGACAACGATTTGAAATGGACCAAAAAGTTTGTTAGGAATATGAGCTATGCTGAGACTCTTAGTCTTCCGGATAGGGAAATCTTCGGAGCCAGGCATTTTCGCGACGAGATGGGTGTCACTGTGGTAGATGGCCATAATTGTCACCCATTCATCACCCATGTAACAGTAAGGACTGCTTAACCTAGCTATCGACTCAAACCACAGCCACTAATTAAGCTATGACCTTATCCTGTGTCGTGCCAAATCCCTTACCAGCGTTTGAAAAATGAGAACTCTCTTCTATCGAAGGTCCCTAAGTGGGATCGGTTTGGAAACACCGGAATAAATTATATTATATATACATTAATTAAAACTTCAGAAAATAGTATAGAGGAGAGTGGTCTAAGAGTGGGGAGGCCTTTGCCCAGCAGTGGGACATTATGGGCTAATAAAAAAATAAAATAGTATAAGCACTTTTGAGTAATCGTATTGTGTGTCCTCTCTTTGCAGTCCATTAAATGGACTGAATGTTCAACTGCATCATTTAACGAGTGCACGTAAAATTTTTGTATTTTTAGAATAAACGTTTCTTTTCTATCATTTCTTCATATTTATTCATACTCGTAATTGTCTCCATATAGTTAGTTGTTTCAAACATGTATAATAATGTATGTACATATATGCAATAATAATTTTTTTTCACGCTTATAATGGAAAAATGTTGTTACCCTATTAATTTCAACACTTATGTACACAGGTTATTATACAATAAATGAGGTATTTATCTCTCTATCTATTTGTATAGCTACCTCTAGCACCCCCCACAGTAGCGAGGTACAGGACCTCCTTCCAACAAATCGATCCAGCCGTTTCGGAAAATAAACGTATACAATAACAGACGGACAGACAGACATAAATGTCATTGTAGAATTCTGTCCTACCAAAAAAAATACGTATCGGCCATTAATCTTTATTTATATAGACTACCAACCACTTCCGTCATCACGCAGGTGAAATATAGACATGCATGTACATATAAACCTTCCTCTTTAATAATTCTGTTTATTGACGAAAACCGCATCAAAATCCGTTGCGTAGTTTGGGAAGAGCGGGAAGCGTTCTTACAATTCGAATTGTTTTTTTTTTTAAATTACGAACCCACGACCCCGGAGCAGAAGTCAGGATCACTGCCACTGCGCCAACGGGCCAGTCAAAGTCAGATGTATATATTATAAACATGTGCAATTAAATAAATGAATATGAATATGAATATATGGTCTGCTTCTAATTTGAGTGCTAGTATCAAACAGCATTAGTTAACATATCTTCCTAGTGTACTCCCGGTCTATTACCAGGGTCCGCTTAGATTGCAGAGGATCTGGCAGTGGGGAGAGTTAAGATGACCGACGGCCGTCTGACATCATCCCCTTAACCTCCACGATCTCTACAATCAGTCGTACCTGATTATTATCTTGATGTTACGGATATCTAAAGCTATCAACTTGGGTTTTAAAATATGTATTGATGAATTGAATAAAATTATTTGCCTTGTTATCTAAAGTTCATATTACAGAGGGTATTTCTTTTTTGTTTTTTATAAAGTTACTAACAAGCTCGGCCACGCGTTTCTGTGATTAAGGTATTTAGGAAGGATTTAAAGGACAATTTGAAAAATCTCGACACGCCCGACAGAAATGATAACTTACGTAACGCGTTACGTAACTAAAAGGTTTACACTGCCATAAGTAATTTTGATTGAAGGGTATTTCAAGTCTACACTACACTGTAAATCATAAACCGAATAAGTCTATACGATTTTTTTTTTCATTTAACATTCTTCACTCTTAGCATATAATTTCCTCCACGGTATCTTCAAATTACCAAATATTAAAAGAAGTTTATCCTATAATGAAAAATACCCCATGCCCTTTCTCTGGAAGTGTTATTTAGAGCAGGGCTTCTTAAACTTTTTTATATAGCGACCCCCTTCAAGCTTAGGAAATTTTAAACGACCCCCTCCTACATATAATGAAATATATATTTGTACGTAAAAAACTCATTAGGAAAATTATTCTGAACGAAATCGGACAACAACTTTTGAAGTTATTTAACAAATACGTTTATGGCGTATCAGATTCGGTACTCTTCTATATAACCGTGTCTTGACACGCTCTTGGCCATTTTTTATATCTTAACAAGTCGTGTTACTTGCAAAGCTTTTCAATTGCTGGAAACGGTTTTTCAGACTATTTTCTTATGATTCCTATAAATGATATGCGATATGAATATTCTTTAAGATTTGATACCATTTTAATTAAAAATTAAATAAGCAGTTATAGAATAACGGTTTTTTCAGGCAAGGAATCCGAGCTATTCGAGCGTTCATATCAAACAGCTTTAAAATAAGGTAAGAAATTCACTAAAATAGATGAAGAATAGTCGGGAATGGGCTTTGTATATATTTTAACAATAGGTACGACGCATGCGCGCTTTTAAAGCTTGTGCTAGTAGTGGTTTTTTTTATAAAAGATGCCTAATTTATACATTAAATTATCAAAATACTATACTCTTCACGCACACCAATGCCAAACGATTTACACACACATGTATGCATTTTACTATAAGATTGTGTCAACGCGTAATCATGGTTGTGGGCCCTTCCTTATTTGAAGTCGGTTTAAGAAATAAGACGTAATAAGAACAAACTATGTTGCGAAATTAATATTTGTTTGCATTCTTCAATAAATCGACTATGTCATAAGAAAATTACACCAGACTTGTTTACTATTAGGTCAAACACAGATCTTTGCGATAAGCGCAATTATTGTAAGTATGGCAATAGAATTCAATACACATTTTTGTTTAAATATTTTTTTTATACTTTAAATAATATTACCTGGCGTAGTTTTACCTGGCTATACGAAAAATACTATATTTGTAGAATCAACAATAATTGAATATCATACATTGTAAAAATGGTGGCCATTCATTTACACGGACCTGTTGTGTTCTAGCGATAAATTAGGATTTATTGTGAGATAGAAGTGACATTTGATTATTTATTAATAAACGGACATACGTAAACCTTTATCATTCATTGGTTGCACCAGTTTTCGTTTTAATTATATCCGCGACCATGCGAGTGTTTACCCCCGTGTTTGACGACTTGCCGACATTGTTTATTAACGTACCGAAACGCGATTAAAGCAAGGTGTACGTATTAACGCCCGGCGAGGGTAATGCATTAATAAGGCACGACGTTGTTCTGTCTTGGCATCCTGTCACGATCTAATTGAAAGAATCAGAAACAAATAATGTTTCAGATGAGAGTAAAAAGTAAGTATGTGGTATTCTTTTTCAGTAGACGGAGATCCCAGGGCCGTAAGACATAAGTTACTTTCTGAAAAATAAAACCTTCGGTTCTGTGTAGACTATATGTACTTATGCCTGGATATACGACGGATAACGGATAACGAGCAGCCGGCTTTCACCGAAGTGACTACCGAGGGCCATGGACAACTGCAACACCAGAGGGACCACAGATGTTTTTATATATACATATAGATTCACTGAATGCTTTTCCGAATTTAACTGAACACCTTTTCATTTGCAGAAAAAAAAACACATTTTTAAAGAAAATAGAACTAGTTCTATATTCAAAAACATTCCATATTTGAACATACTTTATTTTTAAACAAAGGGTCTGCTTGTAACATTGGATCTTAGTTCAAACCTCTACCGCTTAGCCGACTAGTTTATACAAAGACTTCAGACACTTTTGTACATATATACTAGTGTTCGCCTGGTAGTCGATACTCAGTCAAAAATCTTTATATTTGCGTACTGATATAGACGAGTTTGCGTGTTTGCGTCTACACACTATTTTGCACATAGAGGTGAATACTTTGTGGAAGGGCGTGCATTTTTAGACTGTACGTTCTCTAGTATAGTGTTATATGAGTTTGGACGTACTTGTTTGAGTTGATCCTGTGCGGTTTGCCGTCGTGCGAGAGGCCGGCGAGCTTGCGGCAGCGGTAGTTCTCGTAGTGCACGGAGCTGGTCACGTCTTTAAGGTCCTGCAGGTGCGTCCTTATCACCATGTTGCGGAGCGCCAGGAAGTCGCAGTGCTCCAGGTTTTCAACTGGAATTGTAAGACAATCGCATTTGTTACTAACCTTTAAATAGCCTAATAACCTTTAAATATATCTCTGATATAAATGCGTGTGTGCGAAATTCGGCTATTCAGCTATGTACAACATTTTTAATCTTATAGTGGGGCCACACAATGTATATGTATAAGGGGATGTCAAACCGTAGCCATGACAACTATTGCTAGATAACAAAATATTTTGTAAATTACTTGTGATAGCTGTGTCTGGCTCCGGCATAATACACTGTCTGTGCAACCTTGTGGTTCAAAAAAATGGCATGTATACCTTCAGCTATACCCCACGGGTACTTGCGGCCTCGAATGCGCCGCCCGTCTTGCTCTATGACAGTGTTGGCGCCCACCACGGCGAAGGGCACCCGCCCCCGTAGTGCCTTCGTGGTCTCGGCCCCCTCTCCCTCCTCGCCCGTGCTCTCGGGGAAGTCGTAGATTTTGATCTTGTGCTGAGCGATCTCTTTTAATATCTAAAAACAAACGTCAATGACAAATTAGTTAACTACTAGCGGACCCGAAAGACGTTGTCTTGCCCGCTATTAGCCAGTTAACCAATCTCCTTTATGTCTTATTCCATTAAACGTAACACTGTCTGTATATTTTATGCCGGAGCCAGACATAACTTCATTTCAATGATCATGTAGTGTGGCCGGGCACTTTGTGTAACTGTGCAGAGTTTCGTAGTACTTTGTAGTCTTCAAGGACAAAAATGTACCAACACTTTGAACTATGTCTAGCTCCGGCATTATGAAATGGAAATTTTACATTGCATTTTAGTCAAAAGTTTTACCAGTGTTGGTAAAAAGTCATCTGTTTGAAGTTTTATGATGTAGCGAACAAATATGCATTCTTCGTATTTTTTACACATTATATTATTTTTCTTTGTAATCAACAGTGTTACAGAATATATTAATATATATTTCTATATCTAAAATAATTTAATTTTTAGCTTTACTCGAAAAAAATTTCCCACAGTACCCAGAACTACACCAAAATCCCACATATACAGCCTGTCTTTTGCAATAAAAATACGACTTAATTAAAAAAATCACCTTTACTAGGATAGAAATCCCCAAAAATGGTTTTTAAAAATTACTTCTAAATGAGTAAAATTTATAATACGCTTCGTCAAATACTTAGAAATCGCATGGACATTAGTCAAGCAAAATGACCATCAATTGACCTTATTTAAGAGTGAATCATGGCTTCCCTCATTCTTTTCTTATACGACGTTATAATTGGAATAACTTTATCTGACTAAGATATACGCTGCTTAAAAAAATTAAAAAATATTGGCCTTCCGAGAGTACCAAAAACATTTTCAAAGGTGTCGTTAACGTCAAAGTAGAATACCACAAAGTCAAAGACAAGTCAACTTGAAGTCAAACGTTCGGTGAAGACGACGCAAGTTCCATAATTTTTGATCACCCAAAAAGCACTCCTATATACATATAGCACATGGAAAGGAATTCGATGACGATGATGCGGATTCAAAGGTTTTCCGATATCAATGAAATGTCCTATTTGCGTAAAGAAATTTGCACTTAAAAAAGGTCACCTGCTCCTTGAAATCCTTGCATTCCTCGGGCGTCATCGTGTCGGCCTTGGCGATGACTGGTATGATGTTGACCTTATCGCCGAGCCGCTGCATGAACTCTACATCGAGGGGTTTGAGCCCGTGGCCGCTCGGCGCTATGAAGTACAGGCAGCAATGGACGCGGGTGTCCGGCGGTGCAGCCTTGCGCGTTACCCGCGACTCGGCGTTGAGGAATTCCTCGTATTTCGATTCCACGAAATCGATTATTGGTTGCCAGCTAAAAAAAAAACGAAATATACCTTTAACGGCATAAAACTTTATAGCTGCAGAATTCAATACTGCTCCTATGAGGTTATCCATAAATGACGTCACAGGAAGTTTACGATTTTTAACCCCCCCCCCCCCCCCCTCCATAACATGAAATCAGCAGTATCTTTTCATTATTTTATGTGCATGTTAAAAGAAAGAAATTTTTACGTCACAAAATGTTTGCCCCCCTGGGCATGAAGTCAAAAATTTGACATAAAGTCATATTTTGCTAATAGCCCCTCCCTTCGTGTGACGTCATTTAAGAATGACCCATTTTACGAATTGCGTATTGACAATTTTGTTTAATTTTTATATGGTACCGGTTTAAAATAATCTTAAAAAAAAAATGTTAAATAATAAATATGACACCACTTAATATCTTCAAAACAAGTAGCGATGTCTATGCTCTAGAATTGTGACAAAAACTTCATCTTGCACACCTTGCTGTCGAATATTTCAAAGAGTTTAAAAAAATTATTATGATCATAATTAATTAACTTGAATTCCGTATGAGGCTTATACTTGTTTGCCACATATGTATGTGGCTTATTACAAATAATTAATGCATGCACTTTTCTGATACACACAATATAGTAAACGAAACAATGTTAAGGACTTTTTTATAAATGTTTGACGGAAACCCTTCAGTTACAAAAATAATCTATATTAATATATAAAGCTGAAGAGTTTGCTTGTTTTGTTTTGTTTGTGTGCTTGAAACACTCTAATCTCAGAAAGAACTGGTCCGATTTGAAAAATTCTTTCAGTGTTAGATAGCCCATATATCGAGGAACGCTATACGCTATATATTATGACGCTAAAATTCAATCAATTTTTTTTTTTTTTTACCAATTTTACGCGGATCAAGTCGCGGGCGCAATTATTTAAAAATATTTAGGCACTTTTAACTGTATATAAATACACTATTCTTAATTCTCTGACAGAAAATGTTAGGGGTGTATACGTTGTTTTAAAATGCTGTTTATATGCCTTTGTGATATACATGGAAACTAAATAAAGGAGTAACATCTCTGTATATTGAAAATGTCCGCCGGAGTACGGAAAGAAGGAGGCGCGACATCAGCATCATGGTAAATTTTGAAGGTTTTTTTTTATTGTCATTGTATACTCCACGTGCCATTGTTATTTTCTTATCTTCTTCATTTTATTGTCAACTTCTATTTCATTAGTCTTCTACAGTTCTAGTACGGCCTCCTTGTTGGCAACCATTTCTTTCACAATGATAAGGCGGAAAAGCATTGACGCGTACTTCTGTGATAAGAACATCGCTCGTGCTCAAAATAGATACCTCGATACGCAGTTGTTAGGGTACGATTGCTCAAATTTTCACATAGAATATTTTGTTTATCACTTAAACAAAGTAAGTTTAATGGATTCGTAAAGCTGTGTCAGAGTTGAAATTTTAAATTTTTAATGAAAACAGTTGCGTGATAGGATCCTTCAGAGTGGCCCCAATAACGGAAAAACTTACGGAGGGCAGACTCAGATGGTACGGGCACATAATGAGGACATGGACAACTGCAACACCAGAGGGACTGCAGATGCGTTGCCGGCCTTTGAGAAATGTGTATGCTCTTTTCTTGAATGTCCCTAAGTCGTATCCGTTCGGAAATACCGAGGCAGGCAACTGATTCCACAAGGGAATTGTTCTTAGCGGATACCTACCAACTTTAAACGTTTCCTAGTCAAATTTCATCATACGTGCCGCGGTTTTAGAGATTTCGTGTTAAATATTTATAAATCCTCAGTTGCTGTCGACCACCAGAATGCATAAGGCACCTACTGAAAATCAGTAAATGTTACTGAGTTAGATCCTGAGATTACTGCGATCAAGTAAACAAACAAAAAAACTCTTTAGTTTCATACATTGGTATAGATAAAATTTTAGAAAACCAACAATCCCTTCACACCCGAGCTGAAGACCTTGAAACGCATGAACAAATCTTTATAAATTGAAGCTTAAAAACTTCTCGATCATGTCAGCTTTCAAATAAAAAAAAGTATCAAAGTAGGTCCATTTCTTTAGAAGGAATAAAATAACAGTTACAATAAAAAATCAAAATAAAATTTGATTTAAAGGATAAAATTGAATTCCTTGGAATTTTTTACGCCTTCAAGCAAACAAACAAACAGCTCACACCAAATCAGCTTTATATATTAGTACAGACATAGTCTTCGACTATATAGTACGCCTTATGTCGGAGTCAGACATGGCTCAAAGTGTTTGTACATTTTTGTCCTTGAAGTCTCCAAAGTTCTACAAAACTTTCTGCCGTTACACAAAGTCCCCGGCCATACTAAATGATCATTGAAATTAAGCTTTGTCTAACTCCGGCATTGCGTATTTTAACTTATCTTTGACATCGAAGTCTAGTGGGACCTATAAGGACGTCTAATGTATTTGTTAAATTATTAAATATGGCGACGAGTTCTCTTACTGGCAACTTTTCCAAAGAATGCATTTACTTATTTTCCTTCTCGAAGTTGTGGTTAGCATTAATGAGTGATATTCCGTCGAGGGATGACCTGTTTTTGTAATGTTTTTTGGGTTATGAATATTAAAATAGGGCATTAAGGAGCATTTCGGCGTTAATAACACATTTCGACATTAAAGTGAAAACACCAACTTTAAGAATAAAAATATGCATTTTTGGGGAAAGTACCCAAACTGCATACTCACAGCCGATCTGCCTGCAACTCAAAAACACGTTCACAAAATTCATTCAAATTCTGCACGCGATATTGGATATATAACCGTGTACGCACACAGTGACGCATGGATTTTAATATAGTACCGGGTTATACCCGTGGCTTCACTCGAATTATTTTTCTATCCCCCGGGAATAGACCTTTATTTGTTTAAAAGCTACTTTATATGAGTTATCAGCGTTAACAACTTGTATGCCAATATTTTATGATAATCGATTTATTAGCTAAAGCGTTAAACAGAACTCACATTCGCCTTTACAACCCTCATTCTTACGAGAGCTTCTTTTAACGATCGGTGGAAGACTTGCAAAATAAAAGAAAGCCAATAAGAAATAACCTGAAATTGTTGAAAATTTATTTTTAGAATTATTTCCAGAATAAAATTATAGTCAGTTACTGTGAATCCCATACTCGTTATTATTATCATTATTTTTATATAACAAGGCGCAAACGAGCAGGCGGTACTCTTAAGTGACTACCGACGCCCATGGACAACTGCAACACCACGGGGATCGCAGATGCTTTGCCGGCCTTTGAGAAATGAGTATGCACTTTTCTTGAAGGTCCCTAAGTCGTATTCGTTCAGAAATACAGAATAAGGAACGTTAAAAAGATTGGATGGCCCAAGACGGACCCAAATTGAGGAGTCTGGAAGAGACCTTTGCCCAGCTGTGGTGTACCATATCTGTAGGTGAGGTTAATTTAAAATGATTCAGTTTTAAATAAAATATGATTCAGTTTTGTTGAAAACGACCTTAGGATATTTCTAGAATATTAGTTATCCTATTTCCACGAAAATAGGTAAGCCGTTTTAGAGATTGCTCTACACGTCACTGCTTTTTTGGGAGCCCACTAATTATCGAAAGTTATAATTTTAAACTCTCCACCTGCACCACCCAAAAGGAGGACAACAAGCTGCTAGTAACGGAGCGCAAGATACTCCGAAAAATTCTTGGACCGGCCCGAAAAGAGGACCTTATATTTAGATTGAGAACCAACGCCGAAATTGAACACCTTGTGGCCAAGCCTAACATCTTAGGTGAAATAAAAGCACAGCGACTTTGTTGGCCTGGGCATGTCGAAAGAATGGGGGAGGATCGATCCGTGAAGCGAGCGTACATGGGACGACCGAATGGCCGAAGACCGGTCGGACGTCCCAAGTACCGCTGGAAGGACCAGGTCGAAGGGGACCCAAAGACTTGTATAGTCGATTTTTTTATATTAAAATGATTAATAAGGCATAAACGAAAATAAAAGGTTAAGAAAGGGGTTTTATCGATATCATTTTTCTAAATACGCAAACTTTTAATTGGCAATACTCGGTAAATTTTTTTTCTACATACTTTACTACGCTGCAATGAATTTTTTTTACAGTATAGGTGTTGCTTATCTGTCTGCAGCTTAGTCGTCGACTTGTTCAATGGGCAATAACGTTAAATAATAAAAAACCTAATTTTAAATCGAGGTCCGATCCGAATGATCGTAAACCAGTCATAGTAGGTTTTTGGCTGGTACATCCGAGCGTTATCTGGTGCGTTAAATTTATCGGTACATGGGGGCTGAATTTATAGTTCTATACTTATGGGTAATTCTAATTTAAATGAGGGTACGATGACGTCACAGCAGTAGATGAAGATATACCTGCAGTGAAAGTTAAAGTACTTTTAACTCCGTGAATTAATAGAGGAATCTAAGCAATGCTATAACTAGAATGATACAATATCGACTCTGCCACTGAGGCAAAGCGCTGCACTGATTATCTGTCATTCCACAACGCACATTTAATTCTGAAACTAAAGCATCATTAGGCGATAAACTCCGCAAAGGTTGTTCGCAATATGTTGAAGTGTAGCAAATTTGACCAATTTGTCAAAGCTGTCTCCTTTATTAGAAGATACTCCAACATGAACCCCCTTAAGACTTCTAACATTGGATTTTTCTTGACAGGTTTGGCCGTGCCATTCGTGGAGTTGACAGTGGCGCATGCGTCGGTTCTGACCATCCTGGCAATCAGCTTCGAGCGGTACTACGCCATCTGCGAACCATTGCGAGCCGGTTACGTCTGCACCAAAACACGGGCCACCCTGATCTGCGCTCTGGCCTGGTTCTTTGCAGCCTTGTTCACTAGGTTAGTGTTTTAAGAATCTGAATATTGCTTAATTTGCGCAATGCAGAAAGAGCAGACATCGGCTCACACTCCAGCCTAGCAATTGATACTGCGCCAGGTGCATACGAGCTAAGAGCTAGAGTTAAGAGCTGGTTACGGAGCATCCTGATTTACATGCTTACCCGGTTTTTGCCGTTTGTTTCACTAGGTTAGTTTTATACAAATCTGAGTAAGGAAGGAAAAATCATTTACATTTAGTGTCATTTAAATCTTAAAAAAGTGATTAGTCCCCCAAATAATACCCAAGTGGTTTTGAATTGAGTATGTCTTTGTTTAATTAATAAATACAAACAGGCAAGGATAACTTTAGACTTTGTTAGAGACCCAAATGATAGACTAGAGATTACGTCCTCCGCTATGCGTGCAAAACGTTACAATTAAATGCTATCCATTAACATTTGGCCACACCAGCTATATGGGTTGCTGAATATAGCCTTTGGGAACGTCTATATTACCTGCGGGACATTTAAGTTGGAAAGGGATCGTCAACATTAACGATTTTCGAAGGAAACTCCTTTTTTTACAGAGAAACGTAATTTATAACTTTTTCAAAAGGTCTTCTGCTTAATTTCACCAGTTGATCCCTTGTTTAAGGGTCCTGGGTGAATTTGACAGACGGAATAAATTTTAACTTTTGTATTATATTTACATATAATGACTTGAACTGAAACATTTTGAGAGTCTGATGGATGTGTGGGGTGTTGTATGTGTGTGTATTACTACTCCATCTTTGACGGCTTCACTAAATATTTAAAGTACCACAACTTTATGGTAATTCAAGCCTTGGCCAACTTTGGTATGCCTTTCCATATCCATCAAGGAAATCTACACTTTTTTTTACAGTGAAAATTATTAAATTTGTTCCGTTCCATAGATAAAGGAAAAGAGAGATAAAAAATATCAGTACTTACTATAGTCCATGTTATTTATAACAGCCGGTTATTGTATTTGAAATGGTTTTTTTACCAGCATTGAGTTAAGCATGAATATAATAGTGAAAAAAGCTGTGGGTACATTCGGTACGATGACGATATAAGACGGATAGGATTAAATGACATGACATGTGATAGACGAAACTGGAAGTGAAACATGTGGGGCGAATGAGGATACGTAGAGAAAAGGCAGGATTTGAACGGAGTTCCTCACGTACGTACCTTCAGCCTGTATGCCGTGTCTTCAAGATTTCAGTTTGTATACCGTGTCTTCAGAATTTCTGTCTGTATACCGTGTCTTCAAGGTTTCAGTCTGTAAACCGTGTCTTCAAGATTTCAGTCTATGTATCCAGACTTCAAAGCCGATCAATTCGTAGATTTTATGCATACTCATGTCCACATTAGTGATATTCTCGGTCCAGTTGACGCCCAGAATTTGGGAAGACATCTGTCCGACCTCGCGGAAGGTTTCTTTGAAGTTTTCCTTTCCGTTTTGTATATTAATTTATTTCTTTCTGTCGACAGCTGACTGTACTTATGTGCATACTAGCTGTTTCCTGCGACTTTATCAGCGTAAAATTGAACTTGAGAGAGGGCTTAAACCTCCATAATCTATGTCGGAAAAATAAGCTTTTAACAACCTGTTACTAACTACCTCTCAGCTAAAATTCTAGTTGTAGCAAGAAAACTTGCGAAAGCCCTTTAGACGTCTTCGATCTGGCCCTACCGAAAAAACTATCATTAGTGGATGTCTACTAACTATAACGTCGTGATATTTATCTATGTCTATACTAATTTTGCTCCCAGGGGACGGATTTTCTTTATCTGTCCGATAACTGGTCCGATCCACTGCAGGTACGCGACCCCGGAGTGCCCTAGCTGCTATACCATCCGTGACAGTAATATCCGCATCCTTTCTCTCCTCCCCATCTACCTTTATATCCTTTTTCTCCATCCCTTTTCCCTTCTCCTGTCTTTCTAATTAGAGGTAGCCCACGCTTGTAGCCGAATTGGGCCGATGCGTCCGGGTACCAGTACCTCTTTCTTACATGAGATCAGCGTGAAGTAGCGGCAATGCTGCCACGTCAAGAGATGGTGTTGTTGTCGCGTTTCGTTCGGATTGTGAGACTTCCCGGTGACCTGAAATCGTCATTAAGCTTCGTTCCAACGTTTTCTATCAGCCAATCTACCTTATTTTCTACCCCACAAAGACTCCAATCGCGTGTGGAATGTAAAGAAAGAAAAGACGTTTAATTGCTTATTATCATCTCTTGTAACTGAAAGGCGTTGTCTTAATATGTTTTACGTAATATTTATAATAAATTTTATAATATACTTCCATGAGATATATGGTTAAAGAATTTATTTTCTCAAAGAATTTGTTACAAAATTCACTTACAGGTGATATTCGAGGATAAATAAATAAATATATACAGGACTATATGACACACGGACGTCTGTTCCTAAGGTAGACAACTTAATGCCTGTATCACTAGACGTGACAGCATTGCCGCCACTTCACGCCGATATCATGTGAGAAAGAGGTACTGGTACCCGGACGCGCCTGCCCAATTCGGCTACAAGCATGGCGCTACCTCTAATTAGAAATTATACCGATTATATCGATTATACACGATAACTGATCAGGCTACCTTTAGTATGACCATATCGGACATAAAAAAGAAGATCCACGCCCTGGACATAAAATGGTTATAAAAGAAAGTCACCTGCTTGATGAACAGATAAGGGTCGAAAGCCTCAGCCCAGGAGATTTGTTCGCAGTCGGCTTGATACCCCCAACCAATAATCTACCTTTCATGCTGGTGGCTGTGTTTCCCGTCGCGACTACCGGCAAGTGCATTAAGGGGATATTTTCGGCCAAGCAAAGCCTAATATTTATACAGTCCACTTAAATTAAACCCGCTAAATATTATTGGTTGGAAACTCCCCATAAAAAATCCACCACTAAGTAAAGTCGGTTCGTCGACTCACTTCGATTCGAAAAGTTCGTACAAGGCCCTCAGATGTGCCTGATCTTAGAGAGCATGCATTGGTCAGCGATAAGCTGTGTAATTGTGCATACTCTTTACGTTTCAACGCAGTGGAGCCTTAACTACTGCCTTTTAATATTCGCAATTTATGTTTAGTTATGTTTTACTGATAAGACCTGATACGGCATAGAGAGATAGAGATAGATCTCTACACGAGAGAGAGGGAATTTCTAAGATTATTTTCTACTATAGAGAATTTCGATATAATAATTGAATATAAAAACCAAAACTTTGATTTTAAAGTTACCTGTTCAACGAATTTATTTTGCTTAACCGCAAAATATGTATTGGAGATCATATTAATTTGTTCAGAACAAAGACCTCTCACAATATCAAATGATAAACGACTTTCCAACAATAACCGAACTTTGACAATTCCGGATATTATTCTGTTTAGTTCGTAATATTTTATAGAATCAAGTAGTTATTTTGCAGAAATCTATGAAAAGCAGAGATGTTAAAATATTGATTTGTGTTAGTTATAATCATTATATGTAATGTGGAAAGGCTAAAGGAAATATCACGTGGGAAGTTCCCGCGTTATGAGGAAATACCGAATAAGTCTGAAAGACTTATCTATTTTTTTTTTAACTTATTTTTAACATTTTACATTCATAGTAAAATAGGTTCACTACTTAACATTTATTTATATGTAGTTAAAAAAAAACACAACATTAAGCTGTCTTGCAGGTCCTTTTTAGGGTTCCGTACCTTCGTGAGCACCCCATTTACTTCTGCTATTTGTCAAGTGCAAAGAAATGGATGCTTAGGGTATGTGCAAAGTAATTAGACGATTTTATCTTAAAGGCGATAGAACGTTAAGGTTATTGAATCAAGCCTCAGAAGAATATTTAGTTCATCTTGTTAGGTAATAAGTTAGGTAATATGTTAGGTACTATATACAAAGTTTGATTCTATAAGTTTCGGATCTTCCATTAGAACTCCTTAAACTGGACCTATCGAAAAATCCATTCTTAGCGGATGTCTACTAACTTTAAGGTACCTGACTGGCAAACCATCCTTATATACGTACGTAGATAAAAAATTGGATAAATATATACAGGACTACGATACACGGATTTTTGTTTCTAAGGTAGATAATTTAATGCCTGCGTTATAGGTAACAGGCACCTGTTATACACAAGTAAATTTTTGTAGAAATATATAAATACATACATCTAGATAATACACCCAGACTCGAGGCGGGAATCGAAGCCACGATCCCTGGAGCCCGTACTGTACGGAACGCAAATAGCAGCAGGGCGGACAGAACTTGGTATTAGCCCCATGGCAATTGTTGCACCCTATTATAATCATTATGTTTAATAAGAGAAGAAACTATCAAATACTGCATTCTTTATATAAAAATACCTTTTACGAACTATTTATTATCTACGTTACTAACAGGAAAAATATTGTTATTAAAGATACATAATTGTTCAAGTTATAATAGTCTATTTGAATAAACATTATCAATTTGAAATGGTGTAAACTAACTGTTACCCGCAACTTCGTCCGCGTAAAACTAACTAGTTAAAGCAGTGCGTGTGATTATTCTTGCCATTGTCACTGCCTACAAAAGGCTTGTAATATGGAAAGTAGACGTAGATTTTCTGATAATTTAAAGGGACACAATGAAAGAATAATTGTTTTAGTTAATTGCACGACTAAATGTTATGTTTATAGAGTTTAGAACATATATGTAGGGCCTCCGTGTTTCAGAAGGTAGGCGAGGCAATGGGTCCAGATTAATATCACTTGGTTATATAAGTTTTGAGGTTGCAGAGATTATGGGGATGCCGAGGATGAGTTCAGGAGGCAGTCGGTCACTTGTTTATGTGTATATGTGCGGAGATTTTGAAGGCAGAATATATTCCGTAATTTCTTGGTCTATGGTGGTAATTTCTTCAGGTGTAGAGGTGACAGTCGTCTTTATCCATTTTATTCACTCAATTAAGCACCGAAAGTAAATAAAATAGCTAAATTTTATTTAATCTTTATTGAGCAACTATTTGTGTTATACATTTAGAAAATAAACGCACGGGAAACGTAGATACGTAATTTTCTTGTTTTTGTCGTGTCACGTGCCAGGCTCTTTTATAGTTTTCATATGTTTCATTCTATGACCGTAGCTTAAATCAGTGGCTGGCATTTGAGTCAATCGCTAGCTTTAAGTAATTCTTATCGCGGCCGGGATAGATGGGTTATGCATTCTAACAGGACCTCTGACCTCCGTGTTTCGGAAGGCACGTAAAATTGTGATGCCATTTAATGTCACTGATTGATATCAGTAGTGAGATTGTGGGGTTCCGGAGATGACGTCAGACGGCTGTCGGCTATCTTAACTCGCCCCACAGCCACATCCTCAGTAACTTAAAGCTTCTTCCTAGTGTTATCCTGGTCTTTAGAACTAGAAATGGTTACCATTTTCCTCGGTGGTATGTTGACGTAAGCGGACACCATGGCGTTAGCAGGGGTGCCCGTGATGAGGTGGAATGGCATGGAATTTGATATCGTAGCGCTCAGCATTAGATACAGCGGGTTGACTTTGGCCCGTACAGCCTAAGCAATAGGGTTTGTTAATTGTTAAAACTATGAGAGACGATAGTAAAATGAAACTGTGACAAGTAAGAGTTGATAGTAAAACGGAAATCCAACGTGGTCCTTCAGTCAAGGCCACTTATGGGTGAAATGAAGGTTGCACAATGAGCCATTGAGAGAGCAATGTTCGGCTGCAGTGATGGAATCCGCTACGAGGAGATATGCAAGCGAATCAAAGTAGCCGATATCGTTCTTAAAATGTGCAAGTTGACGTGGCAATGGGCTGGACACAGCATGAAAGGTCTTTTGAAGATCCTTGAGTGGCAACTACGTAGGGGAAAACGAGGGGTGGAACCTTTAGTTTAAAAGATCTACGCGTACGAGCATGGGAAGCTTGGTTTTGTTTTATATTTTTAAAGTATGTTTTATAGCATGTAAAGATTTTAATATACAAGTACATTGACAATAACAAAATCTCACCACATTAGCTATATGAGGCAGCATACAAAATTCGACAGTTGTGTTGCTGGCAAACTCTGTCAACACTTTGCAGAAGACAATCACCACGAAGGTCAGAGCTGGCGCCGGCCAACTGGTGAACATTGCGAAGAACTTCTCAAATTCCTCAGTCATTTTCGAGTCTTTGAGCGACTCAAATGTGATGTTAGCACTCGCTATAAAGAAACTTTAATTTTTTTTATGTAAACTAGACAATATTTATAGTAATATATAAAGCTGAAGTTTGTTTCTGTGCTAATCTCTGGAACTACTGGACCAATTTGGAAAATTCTTTCAGTGTTAGATAGCCCATTTATGAAGGAAGGCTATATATCCTCAAGCTTAAATTTTTTTTCTAATTTTACGCGGACAAAGTCGCGGGTAAAAAACTAAACTACTTTGCTTAAATCTACGACTGAATAAAAGAAAGTGAAGAGTAAACTTTATGAATAACCTTTTTAAGAGTCTATCTCCTGATGCTTCGGTGTCGAAGCGAAGCGTACGTTAAGGCACATCGGAAAGTCAGTGTAATGTGAAAAGCTGGGCTTCGGTGGTGTTGCCTTGCAGGTGGTGGATTAACGTAGGCTACTTTACTTTTAGGAAAACAATTCGGGTTGTATACAAAAAATTGAAAACCCTCAAAATTTGCTATATTCACTGAAATTATGCGAACTAAGTCGCGGGGTGCAGCTAATTGTAAATGAAAAAATAACTAACCTGTAACGAAAAGCACACTCCAATTCATTTTATTGTTAACAATATCCCACGTCAGACATCCAGCGTTGGGAGTCATGGGAGGCGGTCGTAATTCACCTAAAATGACCATTTTTTTTATAATGTGACTTAATAGTATATTACGAACCATCTCACATTAAGCAACCACATTATTCTGTAAATTGCTGTTATTAATTCGCTTCTTAAATTAACTTACATATAAAAATTGTACTTTTTAAAAGGAGTGATTTTTTGATGTTTTTCGTATTTCATAATGCAGGATCCAGACATAACTCAAAGTGCTTGTACATTTTTGTCCTTGAAGACTACAAAGTACTACAAAACTTTGCGTAGCTACACAATGTCCACAGACACTACCTGATCATTAAAATGATCATTCAAATAAAGCAATGTCTGGCACCGGCATGACCAATACATTCTATTTAACTATTTGTACAGTTTATTGTACACCACAAAAGAAATTTACACGTATTAAGATACGGGCAATGAACTAGTTTCTGCAAGAGAAAGAAAGAAAATGCTTTTATTCAACAGGTAGCACAAACAATAATAATAACAAAGTAAAAAAAAAAACTTACAGAAATAATTACCTTTTTTCTTCTTCTCTATATTTACCCTTAAGAATATTATAGGCTAAAGTAGGAAAAAGTTAAGATATGTGGAGGAGGTTTTTACGGGTCACTACAGAACGAGGGCACCTCTGTTTCGAACGGCATTATATGATACTGCAATATGCACGGCGTGCTATGAAGGAACAGAAACAATGAGGAACTTGTTGTGCGAGTGCGTTGGGCTGGCCAGAATGAGATTAAATCTCTTCGGCGTGACCTATTGAAGGTCAGAAGACAATGGTTCCTTAAGTTTGCGAGCGATCTTTCAGCTACTCGTCTGGATTTTCGAAGCCCTGTATCGGCAGGAACAACGGAAGAGACGTGTACAAAAGATCTAGCTGGGTCAAGGTGCATCCACACGGCGAGCCTCAAAGGAACTCTTCCTACAATAATATATACATTTGTGTATCAGTCAGATGTTACCTATAACACAAGTATTAAGTTAGCTAACCAAGGAACAGACGAACGTGTGTTGATAGTCCTATGTATTTATTAGAAAAATAATTCTTTTTTTAAATTGTTTATGCTCACAAGCAAAAGTAGGTTTTTATACCGACCTGTCCGTTTATTAAAGAACTTCATACAGTCAAGATTGGTTGGTGTCACGAATAAAATAAAACAGCATATCAAAGACGGCGCAACAAGTCTCATCGTGCGGAAACTGGAAAGAAATGGCCATTCGTTACTCATCACACAAATTTTTAAATTTTTAACTCCTCTCTTTTTAACCCCCGACGCAAAAACAGACATTAAATAAGGACACAAAGTGACATTAATCGGATCCCGCTGTTTTACGTGCCTTTCGAAACACGAACTTCCGACCTCCCGGTCGGATGCCAAGAATATTGAACAGTTGGTGTATTATTGATCCCCATCAATAACTCCCGGAAAAGACACCAACGTGTCCGTTACAATACCGATAGAATATTTGAAATCGGACTAGTAGTTCCTGAGATTAGTGCGTTCAAACAAACTCTTCAGCTTTATATATTAACATAATAAAACAATAATAATAATAATAATGGCCATTGCGTCTATTGCAGACGATTTATTATATAGACATTTAGATATTAGTATAGAGTATAGATATACCTAGATAATATTTGTAACCTTTTTTGAGTGAGACATCTAAAATACATGGGGGTTCAATAGTGGACATCCAAAGACTAAAAGTGCTCCGAAATTCATAACAATAGGATTATCTTAATAATATATGAGCACTTTAGAAGTAGTGTTAAAATAATTGTCGCGAGGAAGTCGTGGCCTAATCAGTGGTCGGCATTTGAGTCGATCACTTGGTTAAGTAGCTCTGACCCACTCTAGCACTGGCTTTTATTTGATATCCAACCTCCTCCGTGTATCGGAAGGCACGTAAAACAGTGGGACCCGATTATTGTCACTTTGTGATATTAATCGTAAGGTTGTAGAGATCGTGGGCAGAGGATGAAACACAGACATTGGTGGTTTCTTTAATCTGTATTAATTTTGTCTCATACCAAAAAAATATTTTGAATGTCGACGGCACATCTATTTTGGGCTGGCACCAGTGTACATAGTGAGCGAGATAGCTAACTCCTGCTGGAATGAGATGAAGATAGTGCTATCTCGCTCACGTAAACACGGATCGTTTACTGATTTACGGCGTACACTAGTGTCGGCTCTTTGTTTAGTACTTAAGGTTGTGCCTAATTGTGGGACGGCACGTTATTACACGACGCTACCTGATCCAGATGTTAGTCTGCGGTTTTCAATAGACTGAAGGTATCTGCCCAGTCGGTCAGCTCTAAGCGACGAAAGTAAAACCTTATGTGTAACATTTTTTACACAAAAAATAATAATTAAAGATATGTTACTTAAAATATGTACTTTAAACCGATGATTGATATATGGAGCGATCTTATGACATTTTTTTTTAAATATTTATTAAACAGAAACCGGACGAAAAAATTCCAATGAACCGAAATGAATCATTTGTTTGTTCTTACTGTGATCGACTAGAAAAGCAAGGCAAAATTCACGCGATCAACCGCTAAAACCTTGCAACATCAGTTATCTGCTAGTGAAAGTCCCATCGAAATCGGCCCAGTCGTTTCAGAGATTACCCGAAAAAACCAGACAGGCAAACATACCAAAATTTTTAACTTGCGTTTCTGTTATCCTTATGGTATTTAGAGTCATTTGCAATTAATAATAATTTTCGACTTTACAAACAGACACTTCGATTCCTAGAGATAACTAGAGATCTCTTTATATATAATTAATTATATATAAAGAGATCTCTAGTTAGCGATAAGATCGCTTGTTCGTACTTTTTGGAACGAAGTTCCTTAATGTTGGTGGGCCTTTTACTACATCCCTTCCATAACTCCTATCTATCTATCTAATTAGAGGTAGCGCCACGCTTGTAGTCCTTTTGGTCTGCAGCCGAATTGGGCCGGCGCGTCCGGGTACCAATACCTCGTTCTCACATAAGAAAGGCGTGAAGTGGCTGCAGTGCTGTCACGTCAAGTGATGGTATTGTTGCCACGTTTAGACAAGTTCAAACGCCGAATCTTGTATGGGCGAAAATTGCCCAAAAATTTAATTTCTGTGCCCACCATCTTTTTTGAAGGATGGATCGCCTCCTGATATAGCATAATATGAAGATATTTTATCCATCAATAGCTTGTTGATTACAATCTTTATTCCAGAATTATTTATAAGGAACGCTTATAATTTCACCCTGTCCGTCCTCCATCCGTCAGTTCGACACTGTCTAACTACTATAATTAGTTAAGAAATGCATGATATTTGGTACAGCATAGATTTTAGTTTTGGCATCATAAAATAATAATTTTACTTTTTAGGAGTAAATCACTTTTTTTTTAATGTTACAAGGGGGCAAACGAGCAGGCAGCAGGCACCGAAGTGCCTACCGGCGCCCATGGACATCTAGTTTGAAGAAAAAACCTTTTTTAATTGCAAATTTCTGCGTTATTTTTTATTTTCATATAAATTTGCCACATAGACCCAAACCCCAAATAGGGCCTCACGTAAATTGTCCTAAAACCAATTCCCAGCTTTACAGTAGAGAGTTACGAACAACGAAATTGTAATTTAATCTTTACTACTTAATATATGCAATAATGTAATCGCTATTATTTAATATTGTATGTAAAAATATATTAATAATGAGGAATGATTTTATTTAAATCTAAATGTTTGAAATGCTCTACTGCGAACTTGGGAATCTATTGAATGTTATGAAATATAAGGTACTAGCTGTGCCCGCTACTTCGTCCGCGTAAAATTAGGTAATAGAATAGATTAAATTTTAGCGTGGTAATATAGCCTATAACCTTTCTGGTTAAATGGGCTATCTAACACTGAAGAAATTTTTCAAATCAGACCAATAGTTCCTGAGATTAGTACGTTCAAGCAAACAAACAAACTCTTCAGCTTTATATATTATAGTATTGTTACGGACAGATGATACAGGAACGGTATGGCGGCGTCTTCGATCGTGGACGCCGTCGGACGGACTGATCCTGGTGCTTGGAACCGGTTTAGCCTTTCAGTTTTATGCAAGACTAGTTGCTACCGGCGACTTAGTCCGCGTAAAATTAGGGGAAAGTTTTTAGCGTGACGCTATATAACCAATAACTTTTCTCAATAAACGAGCTATCTAACACTGAAAGAATTTTTCAAATCGGACCAGTAGTTCTGACATAAGCGCGTACAAGCAAAAAAAAAATTCATCTTTATATATTAGTATAGATTATTCCGGTTATAGCATTGCATATTTTTCTTTTGCGAAATAATGCAAAATAAATTTATTTGAACGTAATATGCCCCGCACATTAAAAGAGTCTGTGGCAGAGCGCGTTACGTTCTGAGCAGACTCTATCCTTTGCTTTGCGCTCGAAGCCATCTCATATATATATCATTAATATCCATTTTATTCTTTCATTTATGTAATGTGTATTCTTATAATATGTTTATATTTATTTTTAATTGTCCATATCTTTTAAAATTGTACAGTCAGATTAAGAACGCATATCAATTATATCACATTATGATTTTAAGATATGCTTGCATAAATATACTAACATTTTACGAAATTTAGCACACTATGTTAAGAAACTTGTATAGACATACACACAGGTAGAACTGATAATGTCATTTTTAAATCAGTTGAAAATAATTCCAGGATCAACAGTATTTAGATTAAAGTTTTAAGGTTTATACTATTTAAATTATATTTATTTATCATGCTATATTCTTTTAAGCTATAATTTATTTTTCCTTTACATCACATTACATAAAATATATATCAAAAAAATTCTTTATGACGAGCAGCTATTTTTATTATATAACTACACAAACTTCCTAACTTACCATTATGGTAAAGTATTAAAATATAATAATTATGACCAAGTGATATTTATCCTTATTTATTTACAAGAAAATTCTAGACTAACTGTAGGTGCTTACGATCGACAATAACAGGGTAGGGATGTCATCTACACTAATACCCACACCCCATTGCCGCTGGCGGCTATGGTCTTCTTTGTGTTCGAGGACCTCCTTGAACACATCAGGCCTAAGCAGGCCTCGCGTTCATTTTAATAGTTACTGGAGCCGGTCAGTCCCGCGAAGCAGGAGCATCCCTGGCGCGTCGCATTTGTAAGACCTCCATAAGGGGTTATATACTCTAGGTGAGGCGATTCGGGCCTCCCTTAAACTCTCTCCAGGTTACGTCGAAAGATATAGGGCCAACATCAAAGCCCACAGAGAAAAAACCAAAGAAGACAAGGACAGGGCGATCCAACGAACTGTATTAAAAACGGTAATATACATTCATAAAAAGAGTTACATATCATATAACACCTATATAAAAATGGTCAGTGTTGCTTTTATCACAAATCACAATCAGTCCGAAGTTAGCGGCCGGATCCGTATACATTGCAGAATGGAGCTCAAATTAATTCAATGTCTGGCCATAGTTGTGAGTAAACTTATATTGCATCCGATGCCTTCTTCAATTCTTGACGAAATATATAAGCATTTTCGTAATCTTATTCTATTTCTAACCATTATTTTAATGCGTAAAAAATAAGGATACCTAATCAATAAGTATTATTGATATTAGGCGCTATCTACTAATATTACTCTAATCTACATTGTGATAGTGTTTTACTATGTGTTTCTTGAGTTGTTAATAATAAAAGTGTTACTGTGCTACAATTGTGTTGAGACGACCTTGATGCGTACCTAACTTGTACTTTGAGGAAGGAGGAACTCGGAGGAACCCAAGGACAGTGACAGGTGGATAAGATTGGGCCTTTCCCGGAGGAAATATCGGAATAGGGAAGTTGATCTGACAACGTTCTGAGCCGCGAAAATATAGTGTTTGTCAAATGAAACGCCAAGAAGAATAATTGTGTAATAGGACTATAAAATATACCTACTGAGTAGCAAAACATTGAGCTTTATGAGGACTCGCGTAGTTTTTCATATACATATATATTTTCATTGCTAGACACAAAGTTAAATTACTGTGTTAAATCACAAATTTACATATAAGCGTGTCAATTTTTCAGTAGTTTTCCACAAAGCTGCTCAAGTAGTGGGATAGTGACAGTGCTCGTTTAACTCGCGCTAATATGGTTTTCATCTATTTTTCTCATAATTTTAAAAATGTTTTTTTATCAAAAAGTTCATTCTATATATACTGTATTGTACAGAAGGTAGGCAACAGTGGATTCATTGACCAATAGGTCAATTATTCAATTATTGTCTCACATTTCAAGATTGCCCGTAGGAGACTCACTTTTATTGGGTTCTGTTCTTCTCGGGTTATTAATTTGTATCGCTTTATTCTACAATTCAATATTGATTTATTTTATGCTTATTGCACACAATAGAAATTAATAACAATATATAATAACTTAACATAATACATAAAATAAATTACAAGACCACAAACAATTAATATTAAATATGATATGTATTGTTTGCTAAGTAAAAGATTCCGGCGTTAGTAATCTAATATATAAAATTCTCGTGTCACGGGGTGCGTTGCCAATGTCCTCCGAAACGGCTTAACCCATTTTCATGAAATTTTTCGTGCATATTGGCTAGGGTTGAGAATCGGTCAACATCTATTTTTCATACTCCTAAGTGGTAAGGGTGGCCCGTGGCGCAGCTAGTAACATATAATTTTCTGTTTACTATTGCTATTCGCACAGTTTGTACCGTCTATTGCCATGCGGTGATGATAAGAAGATTAGACGTGATGTAGTCTTTATGATTAGATAATCAAGTTTATTGTTTATTGTTAACTACATTACAACAATTTATACAAAGAAAAACATAAATAAGGCCAAAGGGGGATTACACTAGATAGCATAAACAAAAAGAACAGAGTACTTGAAAAGAGAAAAAAGTAAAAAAACTAAGGAAGGATTAACAAAATCATTATTAAAGTAACAAATTAAATACTATTAATACTACATTCACATTATGTTTTCTATGTGTCTGCGTGTGTGTATTATGTAGGTATGTGTATAGATGTTTTAGAGTAATAAATTTTTGCTCAGTTTGGTTATTTCTTTTTTGAGAGAAATTCTATTTAAAGAAAAAGATCTAGTTCTGAGTAGGTCGAATTGTATGTTCGAGCCATACGCGGAATTATAGAATTCTTGGCATAATTAGTTAAGTTATATATACACACCGGAAGAATTAGCGGAACATTAAAAAGGGAGAATATGAAATAGTTTTATATTTAAACAAATAATAAATAAACATGAAACACCAATTAAATTAACCCTATTTTGACATTAATTTGCAACATTATATTTAAAGTGAAACAAAAAAACTTAACTACACAGGGTTTTAGGGTTCCGTAGTACTATAAGGAACCCTTATAATTTTGCTCTATCCGATGAAGTTTTCTGTGTTTCGGAGTGTTTCGGAGAAAATGAAGTTTAAGTGAAAACTAGGTAGGTCGATTGATCGCCCTCGATTCATGAAATTTAGTATTCCTCTGAATACTAAATTTCATGAAAATCGTTGAAGCTATTTCCGAGATTCAGATTCTGTATACTACTATACTACTGTACTACTACTACTACTACTACTACTACTGTACTGCATGGTACGATATTAAATTTATAGTTCAAACTGACAAAATATCGCAACTGCTGGACTGATTTGAATGCAATTTGTGTGTGTATTCAAAGGTTAAGCTGAAGAGTTTATTTGTTAGCTTGAATGCGCTAATCTCAGGAACTACGGGTTCCATGTGAATAATTCTTTCTTTATTAGATAGCCCATTTATGGAGGAAGGCTATATGTCATCGCGCTAAAATGTAATCTATTTTCCACATAATTTTACGAGGACGAAGTCGCGGGTAACGGCTAGTATATTATAAACATTTAAGATATAGCTTAATCTCGTCTAATCTCGTCATTAAGGGCCGGCAGCGCATCTGCTGGCCTTCTGGTCGTGCAGATGTCCATGGGCGTCGGTAAGCACTTCGGCGTAAAATTAAGTAAAAAAAAGTAGATTAAATTTTAGCGTAATGATATAACCTATGGTCTTCCTCGATAAATGGGCTATTTAACACTGAAAGAATTTTAAAAATCAGACCTGTAGTTTCTGAGATTAGCGCGTTCAAGCAAACAAACAAACCCTTCAGCTTTATATATTAGTATAGACATCCAACATCCTCCATGTTTCAGAAGGGACGTAAAACAGTGGAATAAAAAACCGGGCCTTGATAAAAATAAAAGTTTGGGAAACTCTCATAGAACAATCAGTTAATATAGATGATATAAAGCAAAGCGGATATGTGAAGCGTTTTCCGTATTATTTTGTTAATTATTTATGCGTAATCAAATATTTTTTATTTTATTATAAACGTACATTTACAAATTGCATATTAAACAATTACTTAAATATTGGAGATATAATAGCTGATATGCAGGTCTATAACAAATGTACATAGCATTGTTATAAAATATCATGCAAACATGATAGAAAAACAAAAAAAATTAAGAGTTAAAAATTATTTACTAATACTTCCTAGCGTTATCCCGGTTAAGTACCAGGGTCCGCTTAGATTGCAGAGGATTTGGCACGGAGGCCAGAAGGTCTGCGTCGTTGGATAACCATCAACTTCTTCATAGCAGATCACACACACTGAGTCCGGCTCAGGTTGTATTATCCATATGTATGTAATTATATATTTCCAAAAATAAAAATAAAAAAAATATTTGTGTATAACAGGCGGCTGTTAACTATAACACAGGCATTAAGTTGTCTACCTTAGGCCCGTGTGTCATATAGTCCTGTATATGAATGCTGTCACGTCTAGTGATGTTGTTGTTGTCGCGTTTCGTTCGGTTTGTGAGACTTCCCGGTGGCCTAAACTCGTTTATACCTGCTACACACGTTTTGATAAATCGTTGCGAAAAAACTGTACCGTGTGAACTGCGTAGTTTTATCGATAAGCAAACAGCTACAAAACATTATCCTTAGCTAGTCGTCGTGATATATTAGGCTTATGTTTTCGTCACAAATTAATAAATGGTAGTATAGATTGCCAAGATATTTTAAATAAAATAAAATTAGTTGTCTCAAGACCCAATATGAGACGTAGAAGTAAACAAACTTTTTATGTTCAAATTTCAAGAACAAATTTAGGTATAAATGCTCCTCTTAACAGGACTATTAATCGCAAAATGTGTTGGTAAGCGCATAACTCAACAACGCCTGGACCAATTTAACCAATTCTTTTTTTAAAATGTTCTTTGAAGTCCAAGGATGTCGGAAGTCGTTGAAGGTTTTTACGGTGACAAAAATCGAATAATTGCCGGGAAAACCCTAAAAACAGCCCTTTTCTTTTTCCCAAAACAAAAGTTTTATAACTAAAATGTAGAGTCAATTTGAACTTACGGAAACAGCAATGAGAACGGGGACGGGGATGATATAGGATAACATAAGTGAATAGTAAGTAGCCCAACGTTCGGGCAGGCATTAAGTTGTCTACCTTAGGAACAGACGTCCGTGTGTCATATAGTCCTGTATATATTTATTTATTTATTTATCTTTAAAGGTATATATTTTTAATTCATTCTGCATCTTTAGAAGTGGCGCAATGTTGTATAATTATATATAATCTCCTTATCAAATATTTCCTTTGATAATGATGTAATATTCAATGGACACAAATACGCAGCTTACACCACGTTTTTCCTGGCATTTATTACGTTACGTTTTGCGCTGGTTGCTCTTATAGCGGCCAAGGTTTATTTAGCATCTCTAGAGGCAGGGGGCGTATTTTCCCTAGGTCTAAGGGGGGATTGCCCAGGGCGGAAAACTGCGAAGGTCGGTGCCAGCCACAATTCGGTCTCCTTTTCCCCTTTAGATGCCTGAAGATATTTAAAAAAGAAAAAAGAGGTTCAAATGTCCTCTAATTTTGTCGCAAGCATTAGATACAACATCATAAAGGACATTAATATATATAAATTACGCGTCGCGTTATTTGTACGCGTTGGAATCCTAAACTACTTATAAATAAATAAATAAAATAAAAAGCCTTTATTCCTTACTAATAACAAGAATTTAACACAATGAAATATCTCTTTGACAATTAATATAACATACAGTCGTCATGATTATGCTTTGACATCAGCTAATATTAAAATGTATACTTGTGTACATCGTTTGGCATTGGTGTGTGTGAAGTTTTATTTTAATAATTTAGTATATTAATAACACATATTTTATTAAATATTAGTATTTGTATAACCTCCTCTATATCTATACCAATTATATAAAGCTGAAGAGTTTATTTAATCAAGGAAGTCTATATATCATCACGCTAAAATTGAGTCTTATTTTTTTTCCAAATTTTACACAGACAAAGTCTTTTTGATAATAATTTAAAGTCTAATCTGCCCACTGATAAATTATATTAAAGGGCTGCAGTATATTGACTGGCTTACGACTAATATTACGAAGTGACATTAAGCGAGTCTACTGTTTTACGTACCTTCCGAAACGCGGAGGAGGTCTGATATCAAATATAAACCAGTGCTAGAATAGACCACTCATCTATCACCCGGTCGCTGCAAACGCAACTTAGCCTTGCAATCTACTCAAATACCAACCACTGACTAGGCCACGACCTCTTCTTAGTGTGTGTCTACTAACAATAAACTACTCCTTTTCAAATTTTCTCTCTTTGTGTTGCGCGGCTTTCGAGATTTATTTCATGTATACTAGCGATCACCGGGTGGTTAAAATTTAGCCACAAATCTACGCATACCAATTGTTTATTTAAAACTTTAATTTTTTTGTAGAATTTTTTCATTGTTGGGTGTATTGGACAATATATACAGCCGCCATGAGTATGCTTTCACACCATTTTATAGTAAAATGTATACATGTGTGTTTAAATCGTATTGTATTGGTGTGTAAATGTTTTTATTTTAGTAATTTAATATATTTATAGTGCATATTTTATAAAAATATTACAATTCGCACACCCTCCTCTATTTAAACTTATTTTGTGCCAAATTTCATGTTCCTCCGTCCGGAAAATTTTCGTAAAATAACCCGAAAGTTTTTGCTTCCCGTATTAATATATATCCTACTTATCTAAGTAGGATTTTTTAAAAAGTACAAAAGACACATAAGATGTATACTTTTCAAAGCTGAGCTGGGATGTGATAGCGATGGACAAAAATGCGGACATCCGTACAATTTCACGCCGAGCGAGCGCACAATCTGTGAAGAATCTCTTTGTGTGCCATTCCACGCTACGACTCTGCGGAGACCACCCGACCGTTATTCCCGGATTTGTTTTAACATAAGGCGCACTTCAAATAGAAAACGGCATCGAGATAAATCTTTAAACTTATCGCATTGAAATATTACTTTAAGAGAACATAACTTAAAAAGAACATGTCCAAATATTCGCAAACAACATCAACTTGGACTGGCCCTGTTGGGATATGGCCGCAGTAGAAATATAAAACGTCCGTTTACTTCGAAATCTAATTTAATAATGAAAAGAAATACACGTTCGCTATGACAAAGTAATGGTTCATTTGAGCGATGACATAGTTCAGATATGATTCGACTCGAGTGTTTAAGTATGCGTCATGAGAAGACTTGGATTTTTGTATTACACCAACAGTCTCCTCGCGGTGTGACTCACTCGACCTCACAACTCACATCATGCCTTGAGTATAGCTTAATTCATTCCTAATTTTCTTTTTCTACCTAGCGTTACCCTGATGCTACAAGGGTTTGCTTAAATTGCAGAGGATGTGGCTGTGGGGCGAGTGAAGATGACCGAATGACGTCATCAACGTCAACGTCGGAACACAGTCTTCTACAATCACACAACTAATAACAAACAGTGACATTAACCGGGACCCACTGCTCTACGTAAAATTCTTGTATATGTGTATGTATAATGTTAACATTATCGTTGAAATGCTCCAAAATGCTCTACTGTAGCATTCAATTTTACAAAAAAAAGATCAACCTTCTCCGACGGAAAATCGTTTACAAAGTGCAACAACTTCCAGAAAAAAAATATACATTTTTGAGAAAAGTACAACCTGCATAATTACCAAAATACTAAAAAAGTGGAGATTTTTTCGCTACTTCCCAATTCTTCAAATAACCTTTTGAATGAAGTGCCAAGTAAAATAATTATTTCTTAAAACATACGGTAAGTCACATTATATGGAAAGGTGTCACATTTTGTGGAAAAGATATAAAAAAGAAATTTCTTGACTGGCTAACAACGTACGAGCTATAATTCGGGCACAACAATATCTACCGGGTCCACTAGTAAGATACAATGCTCATTCATATAAAATCAAGCACAATACATAGATTCAATAAAACATCAGTCCTTTTTTATGTGAAATTAAACTCTTTACAAAAACAAAGGCCGTAAACTACAGCAATTTCTGTTACATTAAGCTCGAAGGGCTGTTTGCAGAGCGAAATGCTCTCGTGAATAAATTCAGCCAATTTCGACATACTTTTTACGACTTGAATGAAGCATGTAATACGTGGGGAGCCAGCTTTACTGCGTTGAAAATAAAACTCCTAATGAATTGACTTTATCGGCCCAATAAAAAGGTAAGGCTAGTTCAAAGTTGGATGCCGAAAATTTTACTAATTTTAGTGACTCTTCAGTGTTACACGAACCGGGAGAATTTTTCCTTTTCAGTGTGTAAGCATTCATCAATAAATGTTCATCTCCCTACGAAACCTCCACGTACTTAAAAATAATTGTATTCATAGACTAGCTGTGCCGACCGAAACTTAGTAAGATTGCAGTGATTTTGTTAAATATTGAGGATTTTAATTTTTTGTGCGGAACCTTTTTTATAAATTTTTATTGATTATTAAAGAGACACACCATGGACATCGTCATAACAACATTCAATACAATATTTAAATAGATTTAGAAAATAGTTCAGTATGACGCGCCATTACAGGTATATGCAACATTATTAAAAGAATTACAAGCCTAAAGAGATAACGAGATAGAAGAAGCATTTTAAATCGTTTTCTAAAATTGAAGTAGCCTCTGTCACTCTTTGCCACATTAGCTATCTACCTGTGAAAGTCCCATCGAAATAGGTACAGCCATTTTGAATATTACCCGGAACAACAGACGGACAAAAAAAATTAACTTGCGTTCTTGTTGTAAATAACTTATAAGTCAAAATTTAGTTTTTATCTTACACCGATCAATCGTCTCCATTTTGTCGTCAAATAAAGTGACATTGGCGAAATAAATTGTGCCCAGTTGCCATAGGCAAGAGGCATTACCCAAGAATTGAATTGATATTAAGTGAGACAGAAAGTTGAAATGAATTTTTGGGGGTGCTGCTTTTGGAATTCAAAATTCTCATGGTAAGTTGAAGTAAAACATATTTAATACAAGAAACTAAAAGAAGAGAAACTAAAGAGACATTTAAAATCTGTGATGACACGCGAACTTTGTAATGAAAAAGTTCGCTGATGGATCATGTCATAATAACTTTATGCATGAAACGGTTTATATTAACGTATTCCAAACAATGTTAAATGTTTGCTTTGTAATTTTGTTTGGATTTTTGTATTTAAAGATACAACAGCTACCGACTTCTAAATGCATAATACACATTGTATATATAAATGTTACGGGCTGTCGCTTAAAGAACGCCGTTAATTTATCTTAAATGTTCGCTTTGTAATTTTGTTTGGATTTTTGTATTTAAAGATACAATAGCTACCGACTTCTAAATGCACTAAAAAATAAAATTTTATTATTAATTAAGAGACCCGATTAATATCACTCATTGACATTAAACGAACTCACTGTCTTACATGCCTTCCAAAATACGGAGATCTGGTGTTTGAAAAACTGAAAGGGTCACGCATCTATTATCCGGCCTCGGCAAGAACTGCTTAACCTAGCCATCGAGCGTAAAGTTAAATAACATTAAAACCAATAAATCAGTATTTGCATATAAGCACGTTACGCCCTATCTCTAGTTTTGCGAGATAATTCATGTGTATACAGGAAAACCGTCACTAGCCATTCTCAATAAAAGTGGCCAAGAGCGTGTCAAGGCACGCTTATGTAAAGGGTTCCGTATCTGATACGCGATAAAGGTTTTTGTAAAATCATTACATATACCACTATATCGACAACACTAGTTGCTAATTCTGTTCTGCCCACTTAAGGCTGCGTTCACACGGCGTCGTGTCTAGGTTTTAATCGAACCGAACAAAAACCGAATGCACGTGACAACGCGCGTATTAAACTACTGGTGCGACTGAACCGGATCGGGAAAAAACCGATCCGATAGCGACCTAGACACGACGCCGTGTGAACGCAGCCTTAAAGGATTAATGATAAAATATGAAAAATAAAATACTGTTAAAAGTTGTCCTGTAATAACATATAAATTTTCTACACCAATAATAAGGTGGTATTTGAGTAATGGAAAATATAATTCTACTTAAATTAGAGACTTGGTTATAAGTTTGTGAAGTTAAACCAACTCTTCTCTTTATTGATTAAATTATAAAAATTAAAAAATGTACAATAAGAGAGCTCAACTCTAAAGGTATTTTCTGCCAGACTATCTTGCAACCCTTGCAGTTATATAATATGTAAATGTATAACAGCAGTCAACAAGTTAATTCCTAGCGACATCTAGCGAAGTAATAGGTAAATACAATTGAAGTTGTGGAATACAAGAAATGGATCGAAAAATAGATGATGTCACGTTCTATTTCTAATCTGTTTGCCTAATCTTATGATACAAATTAGTAATTACGAAGGAAATTAACACTTTAATAGGTATACGTACCTATAGGTTTCATCAATACCAAAGCGACCAGTTAAAAAAAATACCAGAGTATACAGACTTTTGTACGTTAATTACAAAAAATTATACAGGGTTCTAACTCTAATGCATTATTTAATTCATTTAATTCCGCTCCGGGGGTCGTGGGTTCGATTCCCGCCTCGAGTCTGGGTGTATTATCTATATGTATGTATTTATATATTTAAAAAAATATATATTTGTGTATAACAAGCGTCTATTATTTATAACACAGGCATTAAGTCGTCTACCTTAGAAACAGACGTCCGTGTGTCATATACGCCTATATATGTAATATATAAAGCTGAAGAGACCGTTTGTTTGTTTGCTTGAACGCGCTAATCTCAGTAACTACTGGTCCGATTTGAAAAATTCTAACAGTGTTAGATAGCCCATTCATCTAGGAAGGGTATACACCTTTTCGGTATGCAAATATTAAAAAATTACATTCATTTGAAAAGTGGTGTACTGTCATATTTTGCGTTACTTATGTCCGGAATTAAGGTTTTATGAGTATTTTAAGGTCAATTGTGACTAGAAAATTATGAAAATTAACCATGTACTAAATTGCCTTTTTTAGTTTGAGTAAGAAGAACAGGGGCTACTGTTTCTTACCTCGCACAATTTCTTTGTGGAATCAGTTGCCTGCTTCAGTGTTTCCGAACGGATACAACTTAGGGACCTTCAAGAAAAGAGCATACTCATTTGACATTTATCGTTATATTTTGGACAATTCCCACAATATCTTTATAATTTATAGCCTATGTGTTATTTTGATGTATAAACTATACTATTGTAAACTTTTATTAAATTCCATTTTCCGTTAAAGAGCGTCAAACTTACATCCATACATCCATGTGTACAAACTTTCGCGTTTATGATATTAGTAGGATGATAAAATATTGTTCGCAGAAATACTCTCATCAATATGCAGATCTTAAAGAGTTCATCATCAGACGCAGTTTGGTGGTTTGTTCAGGAATCGACGTCTCGAGTGGTAGCGAAGTATATCATAATCGGTCGAATCAAGAGAATTATCAGATTTTTGGCAAGACACATCAATTACTATCCGATAACCGAACATGGCCGGGGAAGAACCTTGCGGATGGCTTTATTTTAAACTAACTGTATCATAAGACTTCGTCCGCGTTGTTTGTTTTTTTTTGTAATTTTGTTATATTTTGAGGGAAGGAGAAAAACATTAAAGTATAGGACCTTGATTTTGCACCCTTGCATGAGAAACTAAACTACTTTGCTTTAATCCGCGAATGAATACGAGGGAAAATCGGTGTAATGCTGCAACCCGGATGTTATTTCGCAGTAACTAATTATTTTAAAACTGGCAACTTTTTAAGCATAAAAGTTGTGAATACGTTAAAAATTAAGACGAAAAAGGTGTGAACTGTTTAGTCTTTTTCTATTTTTCTATTTACTACAGATCACCGGCTGGTCGAAAATTTTACACTAATCTTTAGGATCAATATTATATGCTTATTTAAAGGTACATAAACATAAATTACAAAAAGGTAAATTAGAGGTAGCGCCATGCTTGTAGCCGAATTGGGCCGGCGCGTCCGGGTACCAGTACCTCTTTCTCACATGAGGGCATTCTAGTGAAGTCGAACGCAGCGGGCTTGCCTTGTGGTCCGTTTATTATAATGAGACGGATCGCCATTGATATCATGATGGTAAATGCTGAAATTGAAAACATAATTTGAAAAAATAATCTGGACACTGATATCTTATTTTATTTATACGCAAAGTGAGAATTGTTTTTTTTTTTTTTTAATTACATAAATTTATGCATTGAATGATTGGAATTATAATAATAATAATTTTTATTGCCACGCAAAAGGTAGGAGCATGCAAGTAAGTATAAATGTGCTGACTGCACGATCCTAATTATGGCGGCCGGCATTTGAGTCGATTGCTAAGGTAAGCAGATCTTACCGTCACCGAGTTGTAGATGGGTGACCCATTGTAACCCTGGTTTTCCAATATTCAACCACTTTCTTGTTTCGGAATGCACGTAAAACAGTGGATTCCGATTAATGTCACTGAGTAATATTAGTCGTGAGATTGTAGACATAGTAGGGTTTTCGAGGATGACGTCAGACGGCAGTCTGACATCTTAACTCGCTGCACAGACCCACACTGATACTGGACGCGGATAACGCTAGGAGGAAGAAGTAAGTATATTTACCAAGCCACCTCATTCCGGATGTAAGGAGTTGCAAATACTTCGTTTTCTGTACATTGAAGAACACGAAAGGCCCCATGGCTGCGAAGAAGTTGAGGAGTGCGACACGATAGCAATCCAAGCGGGTGTATCCCGGCTCCGAGATATTATTGTAATTGAAACATGGTAAGACATCCCAGTCTGTTGTATTGGTGAGGTTAGATGGCACTGTTACACTGAAAAACCAGAATTTATTTACAGGCTAGCAACATACAGGCTTGTTGACTATTTAATATTATGCATTGCAGTAAACCACACGTAAAATATAAATATTTCAGCGAAAAACAAACTTTCACTTGATCAATTTTGCGTTTTTATAAATCCACATAAACTTTAGCGCAAAACGATCAGACTATCATGGCGTCCTGTAAGACGTAACGTCTTGCCAAACAAGTTGTATCCATTAGTCACACATACGTCACATAGTCCCTAAGTAGTATCCATTCGTAAATAAAACGTATTTTAACTCTGAGGTTGGATAAAATGGCAACTGGTATGGAGTTTACTGACAACATACATAATGACACTAAAATTTTATATATTTTAATATATGTCAGTACAAATTATTATATACCTAAGTCATATTAACTCAGTACTCACCAAACAACATCCATTAAGGATTTGGCCACAGCAGCAGAATATATAGAGAGATCTCCATACAGATATATACATAGAGTGCAATAGAACATAGTACGGCCAGTCTTGTTTAAGAACAAATTTGCCATTTCACCCAATTCAACCCGTTTATCAAGACTATAATATCGAGAAGGTACGGATTCACCACATACAAGTGGATCTTCCATCTCATTGTAATCATTTTGAGACGGCGATGGCTCCTCGTCTGATTCAGTTCCTGTAACCTGTAATTAAGTTAATCATTTTAAATTAATAGAGTGCATTCAGTCTAAAAATGTAAGCCCCTCCAAACTGTTCAACCGTTAACTTTCTGTTAAACCGATCACACAATTAGTTGACCTTGCATTGCATGGCAACTAATGCAACGTAAAGTTTGAGTTTACAACAAAATCGCAGCACACATACAAGCATGCAATTCATTGCAATGAACACTTATTTTTGCACTTTAAAACAATGGATTTCGGTGGAGGGGCATTTTAAACTTTATGTGACTAAACTTCTGAAAAAACTACTGCTGAAGCTATAATCTAAGCGGACCCTGGCACTAGACCGGGATAACACTAGGAAGAAAAAAAATATTTCATATTTTGAAAGAATGTTAATATTAGCACACCTCTTTATAAACTATAATTATGCCAAATTTGATACTTCTCGTTGAGGCATATCGGATAATCAGTGTAGTGCTGTGCTTTGGTAGCAGCGGTGTAGCTTTCAGGTTGCAGCATTGCACCGATTTTCCCTCATATTTATTCACAGATTTAAGCAAAGTAGTTTAGTATTTCATGCATGTATTGCAGTGATACAATTATTGCTTTTATAAAAGGAAGTTTATTGCAAAGGCTACAATATCCATTAGTGCTACTTTTGTATAAAGTTTTTAATATGGTATGGAAATCTAAAGATTTTTAGCCAAATTTCAAGCAGCCAGCATATCTAGCATAGTGAAAATGTTGATTATAAAATATAGATTATTGTACAAATATAATAACTTACACTATTCCTTTTTATGAATTGTAACCTCTTCCATTTGAACACTGCATTTGCACATGACATAGTTTCTATGACATATGTTGCATTCATAAAACTCATGAATGCAAGAAAAACCAGGGATATTGTGCTGAGACCCCATCCTGCTCTTGCAAATGCTGCCGGAAGAGTTAGAGCACCAGTACCAACAATGAGGTTGAATATGTATATTAATCCAACCTGAAATTTCCAAAGGGTTGGGTCTTAAATGATCCACCTACATTTGAGGACTTTACTATTTTGGAACTGTCAAGGGGGTTGGTCTCGATTCTCCCAATTCGATTTAAGCTGCTAGAGATAGGTCAAAATATTTGAAATAAACATTTACAATGTTCTTTTTTTAAATGAAACATTTTGGCAGCCATTTTAATGTTTGTGACAGTGATTGAGTTCATGTAAATGTACTCCTTTGTGTTTTTTTGCAATTTGGTAATGAAGGGAAGGGACAAATTGGAAGCCCAGGAAAGCTTGTGCAGATTGACCCCAAACTCGCCCCCTCCTTAGATTCAGGCGACTTCTTTCAAGATCTTAACCTTGTAAAAATAAATAATAATGAGAATTCTGATGGAGCAATATAATGCCCCAGCACAATATTGGGATTGTCGATATATTGGATTTCATAACTAAATAATTGATGAAATACAGCTGAACCTATTATAATTTATTTTAATCTAAAATCCTTAAAACAATGGTATAGAATGATGATGGAAGAAAGAGAGACAAATTTCTTAGCATTCCATGGATTCACCGTGCAGGTGCCGGGTCCATCGCGTTGCAGAGGAAGGAACCATAGCAGTGCCTAATATCACAAAGTGACATTAATCGGGTCCCACTGTTTTACGTGCCTTCCGAAACACGGAGGAGGTCGGATGTCAATTATAAACCAATGCTAGAATGGGTCACCCATCTATCAGCCGGTCACAGCAAGAGCAACTTAACCTAGCGATCGACTCAAATGCCGACCACTGATTAAGCCACGACCTCCTCCTCCACTTAAATTTTAATAGTCAATAAATAGAGGGCCAGTACTTAAAAATTAAAAGAAAAACACCTCTATACACAAGCAACGACCTTAATTCAAACAGCCGCGAGTTGAACAGTGTATGAAGGAAATGTTTATCTTAAATAGTTCTGCAAAAAAGCCAGCAACAGCATATATCTATCTTTCTTTTTAAGCCATTAAAGCCAAAATAGTGAAGCATTGTGGAACGGGAAAGGGAAAGGAAACGGGAACGGGGACAATATTATAGGATTATAGGATTATAGAATATAGTAAATAGTGAGCAACCTAACGTTGGGTCAGGACATCGTCCGCCGAGGCCACTTGTACTTAATATTTCCATGTATAAGAAAAAATAGATAACGTCAATTTCCTATATTGAGGTTGTCTATCATAAATAAATTATAATATTTATTTATATAAGTACATGTAAATAAATTTACATATATTTACATATACTTCTTACATAACTATTCCATGCCAATTCTCTATAACACTCCTTTTCCAAAGTTTTTGTTTTAATTTATTATTATTAATTTAATGTTCCGGTTTTTTTTAATTTAACTTTTTTCTGCCGCACTCGTCAGTGACTTCACCGGGCATGCACTGAAAATCATGGTATACGAGTCCACACTTCTCAACCAACCACCAAAAGCGCGCCAACACAAGTCAACTGTCACCTTGACAAGCTTCCATGCAGATGTCTATGGGCGTCGGTAGGTACTTAGTTGCATGCTACCTGCTCGTTTGCCCCCTTGTAACATAAAAAAATGCTAGCGGACCCGGTAGACGCTGTCTTGCCTCTAGTCGTGTCCTGATTGAACAAGCAAGCCCCGTAAGGCAGCCTCGGACGTTTAACGCGCAACGTTTCTCGTTTGGATCACGTGCATTATTCTCGGGTGAGGCGCGTCTTGTCTGACCGATAAATTTGCCTAGTCAAAAGATTGTTAACAAATACTAAGAAATGCAGAATTACTTTGGAATAGATGGCGTTGACGAGGGAAAATCGGTGTAATGCTGCAACCCGAAAGCTACACCACCGAATCCGCCACCAAAGCACAGCACTACACTTTAAAATTGAAATGTATTCATACAAACGCAAGTAAAAGTTTATCTTTCGCTGAAATATTTATAGAAGTTTATTTGCTTGTAAGGTATAATACAAACTAAAAAATAGTCAAATAGTCTATTTTCAATAACACATAACATGTGTGAAATCTTTAGAGAAAACTTAAATTGTATCCATTTTCTAGAGAAAAGAAATATTGTAACAAAATAAAACACTTTTGTTACTGTCTATTAACTATAACACAGGCATTAAGTTGTCTACCTTAGGAATAGATATACAAAGATTAAATCTGGGAAGAAGGTTATATAAACTATGTATATGTGTATGTATATATTCATAGAGCCTGTAACAGTCTACTTGAATAAAAAATCATTTGTATTTGATTTATAGTTAGTAGGAATCCTCTAAGAACGGATTCTTCAATAGGGCCGGGATGGATAAAGGTTGACAAAGTCAAAGTTTTTAATTAGAGGTAGCGCCATGCTTGTAGCCGAATTGGGCCGGCGCGTCCGGGTACCAGTACCCTGTTTTACGTGTCTTCCGAAACACGGAGGAGGTCGGATATCAAATATAAACCAGTGCTAGAATGGGTTACCCATCTATCACCCTGTCGCAGCCAGAGCAACTTAACTTAGCGATCGACTCAAGTACCGACAACTGATTAAGCCACGACCTCCTCATTAATAATTATATATATTAATAGGCGTAAATCAATTCTTAGTAGTTTATTTTCACCATGACAACACTATACCTGGGAAAAAGATTAAAACTCTCAGTCCGTAAAATCTCTTTGTATTTGCGATACTCCCGTAATTGTTTTATCACGAATAACCTTTAGTCCTGTGCTTTGGTGGCGGATTCGGTGGTGTAGCTTTTGGGTTGCAGCATTACACCGATTTTCCCTCGTTTCATTCGCGGATTAAAGCAAAGTAGTTCAGCTTCTCATGCATGGCTTATAAGTTTCTACAGTAGAGTATTTAGTTACTGTGAATTAAGGTGACCAGGTTTTCCAATTACTTGCACACTATCTTTATTCTCTATATTTCATTTGTTTAATTTCAATATATAATCATTCATTGGAAGTGTTTGAAGTAATATGTTAGGTCTATGTCATGTCTATACTTAATCAAATATTAATGAATAGTTAAGAGTCTATCATAAATTGGTGTTATGAATGTTAAGACGATAGCCCACCATATTCATGAGTTGATCTTTACGAATATCAGTACGACTTTCTACCGTTCACCTATCGAGCCTTCTATTGCTATGTAATTATAACCTTTATATATAAAATATAACTGTACAAGCCTTTGTCAAACTATTCCTCCTAAACCGATAGACCGACCTGGATAAAAATTGCAAATCATCCGAAATTGTACCTATTAGGTTGCGCTACTGTTGGTGTGTAACCTAAATTACATCATACATCGTCAATAAACTTCTGGTAGGTTTTCTTCTTTCGGGTCGTTTCTTATTTAATTGACTATGGAACACAACAGTATACACAAAATAGTTTAGATTCAAAATTAGTGTGTACCCTAAACATTACTGAAGGCCGTGACCATGAAAGTCTTCCTTTTCTTTGCTTATAGCTTACTCCTATCTCGTTTGGTTTCAGCTTCTCTTAATGATGTTTAATTGCTGACCCCGTGCGAGCAGTAACTACTTTAAGGGGTCGTTCAAGTATTAGATAACGCAACGTTTAAAAATAGATAACAACTTCTAGTGGAAATTTAGGTTATCTTTTGCTTTTAATTATTAATATTTTTAATAATCTCTAATATGTTATTTGTGTTGCCCCCCCCTTTTCCCCCTACCCTTTACCACACAATATTGTTTTCGCGTTTCGTTCGGTCTGGGCGAGTTCTCAGTGACTTGAACCCCTATTTGAAGGTCGGCAACGCATCTGCGAGCCTATTCATGTTTCACATACATATACTAAACATACATTGTTTTCCCAAATGTAGATATGGAAGACGTAGACCACAGATTGCTCCCGAACTTGGCCCCCCCACCACCGTCAGTCACATCAGTTAGACACACGACGCATCAAGGTATGTGGAGATAAAATAAAGATAATTTGGTAAATCCAAAAAATCTCATATTTCCTAATTATTCCGAGCTATCGGCTAAGTAGGATGCCATTGGCGCTAATTGTAATATGCTTTCTACGTTGTGCTTTGGATAAATGAAATAAATCAAAGTTGCAATAGGTTCGTGCCCGACGTTGAATTATAGAATCAGTCAAATATTTCCTCTTTATAATTGTAAAGAACACGATAGTGGTTTTTCCGAGTTATATTGATGAAGATCAATAAAACACCCACTCGACATAATCTTCTCGTCGACTGTATTACAAAGCACTTTTATTTACACGGATAATCACTACGTGACGGGAACGTGCCGTCCAACAATTTTGCACAAGCTTATCTACTAAATGGGAGCTGACACTAGTACGCACCCTACACGAGTAACATTTGGTGTTTACGCGAGCGAGACAGCACTATCGCCGTCTCTTTCTAACAAGACATGCCTATCTCGCTCGCTGTGTTACGTACTAGTGCCAGCCAGCATCAGTCCGTCCGACAGCGTCCACGATCGAAGACGCCGCCATACCGTTTTTTTTGTATCATCTGTCCGTAACAATAATAATGTTAGTATGGATATACATACATGATATAGGATGAATGGATTAAGATTTACTCCTATTTGGCCTAGGATTAGGTACATAGATGATGTAGAAGGTATTTTTTTTTATCTAACGAAGGAAGCAGACATGGCACAGGACCAAATGAGGGTATGTACTATAGTTATGTAAAGCTATATAGATTTTACATTGAATATAATATCCGCCATTACTTTTAATATGCTTTTATACTAGAAATCACCGGCTGGTCGAAATTCGCCCATGCACATTTTTGTTTACAACCAAATACATTGTACTATTCGCGGAAAAATAAAATTTTAAAATTAACATTACGTGCGGTTGTCGCGATTACGCTATGGCGTCATCCGATACATGTGTGTGTAAATCGTTTGGCATTGGTGTGCGTGTGGTGCGTGCGGTGTTAAGTATTTAGTATACTAATATTGCATATTATAAAAAAAAATAGCATTCGCACACCACCTCTATGTGAAGTATAATTGTACCAAATTTTATATTACGTCCGTGCAATTTGCAATATATACATATATATCACATTGTTCACGGCCGAGGAAATTGGTTTCTATAAAGAAAATATATATAGGAATTAAACTTGAATTTTCGTGGAGAGGACTTTGTTTTATAATATGTAGTGATTTTGTCTTTTTACGTTATATATTAATTTACTTGACAATTGCTTAAGTAGCCATGTTGCAATTATTCTTTAAAATTACATATATTGCGTGAATGCGAACGGTGTACATTGTAATAAATTATTTTGTATATTTTTATACAGCTTCAGATGCACAAAGTGGGGGTTTGATTTGCCTATTTAGATGTTCATTATTAAAAATAGATTGGTTTTCGAGACAAATCGTCACGTCATGTAAGTTTTTAGACCATATGCCGTTCCCTTTCTCTCTGTTCATATTTCTGTGAGCAGATAAGAGGAACCGCTTCTAGCAAAAACTTTCCGCTTAAATGGGAGAGGAATTTAAGCAAATTTAAAGCCATCCTAATAAGCTTCTTATTTTTAATCTGTAGATATTAGAATGGATTCATATGGGCCAGGAAAGGAAGGCGTGGTTGGAAAAGGGGGACGCCTTTGCCCAGCTATGGGACAGTATAGGCTAATTAAAAAAAAGATAGAGTATTGACTTTTAACTCTCTCTAACATAACATCGGCGTGGAGAGGCGGCAATGCTGTCACGTCAAGTGATGGTATTGTTGTCGCGTTTCCTTCGGTTTGTGAGACTTTTCGGTGGCCTAAACCACTCCTTAAAGGCCGTCAAAGGTACTGCGAGCCTCCTTGTCGTGCAGATGTCCATGGGCGTATTTAGTCCTATAAAAAGCAAGCTTTCATCTCACAATTTTTGTGCTGGTAATATTAAAGATGATGAAGGGAATAGATGAAAAGATTCAAACGAGTACTGTTATAATTTCAGATGTGGATCACAGGAACCTAATACCACTGACCCATCAGCTGCCTATGCCGAGACAGCACAACCCAGTGGACCAGGTTAGTATTTTTAGTAGTCTCAATTTAATAAATAATAAATATTATAGTAAATATCTTTGTTCAACAAAAAAACACCTTCCAAAGAACGATTCTGCAGCCCTAGCTCCTGAGCTAGTTTAAACTGTGTTATAAGGAGCTAGTACCTTCGCGTTAATAGTGACAAATATATTGTGGGTGAATTACAGTATTGCATGCAAATAATTAAAGTAAGTTTGTGTGTGTGCCCACGTTCATCTTCAGTCAGTTTCTTATTATATATAATTTAGATGAATAAAGTAATTGCAAATATATGTAACTTCCTACAGCTTAAAATAAATACAAGCCCTTCTTCTGCCTATTGTTATCCGCTACTACTGTGCTGTGTGTGTACTGTGTGCGCTGTGGGGCGAGTTAAGATGACCGATTGCCATCTGACATCATCCTCGGAACCTCCACGAGCTCTACAACCTTACAACTGTTATCACAAAGTGACATTAATCGGTGCCCACTGTTTTACGTGCCTTCCGAAACACGGAGGAGGTCGGATATCAAATATAAACCAGTGCTAGAATGGGGCACCAATCTATCACCCGGTCGTATTTAGCTGTACTCTAATCTCATAGTTACTTTGTAAATTAGGCCAAATTGTACAATGTGATAGTGAACAAATAAAATGACGATAGCGACTAGGGGGGTCGTGTATTGAACTTACTTCATGAATTTCAGCCTGTCTTCTTGTCGTTGAAGGTCGTGCCTTAAGCAGTGGCACAAATTTGATTCGTCCGCTAGATTAAATAGCTCTTACCGCGGAATGATAGATAACAAATAATAAAAAAAAATCTTTATTAACGATGCAATAAAATTACCGACCATTTTTTTTGCTGTCGGTCACTACACTAGCTACACCTGTATCGTGGAGACCATATTTTAGTTTTACAACAGTTTTCCATCCAAATGGACAGACCATTGGTACGCCCAACAAAATCCCTGCACAACCTACTAAAATACCTTGGTTTAAGATTAAAGAAATAATCATAAGTTAATATTTATTCTCTGTAGATAATTATAATAATCATAATAAATAATTTACTCAGATTAAAATGATTTCATTACTTAGTAAAAACTTATATTTATAATGACACTAGCGGACCCGGCAGACGAAGTTCTGCCCGAACGTTGGGCTACTTACTAATTACTTCTATTATCTTATATCATCCCTGACTGCCTGTAGCAGTTTTAAAGATGGGTACAACAGTTCAGCATTTTGCAATGGTACTTATATTTTGACCAAATTTCCCTGAAATTGTATGTGGTATCAATTTAATTTTTTAAACAGAAATAATCTCTGACCTCTTGAAACAAATACTAGTGTGTCCCAAAGAACACATTAAAATGGCCTCATTCAAGCGTTCTTTTAAAAAAAATTAATTAAAAATAAATTTCGATTTGTGTCAAAAAAAATGTCAGTAGATCCACCGGTGACCCCAGTGACGTTTAACATATGCCTTTTATGGTTTTTATTACTCAAAATTATAATAATGGAACCATTTTTTTATGTTATGTTTTCATATTTCTAGAATAATATATAAAGCTGAAGAGATTGTGTGTCAAACACCCACACACACACACACACACACATACACAAAAAAAGAGAAAATGGCACATGGAAAAAGCTGACAATAAACGTATTTGTGTCTGGTGAAATAATGTCATAAACTTACTCCTGAATCCCTGATACTACTTCAATTTCTTCCTTTCCATTGCTCGCGGCCACCGTAGAAGAATGATGGTGAAGCCATGAAAAATTTAAAAAAGTCCTGTCGCCGTCAAATCAGCCTCTCAACCCTTTTTTTGTCGCTGGGAAATGCATTTTTTCGTCGGCTTTTTCGTGAAATGTTCATTTTTTTTTACCTTGATGCTCTACGGTATAATGTATCTGTATATACAATTATAATACTATATATATTATAGTATTATATACTTCTCTTCCTATCGTTATCCTTGTCTGGTAGTATCAGGTTCCGCTTAGATGGCAAAGGATTTGGCTGTGGGGCGAGTGCAGATGACCGATAGCCATCTGACGTCATCCTCGGAACCCCCACGATCTCTACAACCTTACGATTAATATTACAAAGTGACATTAATGGGGTCCCACAGTTTTACGTGCCTAGTTGTCTACCTTAGGAACAGACGTCCGTGTGTCATATAGTCCTATATATTTATTTATTATTTATTTATTTATTAATAACATCAAGACCTCAGTATATTAAATTGAACATTATACCTCTAGGAATGCGTTCCTGAGAAAATGGGCCTTAACAGACAGACGGACAACAACGTGGTAAGATAAGGGTTCATTTTTCCTTTATAGGTACGGAACCCTAAAATGTGGCGGAATTCCACACAGTCGCCATGTTTTGTGTGAAAATATTCATGTGCGACAGTGACGTAGGAAACCTAATCAATCTGGGTCCGCTTAGGTTGCAGAGGATATAGCTGTAGGGCGAGTCAAGATGACCGATTAACGTCTGACGTCATCCTCGAAACTCCCACGATCTCTACAACCTTACGACTAATATGACCAGTGACCAGTGACATTAATCGGGTCCTACAGTTTTGCCGTGCCTTCCGAAACACGGAGGAGGTCGGATATCAAATATAAACCAGTGCTAGAATGGGTTACTCGTTTATCACTCGGTCGCAGCAAGAGTTGCTTAATCTAGCGATCGACTCAAATGCCGACCACTGATTAGGCCACGACACCCTCGTCTTATTGCTATTAGCAAACTCTTACAGACAGCCTCATGGAAAGAGACACTGGACGTGAGGGATGGTGCAATATAATAGACTATTAATATATATATATATAATAAATATAAAATTAAGAAATATATAAATAAAATACATATGTTATAATTGATATTATTTATACACCTTACTCTTAGAACCCATGGAACGTTTACTGAATTAAAAAAAATGCATACAATAAACACAGTGGTACTCCGGGAGTGACGACAGAAGTGGAAACTGAGACTGTGAACATACAGAGGCCAGAGGTGTCGGTACTCTGCAGCATATGGGGTGCTGATGCGTTGCCTGCCTCGAAGCGGTCTGTACACACAGTTTTTACACATATGTGATGTATGGATGTATGTTTGACGCTCATTCACGGAAAAACTACTGAACGGATTTTAGTAAAACTTTACAATAATATTGTTTACACGACAGAATAACACATGGGCTATAAATTATAAAGATATCGCCTAAATTGTTCAAGATATAACGATAAATGGCGTCCGTCTATCCGCTCGCAAGGCATTTCTTTCCTAGAACTTCCAAGCTATTAGACTTGAATTTTTCCATGTGTGGTAATAATAATGCCTTTCTCACCATAATACATATACAATCATTTTGAAATCCTTTCACCGGGCATTAAAAAAATTACGTTAGTAAAAATAACATCTTTACACCATATAAAACAAGCCAGTCAGTCTTCCTGCTTTTGTAGTCTTAGATCTTTTAAACTACGCAACGGATTTTGAAGTGTTTTACAATTTTCAACAAAATCACAGTGATTCGAGAGGAAGGCTTATATATAATGCATGTATAAACATGGTACCTGGGCGAAGTCGCGGTGGATCGCTAGTAAATAATCATAAGAGGGCTTACCATGGAAGAGCGAGACCCTCTAACACAGGTACCTACGTACTTAAAAGAGGGCCTCACACCCGTATAATGTAAATTAGATTTAAGTTAAGGAAATAAAGAATATTTGTATTTGTATTTGAAATGATCATTCATCAATATGTCTGGCTCCGGCATTATAATAAGAGCTACACGCGTACACTCTAGTCTATGCGCTTATCTGACGCTCTATTAACAACGAAACGATATTTTTTTTTATTAAATAATGATATGATCAAATATGAAGCTGCGACTCCTATTTAGTATCCGACGCAAAAATATATATACATATAAACAAAATTGATGTGTCTGTTTGTAACACTGAAAAAAGTATATATAAGATACCAATAACGAAATTAGGAATGAAAAAAAGAAATGTCTGTCTGTCCATCTATCTGTCTGTTTGTTCTGGGTAATCTCCGAAACGGCTGGACCAATTTGGATGGGACTTTCACTGGCAAATGGCTGGTGTTCTCAGGAATAACATATGCTACTTTACTTTTAGAATAATAATTAGGGTTCCACTCTCAAACACTCACACAAAACTCTCAAAATTAAACAAAATTACTGAAACCACGCGGACCAAGTTGCGGGTTACATATATATGTAGGATTTTTCTTGACATTAGGGAAAGGAGTAGTTTCCTCCTAACTCCTGATACTTTTTGAGATTCCGGATAATTATAATACACCTGGAATATATAAATTTCCAGGCACCTTCTGGCCTTGAAGAACCTTGCTTCCTCAAGCGCCTTCCGTCAGGCAACATTGGTATCAGTTTCACCCCTCGCGAGGCAGGCCAGCACATCGTATCCGTCAAGAAGATGGGCGTTCACATCCAGAATTCCCCCTTCAACATTACTGTACAGGAACAAGAAGTCGGAGACGCCAAGAAGGTCAAGGTAAGGTATTTTGAGTAAGCTAACTGTCACTTACTAAAGTTTTGGCGGGTGCAGTGCAATGAAGAAAAGTATAGCGTCATCACCTTAAATTCTTCTTACTTCTGGGATTATCCCGGTATTCTACCAGGGTCAGCTTAAATTGCAGAAAATGTGGCTGTGGGATGAGTTAAGATGGACTACTGTCGTCTTACGTCATCTCCGGAATTCCCACAATCTCAACACTAATATCACTGAGTAACATTAATCGTGATCCATTGTTTAACGTGTCTTCAGAAACACGGAGGAGGTCGGATATTTGAAACTCAGTATTAGGATTGGTCACTGCTGTTTTACTCGGCTTTTACAGCTACTAAAACTAGCGATCAACTCAAATATCCTCCACAGATTAAGCTACGACATCGTTAATCACCTTAAATAGTTGAATGATTTCATGCTACCACCATTCCTTGTGGTCACCGAACTCTTGTCTCTACATCTGATGTGTTCTTTTTGTTATGGGTTGTCTCCAGAAATTGTGAGCTCACATTTGAGGAGTACATATATATTTGTAGCCTTTGATGAGTTCAAAGTATCTCATTCCTCAATCCATAAATGACACCGAACCGTTTTTTTAATGGAAGATAGATCAGCACTTGAGGGCAACAGAATCTTGTTAAAGATGTTGATACAGCTTAAGATGTGACGTGTTTGTCTAGAAGATACCTATTCACTCTACTCTTATATGAACTAATATATTTATGAGAATAACATACCAATTAAGTCAGAAATAGCCATATCCAGTATAATACCAAGTACCCACGCGAGGCAGCCTCGGACGTTTACCACGCAACGTTTTTGTTTGGAACATGGGCATGTTTCTTGAGCGAGGCTCGTCCTGACTGACCGAGGAGTAGGTCTAGCAGTGCTGCCTCGCGAGGGTGCTCGTCCAGTCAGGACACGGCTAATCAGAAGAATAAATTATGGTATTGAGTAGAACTAATGTTTCGCCTGCACTTCCCGCTTGCACCCTATGAAAATACTTACTATAAATGATAAACATCGATGGGTTAATTGCCATATATTATTCAGGTAACGGGAACAGCGCTCAAGGAAGGCAAGACACATGGAGAAAATACCTTCTCCGTTGACACAAGAAGCGCTGGCTACGGTGGTCTTTCACTTTCCATTGAAGGTATACTCCGATTTCCATTTTTATGCTTCATTAAACATTTCTTATTTTCACTTATACGATTATTTGATCGTCTATAACCAGGGATCGGCGTCTCCAGGGTCGTCTGGGATGTATTATTTTATTTATTGTGAAAAAAATCCTATTTATATAAATAACTAGATATTTTTCTTGGGAAAAAATCTATTAGTTTTTTTATCACAATTTTTTTTAAATATAAGTACTATTTATTGGTGGCAAGAGAAATATTAGTGTTTCTTATTTCCTGACATGTATGTATCGATTTTCATACTTTATTACACTATATTATAACTAATTACTATTAAAGTATGATATGATAGTTTCGATGACCGTATTCCGCTATAAGAAAGTGCTATACCCTAACGGGGCGTCTTATATGCATTTTTTTTTAATTAAAGAATATTAGGAATACTTTTTGGGTATGTCTAATATTCGCTTTCCCCCTTAATATTATAGATAGATAGATAGATAAAATCTTTATTGCACACATTAAATGAATTTTACAATATAAATTACTATCTTAAACTTAAAACTATAAATACGCGTGCAAAGGCGGTCTTATTGCTAAAGCAATCTCTTAACAGACAACCTTTGGCGAAAGGAATTTTTGTAGTATACTAAATGGATAGTGCAAGATAATATAAGGAAAACTTACATAAATGGTAAACAGTTGTTCCCAATATCAGAATTTAGTAACAAACGCGGTTTACAATATTTGAATTTAGTAACAAACGTGCTTACATTATTTGAATTTAGTAACAAACGCACTTACATTATTTGAATTTAGTAACAAACGCATGTACAATATTTTAATTTAGTAACAAACGCACTTACATTATTTTAATTTAGTAACAAACGCATTTACAATATTTGAATTTAGTAACAAACGCGCTCACATTATTTGAATATAGTAACAAACGCGTTTACAATATTTCTATAAGGCGTTTATATTATTGAAACTTAGTACATAAGAAAAGTGTACAAACGGTCTAAGGCGCTGCGCTCAGGTTGCAGTCCACTTGTGGGCGTGGGTTTGAATCCCACTTCTGACCCCCAATTCGTACTGTTTAAATGTTGTGTAAAAATATACTTTCTGTTGTATGGACGCGTTTGATAGTTACTCAGGGCGTAAAAGACATCGTACCGCAAACTTAGTGATAAAGCTACATTCAATGTCCTAAATAAAATCACAAACATCGTCCATTTCGGAAATGAGAGGTTACAGATATTGCCATCCTCATGCCATTCTTGAGCGCGCAATGTATCGTGAACATTGGGAAGCAAATTAAAATTAATTTCAACCTTTGCGGTAGGAATCTATTCCTTTTTGACTGTTTTATATTCTTAGTAGGAGGGGAAATGGGAATATTAGACATACATAAAAAGTATTCCTAATATTCTTTACCCGAAATTTGCTATTTACTAAAAGACACACTCGGGATGAATGTGATTTGAAAGGTGAGTGCAATCATCGACTATTTTCAAATTGGGCAGAGATCGAGATACATCTCACAAGCACCTAACACTTTTACACTTCATTTTTATCGTAGGTCATAAAACCTAGAACCAGTGACCACACAAACCTAGACCGGGATAACGCCAGGTAGAAGTAGAAAAAAGATTGCATTTATTATATTTATTGCATATATTATCTAATAGAATGTGTGTTAAGTACAATGAATGAATTTGATCAAATGAATTTTATTCGGATGATATTTTCTTTCATATTCTATATATTCGATACCGCCCACGTAAGTTGTAACCCAAAATTCCCAGCTTTACAGTAGAGCGTTACAAACAATTAAGTTGTTTTAATAGATAATTTTTTATTACACTTTTTAATAGATTACTGTATAATAATGTTTTCGTCATTATTAAATATGATTTACTCCGACCAAAAGTTTCTTTTGCAACGCAATATCAGAGTGCAGTACCTAATTATAGTGAAGAAAAGTTTGTGGTGCAACACCATTGATCTAAAATTCCAGAAGTCTATGACAAGTGTTGGGTACGCGGGGCCATTCGATAAGAGCGTGTCTATATGCATCCGAGACGTAACTATATTTCTTATTTAATTTTATTTTTTTGTAACTAAAGAATACTTATTTGGCTGGCCCGTTGGCGCAGTGGGCAGTGACCCTGCCTTCTGCTCCGGGGATCGTGGGTTCGATTCCCACCTCGGTTCCGTAGGACTCCTTATAATTTCGCTCTGTCCGTCCGTTTGTCTGTTTGTCCGTAAGGCGGTCCTCCCTTAGAATTTCCAAACTATTAGACATGAAGACTTGAAATTTTCCATGTTGATAGAACATGTTAAAAACTTATTAGGAAAACTTTCTTGAACGAAATCGGATAACAACTTTTGAAGTTATTCAACAAATACATTTATGGCGTATTAGATACGGAACACTTCTGTGCGTTTCTTGACACGATCTTTGGCATTTTGTATTTTAAACTCGAATAAATGCAAAGTAATGTAACATGCGCCTATTCCGCGACACTATTAACATTGCGAATAAGTAAACATTTTCTTATACTAGAGAACGCCGGCTGGTCGACATTCGGCCACAAATCTTTACATTGACGTACTATATGCTTAGTTTATTCTTGTTGTACATCGACATTGTTATCTTTTACAATAAATATACAGATGGCCGTCATGAATTTGACACAAGCTTTGACACAATCATATAGAAAAATGTATGCATGTATGTTTAAATCGTTTCGCATTGTGAGGTTTTCGTACTCCTGTCTGCAATATATAGATTGACATCGAGCTGACCTTACCATACAACTGCATAAAAACCCAACATGGCTTAGACTGAAACGTTGAATTGGTCCTAGGTACTTTTATATATAAATAGTTGCAACAAACTCACCCACTCGACTTACATTGAACGTTGTTTACCAAAGGCATTTAGTAAAACGCCCAGTCAATCGTTTGTCATGCACGGAGATTTCACATTTGCTTTGAAAAGCTGGGCAACAGGTATCTCTCTATCCTATAAAAATAAATATTTTGGCTGGCCCGTTGGCGCAGTGGGCAGTGACCCTGCCTTCTGCTCCGGGGGTCGTGAGTTCCCTGCAATAGTAACATCAGTATTCATCGGTGTTGGCATCGTGTTCTGTGGCTGCGCCATGGTCCACAACGTCTTCGTATGGCAGAAAGAAAAGACGAATTTAGTGAAAGCCTTTCGTACTCCGGATCTGAACACGACCAGTACGAATATGAACACATCGAACGGTGTGATTATGGGCAATGGACATTTAAACAATACGGGTATTGGGGGCAATCTTAGTTTTCACAGTATGACTGGTCCATACAACCATCCCATCACCTTGCTGCAACAAGGAGGCCCATATATAATCAGGTAAGCCTATACGCAAAATTCAATCTATCATAAGAACCTCCATAGGACTTCAAGGTAAGTTGAAAAATAAATGTAACTTGACCCTTTTTTTTCAAAGCATTTTCTCAAGCCTTTATCAAGTTACGCCATGACCACGAAATTCTTCTTCTTCTTCGTAGCTTTATCACGGTTGAGTACCAGGCTCCGCTTAGAGTGCAAAGAATTTGGCTGTGAGGCAAGTTAAGATGATCGATTGCCATCTCACGTCATCCTTGGAACCCCCACGATCTCTGCAACCTCAAGAACAATATTACTGCATCGTGAAAAAACTTCAATTTTATTTATATGTATGTGTAAATTATTATTTGGTGGTTATTTCAGTCGATGGAGGCGGTCCGCTCGGCGCGTTCCCTGCTTGAGTACGCGGAGGAGTCCATCAAGGTGCCTCGCGCGCTGGTCGGCAAGGTCATCGGCAAGAACGGGAAGGTCATCCAGGAGATCGTCGACAAGAGCGGCGTTGTGCGCGTGAGTCATTTGCCGCCATTTATACAAATACAATTTGGCTGGCCCGTTGGCGTAGTGGGCAGTGACCCTGCCTTCTGCTCCGAGGTCGTGAGGGAAAGAGTGTTGGTTGGCATGCTAATGCTTTGCTGTTCTTTAGTCATACTCGTAATACAAATAACAGTTGCAAAAGATCGTGCATTGGCCGCCTGCTCCCCGCCCAGATTCTGGTGCTCGCTCTAGCCCGTCACCATGGTAACGTGTCGACTCTCATCACACACACCAGCATCCACACCCACACATCTGGCTATTTGATACGTCATTAAAACGCTTCTATTTTAACATGAAGATTAACTTTAACAGCTTTATTTCCGTAGTATAAAACAATAGAATTATTAAAGTAACAATAAAAAATTGCTAACAAACTGATAGCTCCGAAGCTTTAATGTCTAAATTTAACATAAGGTATATTATATGTACATCAGATGCTCATAAAATATATCCTGAGATATTGTAACAATAAATTCTTGTTAATTATTTAGTTATAGAAGAGAGACCTTAAGGGCCATCTTTGAACATTTTTTGTGAGGGACATATTCGGCGATGCAACGCATAGGGACGTCGCCCTCGCTATCGCCAGCCACGCGGGGCCCTGTGTACCCTTCCCCCTCCCCTCTCGAACCTCGGCCTGTCCCCCGCGGCTCTGTCTGAGCCCGGTCAAGACCTACTGAGCTCCCCAACAAACCGCTCTCACAATTTAATTTAATCATTGTGACAACCTGTTGGATGTCACGTGTTGAGTGCAAAGATGCGTTCCGGAGCCCAAATGAACGTTATAAAAAAAAACTTTAGTTGTTTTCCTTCCTAGCTTGTAACTAGATAATTATAAAGTAGGAAGTACAACGTTGGGATTTTTTAATGTACAAGATTTATTGTGTGCTTCAACCGCCAATTTATGCGAAAACGAAAATTTGTACACTTGTTGTTATGTTTGACAAGAAAGCCACCGCTATGTATTAGGTTTCAGTTTCCACTTAAGCAGTTCGTATTCCCAATACGCTGTAATTCATATGCCCAGTAGATGTCCCAATTGATATGTGTCTAGATGCGGCTTATTTATTAATTTGAATATTCTGCACCTGACTTAATGAACTCAACGAATTTTGATGCGGTATGCACCATTAATATCCTAATGTAACTTTGTCAAAGCGAATGCGAAGTAATGCCCCTTATTCCTCCGTCCGTTATGTAACACTTATTTGATTGTTAATTTGAATCGCCTGTATATTGATTTCTATTCTGGTAGGTTACATAATATCAGTGTTGTTTTCATAGAAACCTATTTGCGTCAGCAAGCTCGGGTCGAGCTTTGCTGCGCATGCTCGTGCTTTGGGCTCGCCTGTTGCTAGGCCGCTGTTGCTAGCTCAGTTTTAATTATTGGGGGACCTCAATGAAGGTGTTAACTAAATCTCAAGTCAGATGATATGAAATGCACCGATAACCGCTTTCCATTTCCATCTAGGTTACACTATTTTTAATATCTTTCCTTATGAGATATAGCTAGTTGTGATATGTACTAAAAATATTTTACTGTTGTACATATAGCATTAATATTGATTAAGAGGTTTTCTATATACGAGTAACTTGCAGTGAACTTGACCATCATCATTAAAAAAAGTTTTAATTTTTTTCTGAAGACATTTTTCTTTGTCATACTTGCAACTTTAATTAAGTTAAGATTAAATAATACAGCCCTCATTTCTAAAATTTATTCTAGTGTTTTTGTATTAGTTGAAAAAATGATATGCCATTCAAAGCCTATGACCATTACCTTATTTTGTATCCATATAATTACAGCGATTTTTATCCATATGATATGTCTCGATGGATATTTCACAACAGTTTGCGAAGTCAGATTTTGTTACTCTGTGTTACTTCTTACACTGAACAGAATGAATTGATCTAGATACTTAGCGAATATTATAATATTATGAAATATTTACACAGCTGTAGTAGCAATTAAGCGAATATTACTGTCTTAAAACTATATTTTTTTGCAAATGTACATTTTCAATTTATTTCATATTTAAATACACGTGAGGTCACTTTATATTGTTATCTGTTTTGAACAGTGATTATTATGATGTGTTATATGTACATCACATGAATATACGTATTATGATTCAATAAAACTGATTCATTGAACTGGATAATAATATTAAATTTGTCAATTTTTTAATTGTTCTAGAATGTTGACCACAAGGCGAAATTCCGTTCCAAAAAGGGGCGGCTTCCTTTTGTCGAGTTGAATGGAGAAGAAATTGCCGACAGTGCCTTTATAATCAAGGAACTGTCCGAAAAATACAACAAAGATTTGGATGCTGGTTAGTAACTAAAAAAACAAGTATGAATCTTGATTAAGGATATTTTTCAAAAATAGGTATTTTTGCTTTAGATAATTTGATATTGTTTTTCTTTGTAAAAAAAAAGTAAAGTAAAACAAGATTCGTCAGATACAACAGAAAATTTACAAATAAGTAAAAGATAATGTTAATAAACGTTGGTGGTGTAGGATTCGAATCTGCGCTTGCAATCTTTACAGACAGTTTAAATTGCGCAGTTTTATTTATACGTGTGTATGAGGAATCGGTATTAAACTGCACAGTTTTTTCGCAACTATTTATCGAAACGTGTTTAGCGGCTATTAGAAGCTTAATCAGTTGACCTTTTGTCGAAGCTTTGTTCTTCTTTCGTCGTAATTTCCGATATATACTTCTACTTAGTTTTATCTTAAGTTCAGGTAAGCATCTAATTTTAAATATCTCTAATGCTTAATAATCTTAGGTTTGTGCTCCTGAAAACTAACACAAAAATATTGGACTTATGCATACCATATAGCTTTACGAACAAAGGAGCTTGGTGTTATAAAATTCCATCGTATTATTTACAATAAATTCTTCCCAGTTTCTGTTCCAACAGTTAGGTGTTTTAATATTGATCTGAGGGCATTTTAATTTAAATATAATGAATTTTAAAAGAAAAATTTCAAAGAATTTTGCAATTTTTATCTAAAAATAGTCATCCGCCTATCACACAAGTAAGTTCATTGGCCGGAGCGACCCAAAGCCCCAGATACAGCACCTGGTGGAAGTCGCGCATGTGCATTCGCCCTGTCCCAACAAAATGTTGTGCATCTGTACGCCTCTTACAGGTCTATCGCCTCATATTACCCTGAAAATCAACAAAATCAACTTTAACAAAGTCCGGGTAAATCTTAAATGAGCACACGCGTTTGTTCCAACTTTAACGCTGATAATATTGTTACGGGCAGATGATACAGGCGGCGTCTTCGATCGTGGACGCTGTCGGACGACTGATGCTGGCTGGCACTAGTACGTAACATAGTGAGCGAGGTAGGCACGTCTTGTTAGAAAGAAACGGCGATAGTGTTATCTCGCTCGCGTGAACACCAAATGTTACTTATGTAGGGTGCGTACTAGTGTCGGCCCCCATTTAGTAGAGCTATATACATATATGGGGTGAGCTGAATTTTCATTTTATTATTCAATATAGTTGCCTTCGAGGGCGATACAACCATTATAGCGGTCATACAATTTTTGTAGCCATATATGTATGTGTTATTATCACGCTAAAATTTTGCACCTAATTTCATGCGGACGAAGTTGAGGGCACAGCTTGTTTTAAAGGACATACGAACCTCTGTTCCTAAGGTAGACAACTTAATACCTGTGTTACAGGTAGGAGCCGCCTGTTATACACAAATGTTTTTTTTTTTAGAAATATATAAATACATACATATCACCAAGGAGTTTCGAAAATGTGAGAACCTGTGTCAAAGACGGGGGGAGGAGTTAAACAACCGTAAATTTCATGTAATGCAAAAAAAAAAGTAAGCTAACCGCGTCGAATATAACCATTGATTTCTTAATTCCACGTCTTAAATCGAAAGCTGATAAGAAAATTCCTCATGATATTATTTATTTCTGTATGTTATAATTAATTATGCACAAGTTGTATGGAGAGGACTATTAATGACTCAATAAGGCTGCAAAAATGTAGGCACAGACGAGCAGTTTGGTTTCCGCGTAAACCACTCGTGACCTATCTGAGATAAACATATCCTTCATACACTATATACGTGTAACTCTAATGGTTTTCGCAGCGCACGCCAGACTAACGCACAGAGGGCAGGATTTTCTCCTACTTACTTGACATTTATCGTTAAATTTGGGATAATTCACACAATGTCTTTGTAATTTATAGACTACGTGTTATTCTGATGTATAAACGATATTATTGTAAAGTTTTATTCAAATCCATCCATTCATCCATCCATCCATCCATCCATCCGTCCGTCCGTCCGTCCGTCCGTCCGTCCGTCCGTCCGTCCGTCCGCCGCCTTCCACTCTGGGGATTGTGGGTTCGAGTCTTGCCTCGAGTTTGGGTGCAATATTTATAGGTATGTATTTTTTAATTATTTATTTTATTTTTATTTTATTTATTTAAGGATGTATGTATGTGTGTGTGTTATTTATTTAATGATGTATGTATTTATACAAACATAAATATTTTTGTACAATAGGTGTCTGTTACCTATAACACAGGCATTAAGTTGTCTACCTTAGGAACAGACGGTAATATAGAAATAGTTATACATATAGAATATTTTTCATCGGAAATATTTAGATTTGTTTTAGTTACTGTGATTTATGTTGTGGAAAGGGATTTTTGTAGAGTTCCTTTGTAAAGAGATTTATGTAGAGTGTCTTTGGTAAGGGAATTATGTAGAGTTTCCTTCGGTTTGAGACATAATCATGCTAGTATAGTATAATATAGCTAGTATAGCTATATTATTTCTTTTTCTCCCTAGCGTTATCCCGGTTTCGTACCAGGGTCTCGTGTGCTGTCTGACGTCATCCCCGGAACCCCACAATCTCACTCAGTGTCATTAATCAGGGCCTACTGTTTTATGTGCCTTCCATAACGCGGAGGGGGCATGGAGCCTTAGATAGAGAATTCCCAATTTCACAGTAGAACGTTACAAAAATTTTATTTGAAATAAAATCTTCATTATATAACACAGTTGCGTATACATTTATGTGTGTTGTGTACACATTTGTGTATATATTCAATAATGACGAATATATTGTTGTATACAATAATATATTAAAAAGTGACTGTTGTATTACAATTTAGTTGTTGTACTCCATTGTTAAGTAAAAAATCTCCTACCATTTAAGGGTTTCTGTATGAAATCTCTTTTAAGAGATAAGGCATCCTTTGTTCACAAAATTTTTTCGTTTAACATATTTCAGAAGGTGAAACACTTGATTCAATAACATGTACAATAGCCTAAAGGAGAAAATGCGTCTTACCGCATATAAAATTATTATATACAAGACTATACATGTATATACAAATTAATAAATTATCTTCCTCCCAGCGTTATTAGTATTTTTTTATGTAACAAGGGACAGACGATTAGGCGGTTCACGTAAGTGACTACCGACGCCCATCAGAAGGCTAGCAGATGCGTTGCCGAACTTTAATGACGAGTTCAGACCCATGTCTACTTATTTATTTCCCAAATTTCTGTCCTACAATATATCAAAAACCTGAAAAAACTTCAAGCAAAATCGGCTTATCCCTAATTATTGTAGCCAGGCGCAGATGACGTTGCTGAAATTGTTTTCGGATAAAATATGCATAGGGTTTTAAATGTACTTTAATATTTTATGCACATTAATATAATATTTGTGATTTTACAACCCCCTTTTATTTTCGTACTGTTTGTCTCTTGCTACTTTTGCGCTGATGACCTCATAAAATATATTTCTACGATAGGCCACAGCCATGGGTAATACCATGTACTATTCCGGGAATGACACTGAGGAAAAACCACGTCGGACGGCTTAATATCTCATGACAATTCTTGGTTCGAGGTGCTGGCCCAAAAAAGCGGAAACAAAGGCACGCTAGAACTAACACAGCAGCATCTCCCTCGAATAAAATAAGCCTCATATGTGAGAGCTATGGTCGAAAATGCGGATCCAGAATTGGTTTATATAGCCACAAACGCATGTGCCAAAATAATCCACACGTCGTTTGAATCATCTGTCATAGATGTTGTAGTGTAGGCCAAGGATGATGATGACTTCAAAGAAGGGAATTTAGGGTTACAACAACTTACGGCCCGGGTGCCACACACGGTCGAAGGCCTTCTCGATGTCAAGAAATACCCCAACCGTGCAGTTACCCAGGTTATCCTGAAATGTTCTGTTTATGTTCCAAGGGGTTCGTGGGTTTGAAAAGAAAATTGGTCTGAGTAGAGGGCACTGCTATCGGTATGTAACCTAAACTTGATAATTGATATATTATGTTTAAATATAACTTAAAAACAGCTGGGTCGATTAAAATTCTGTCTGTTTTGTTTTATTTGCATCGCATATTATATAACCTTTTTTATACTGCATACTTTTTTATTAAAAAAATAATTTGACGTCCTCCATTGGTTGCACTCATCAATTAATCACAAAAATATTCACTCCTTAAATTAAAATCAAAAGACTATTTACATAAACATATAAATAATGGTTCCCATGTCTGGAGGAATCAAATGGGAAAAAACTACTCAATGCAGGCCGGCTCATAATATAATGTCATCGGATTTTCCAAAGTACAATCCCCAGCCTTGGAAATTTATGGTAAGTCTTTTAAAAAACTGGAACTGAAAAATATTTTTCCCAGAATTTTGGTAAATTCGTTTGCACCTTTTAATATATATTTTTTTTTACCAAACTTTTTCTGTTATTGCCGCGATAAAAGTAGTCTAGAGGTTGTCCTAAAAATTCTACCGTAAGTGAAATTCCCATCAAAATCTCAATCAATCTGTCTGCAGATTGCCTTCACGTAATGACGTGTATAGCCGTTCATTCTATGCATACGTTTTATTGTTATTTTAGATACTAATTTATGTGTGTAATTTTATTGTAAATTGTGTTCTTAGAATGAATAAATGCCTATGAGTATGTGAGTCTAATCCTGTATGTGGAGCAGAACAAAAAAATTATATTTTCCGAATAGTTGATAATTAAGAGTGCAGATGCTGTTAATCTTTAGTTATTTATATTTTCTATAGACATAAAATTTTTAGGAGGGCCCTTCGCGAATACAGTGGCTTTTGTCATATGAATATCAAAGAATGTGGTTAATAGAGAGGGAGGCTTGGAAAAAGCGAATGTATCCTGAAAATACAACCGTAAATGTCGATATTGTTAAGCGCTATGTTTTAACTTTTAAAACAAACCACCAACCACCCAAGGAGGAGAAGAAGAAGCCTTTTAAAATGAAAAAGTAATTACTTTACATATAATTTAATTTGCCGTTTAGATTTATTTATTTATATATATATTTAAATTCTAGATTCGAAGGAATACGAAGTAAAACTACTAATAGACGACCACCGGATGATAAAACAATGGCATTCAACAAAAAAAAGGAAACTGACGCGTCGGAACCTAAAGAATAATAGGGAAATGTCCGCATTTCGTTAATTGATTTTGAGATATACCTATTGTTTAATATATAATTAATTTTGTAATTATTTTTTTTGTTACTAAACTTGTGTTTTTGTAACTAAATTTTCTATTCTATAAGATGTGTTCTATATTTAACTTAATAAAATACTTGTATTTTTAAAATTTAATAAAAATATTTTATGCACAATATTGAACCTTTTTTGTAAGAGACATTAACAGGTATGAATGGCGGCAAATGTTTTTTTATGTTACAAGGGGCAAACGAGCAGGCGATAAGTGACTATGGACGCCCATGGACATATGCACCACCAGGAAGCTAGCAGATGCGTTGCCGGCCTTGATGAATGACGAGATTAGGCTACCGGGAAATCTCACAAATCGAACGAAACGCGACAAACAATACCCTCACTTGATATAAAATCTATACACTGCACCAAATTTCATGCAGTTCTGGTCAGTATTGTAGGAGGTAGACATGCGAAACTATAAGGGTTCATTGTAGGACAACAGAACCCTAAAAAGTCAGGTGCTTCGATATCATAGACAGAATCTTAAGTTAAATTTTTATGTCATGCACATCTTGAATAAATACGTTTTTTTTTAGTTTCAGTCCAAAACACTTGGGAATATAATTGTAATGCTTAATGTAACACAATTTTTATTTACTTTAACCTTTATTTATTCAAAAAAATTACAATAATAAGGTCGAAATGACGAAATCAATACTACATTAATACAATGTAATACACCAAGTTTATATTTAAAGATTCATGTGGATAATTTTAAAACATATTTCATTTTTACGATAAAATTACTTAAGACATAGAGTTAGTAAATTTTTTATATTAGGGAAATAAAGCCACAAACATTTTTTCAAATCAGTCTAGAATATTATAATTATTTAATTTTAAATTAATTAAATGAGTATCATAGTTATTATGTAATATTACTAATTTACGTTAGCATGCTTGTATTTTTAAGTAGACAGTCACGTTTACACAGATAGAATTTAAATTTCGAGGTAAGGAGAAAGAAAAAAATCTACACATATTTTTTGGTTTATTTTGGTATTTTAGTGGGTGAGTGAAGATGATTCTTTGAAAGAAACCGTCTCGAACAACCTTATTTTCAATAAACATGGAATGGCAAATTTAGACCTCTATCAGTTTTCATTATTTAGGTTTACTTGTGATGTTGTAAGAAGTTAACATTTATAATTTATCCAAATTGGAAGCTGAACGCTGAGCCTGGGTATCCGCCAGCAGCGCTGAAGTCAAAGTGTTGGCCGCCACGGCTAAAGAATGTCTGGAAGGCCATGTTCGGATCGATATCTGAAAATAAGTAACAATAATAAAAAAAACATGTGACATTAGGTAATACATGTGTAGGATTTGTTCCAATGTTTTTTTTTTTCCGAATTCCGATGAGTTGCCGGGCATTTTGGTCGCTCACCTGACATGCCCGCACCGTCTTCGTCGAAGTCCTGACCGCGGTCGTAGCGCATGCGCTTCTTGGGGTCGCTGAGCACGCCGTAGGCCTCGCCCACCTCTTTAAAGCGGCGCTCCTGCTCCCGACGCTCGGTGTCAGTGGCGCTCGCGTGCCTGTCCGGGTGGTGCACTAGGGCACGCTTTCTGCAACAATAGTTGTTCACAACTCATTCATTTTATGAAAATTGTTGCGGACAGATGATACAAGAAGAGTGGCATAGCGACGTCTTTGACCGCGGACGTCGACGGCACAACTAAGTGGGACTATAAACCTTGATTTGTATGTTGCCATTAATTATTTACATTATAGTTATATATATCTACATATGTTTTGATTCCTTTTACGAATGCAGTAGTATGGGAAATAAGATATTAAAGGCCAAATCGATAATAAGGAAATTCTTTAATGGACTATGCATATCTATATAAAGATAGTGTAGTTATGATGTATTTAAAAAGTTGTCTGACAAATCCAATTTTGGAAAGAAGTCCGTAACGAAAAATGGATAAAAGAAAATGACATTGTTAAATCGAATTTTTTCATTGGCCATCGGTCATTTTTGGTACTTTCATACGATTTAGTTGACACCTACTGATGTGTTGTAGTCAGAAAAAATCTGTCCGTAGCGGAGATCTACTACCTATAATCTACATTCCTGCCTAATTTCATCTTTGTACGTCACACGATTTTCGAGATTTAATGATAGGTGACCTTGCGCTTTTATATATACACGTGGTATTTTGAAGGTCTCTCAATCGAGGCTCATATTGTAATCGTAAATATTTCCGGGATAAAAATAAAAGCTAAATTATCCTCCATACATATTTCCTCGTCTTTAAAATTGATAGTCATCTTATATCCCCCCTGGGTCATTTTGGCTGGGAACGTTCTTGACTCCAAGAACACAGCATAATTTATTAGCAGATCGTTTCTTTAAGCGGCTCAATTAGACGATCACCTGCCCCTTTCTGATCAACTATACAAGGTCTATGATCGAACCCTCTAGTATTAACATAGCAACTGACTTTATCTCCATTATCTCTTTTGATAACTAAACTCGTAATTCTCCTCTCCCTATTATTCTTATTCCCTATAGAGAACTCTATAAGTGGCCACTAAGACGCATTTTCTCTGCTCCTGTTACCTACCCTACCCAACGGCACGAACATTGCAGACCATTTAAAGTCGAAGGGGGGTGATGAGGGTGTTCAGACTTCAATGGTCTACCGTGTACGCATAGCGTGTATACTTTATAACACACGACACCACTCCCAAAACATGATTTACGCTTATATTGAGAGGAAAATGTCATATGAGACGTATGTACGTAAAGAATACATATGAGCGCTACAGTCTAGAATCTTACACTGTAACATTTATGCTGAGGCGTAGACTGTTTGACACAGTGACCCTAAATTAAGAATTATTTTTTTTTTACTATATTACTGCTCTGATTAATCGCATAAATGCAAAGTAATTAAGATTTTGCAAAATAACCTAAGATTCTATCAATGACAATCAATCTGTAGGCAAAAATTTTCTTGGGAAATTTTGTCTAGGGGAAGGTGAATAATTTTAGATATGGTCAGGGAAAATTTTGGACGAAGTAAGGTTAATACGAGCTTTTGTATCAGAATTTCCCACTGTTTGAAGACGACGTAACAATTGAGAAGATTCAGTTGACAGTATTGGATTAAAAAATTGTTCTTTGCCTCGAAAGGATAGATAAAAAAGTTCAAAATTCGGCGATTATATGGAGGTATTAAAATTATGAGTTAATAAACCTTTCGAGAATTAGCGTGACCTCAAAAAAGTAGTGACAAAAAGTTTTGCTATAGAACTTTTACTTATTGCGTGGGTAGCTAGGTATACACTTTAGGGGATAGTTTATTCCTTCAGAAAAACGCGATCAATGATAATATGTAATACAGAATGAAATAAAATATTTTTACCGTCAGCGGCTTCATTATAGTAAACCTGGATCCTTTCTAGCTGCAGCTCGCTGTCGCCGTGGTACCTCCCTGTGGGGTCGATACCATGCTCGTCGGATATTAATAAAATAACGCTATATATTGAAGCAGGGTTGGCTTTATCTTAGGGCAACCTGAGCGACCGCACCAAGCACCAAGTCAGCTAGGGGCGACACTTAATATGCGATTATTCTAAATATATGTTATATTCAAAAAAAAATTGGGCAAGAAAAGGGGGGTGCCATAGTTGGATCGCCCTCTATTTAAAATTTACCTCATGCCGGCTCTGTATGGAACTACATCTTTTCAAGAAACGATTTTGTTTTATTCAGATTTATCTTACTTAAGTATTATTTGAATATAAGTTATGCAAAAGCCTACTATTCGGTGAGGTAGGAGCTTTAGGGTTTTGCCTAAATAAAAACAATCCCCAAACCCTCCGTGACAGTAGTATCCGCATCTTTTCTCTTCTCCCCATCTACCTTTATAGCCTTTTACTCCATCCCTTTCCCTTACTCCTGTCTTTCTAATTAGAGGTAGCACCATGCTTGTTGCCGAATTGGGCCGGCGCGTCTAGGTACCAGTACCTCTTTCTTACATAAGATCGGCAATGCTGTCACGTCAAATGATAGCATTGTTGTCGTGTTTCGTTCGGTTTGTAAGACTTCCCGGTGGCCCAAACGGGCAATAAGAGTTTTTTTCGTATAGCCACAGAGTAATCGGTGAAAACAAAGGTCACCGTCTGCGCTGGCTCGGCCACATCCATAGGATGGGTGACGATCGCGGCGTCAAGAGATTATATCTGGGACAACCGATTGGTCGAGGACCAGTTGGGCGACCCAGATATCGCTGGCGTGACCTTGTAGAGTCAGATCTGCGCGATCTCCAGCAGGGCGACTGGCAAGAGACAGCGCAGGACCGAAACAAGTGGCGCGCATTCCTGTCGGAGGCTAAAACTCACTTTGGGTTTCTGAGCCGCTCCCACGACCCCAGAGCGGACGGCTTAGTTTTTTTAAATGATATTAGTAATATTTTTTATGCCGAAGCAAGGCATAGCTTCATTTAAATGATCATTTCAACGATCATGTAGTGTGGCCGGGGACTTTGTGTAGATGCGCAAAGTTTTATAGTACTTTGTAGTCTTCAAGGACAAAAATATACAAACACTTTGAGATATGTTTCCCCTCCCACGAAAAGCTTATATTTGAAGCTTGTGGTAGGCGTGGATGCAACATCGAAGTTTGAACCGGATACCTTGCGGATTTAACTTCATCCCTTCCCGTCTGCTGTGAATGTTTTTTTTTTTAAATTAGCCTATCACGTCGCACTGCTGGGCAAAGGCCTTTCCCCCTTAGGAGAGCCCGCAACAAACTCAGTCGGGTAATTTTTTGCTACCCTCTTCAAGTCGTCAGTAGTTCCTGAGATTGACGCGTTTAAGCAGACAAACAAATAAACTCTTCATCTGTATATATTATTACAGATATATATTATAGAATACTTTAAAAATGCTAAAAATGACTCTCGCAAGATCTGTAAAAAATCTAAGTGAATAAACTTATTTTGATTTGGTTTCATTATTGCCTCTATGCCTAGCAGAGTATAATGTCCTATCTATAACTATTCATAGGGCGCATATCGTCGTATGTAAAAGTCAACCGAATATCGTGTTTCCAGCCTAATATAAAATTTAAAGCAAATTTTGTTAGCAGATTTACATCACACTGACAGTTTTTCTACGAAGCCACGTCCCATTCATCATTCCGAAGCATATTTCGTGCAGCTTAAAAGCTCCGCTTAAAAGCGGATCAGAGACGTAATAAATTCTGATATAGTGAAATAGCTAAGCGACAATGTTAGTATATAATATACAAGAAAAATGAATGAATTCGTAAATTTATAGTGCGAATAATCATTGCAAAATTCTATCACTGTTAATATAACAGTCGATAAATGGGCTAGCCCATTTATCGAGGTGGGCTATAGCCTATAGGCTATATATCACCGCGCTAAAATTGAGTTTTTTTTACCTTAATTTACGCGGACGAAGCCACGGGCACAGCTAATGTGTAACATTCTCGTAATAATATATTAGACTAAGAGCTAAATTAACGGATAAAGACAGATAGTTGCAGATAGTTCAATAAATCATAATATAGACAATGTTTTTTGTAAGTTACTGCAAAAATCAAGTGATTAAACAGTTTAATTCGTTAAATAATTGAAGGATATGTAACAGCCTTTGGCAGGTTGAAATTTTGTTATGATATATTGGTTTCTTTCCGCAATAAATCCATTATATTGTATGTAATAGATAAATAATTAAATAACAATAAAATATACACACTCTTTTGTAAAGTACAACAGAAATCATTTGATTAAAAGCATTAATTCGTTAAATAATTGAAGGATATGTAACAGCCTTTGGCAGGTTGCCATTTTGTTTTGACATATGGGTTTCATCAGACAATAAATCCATTATATTGTATATAATAGACAAATAATAAAACATACACACTCTTTTGTAAACTACAACAGAAATCAAGTGATTAAACAGTTTAATTCGTTAATAATTGAAGGATATGTAACAGCCTTTGGCAGGTTGAAATTTTGTTATGATATATTGGTTTCTTTCCACAATTAATTCATTATAATTTATGAAATAGATAAATAATAAAAGAACAATAAAATATACACACTCATTTGTAAACTACTACAGAAATCATTTGATTAAAAGCATTAATTCGTTAAATAATTGAGGGAGATGTGACAGTCGTTGGCAGGTTGCCATTTTGTTTTGACATATGGATTTCATCCGACAATCAATCCACTATATTGTATATAATAGACAAATAATAAAATATACACACTCTTTTGTAAACTACTACAGAAATCATTTGATTAAAAGCATTAATTCGTTAAATAATTGAGGGAGATGTGACAGTCGTTGGCAGGTTGCCATTTTGTTTTGACATATGGATTTCATCCGACAATCAATCCACTATATTGTATATAATAGACAAATAATAAAATATACACACTCTTTTGTAAATTACAACAGAAATCAAGTGATTAAACAGTTTAATTCATTAAATAATTGAAGGATATGTAACAGCCTTTGGCAGGTTGAAATTTTGTTATGATATATTGGTTTCTTTCCACAATTAATTCATTATAATTTATGAAATAGATAAATAATAAAAGAACAATAAAATATACACACACTTTTGTAAACTACAACAGAAATCAAGTGATTAAACAGTTTAATTCGTTAATAATTGAAGGATATGTAACAGTCTTTGGCAGGTTGCCATTTTGTTTTGACATATGGATTTCATCCGACAATCAATTCATTATATTGTATATAATAGACAAATAATAAAATATACACACTCTTTTGTAAACTACAACAGAAATCATTTGATTAAAAGCATTAATTCGTTAAATAATTGAGGGAGATGTGACATTCGTTGGCAGGCCGCCATTTTTTTATGATACATTGGTCTCATCCCGCGATAGATCCATTACGCGCTTTGATCTGCGATTATGGCGGGATAAATTTCGGCGAGCTTTCAACAGAGCTTTTAAGTTCAATCCAATTAGTGTCGTTTCATTTAACAAGCTGTTTCCCGCGACTTCGTCTGCCTATAAGTAGACTTATTAGAGCCCTTTTACCTCCTTAATTTACCCGATCGAAAAGTACGTTCTTAGCTGACGTTCACTTACGATAGACCGTCTCCTTGTAAATTTCATCTTTGTATGGCCCGCAGACTTCGAGATTTCGTGATAAGTGACCTTTGGCTTTGTTCATATATGTTTGCCATTTGGAAACTGTTGATTGTTTTAATTTATTTATTAACTTGAGGTTTAGGAGCTGTTATTCTTTTTATGTATGTGTTTAGTTTTGTTGCATGACAACATAGGTGTCCTTTACTTTTATTTTGCTCTATTATATATGTCTATATATATGTGTATATATAGGTTGACTGGTAAGACACATATGCTGGAGCCAGATATAGCTTCATTTGAATGATCATTTCAAAGATCATGTAGTGTGGCCGGGGACTTTGTGTGACTGTACAAAGGTTTGTAGTACTTTGTGGACTTCAAGGACAAAAATGTACACACACTTTGAGCTATGTCTGGCTCCGGTATTAGAATACTTAAGGGGGGTACTCGGTACTCGATTCTTTAGCAGATCCCCGTTTATCGTAAGTATCTCACCAGTCAACCTGTACATATGTATGTCGTGGCCATATCGTAAAATTGGCCGCATCATGAGATGCTTAAGAATTTCATGAAATGGCCGCATTTCATGAAATGTCTCACTGTCCATTGGACACATCATGACATGCCTTGATTATTAATAATAAATCGTTGTAAATCGTTTGGCATTGTGTGCGTGTGGTTTTATTTTAATGATTTGATGTATTGATAACGCATATTTTATAAAAATATTAGCATTGGCCCACCATCCTCTGTGTAAACTATAGTTGTGCCAAATTTCATACTCCTCAGTCCGCGCAGTTTTCAAAAAATGGTACTGAAAGCTTTTGCTTGTCTCATTAATATATAGATTGTGTCGGATTCGAATCTTGTAGTTGACAGTTTTGAGACTGCCCTTCCTACCACTGAGCTATCTATAGTCTCTTACATTCGAAAATTTAGTAATACGTTTCATGGTTTTTTTTTTTTTTTTTGTAACCGGTGGTGATGATTGTTAGGTGGCGTGATTAGTGTTAGCGGTGGTGGCGATTCTTAGCGATGGTGATGATTGTTAGCACTAGTAGTTATTAGTAGCTGTCGTGGTTATTAACTATAACCACGACAGCTACCAATAACTATACAGTTGTAGTAATTATTAGCGGTGGTGGTGATTGTTAGCGGTGGTGATGATGGTTAGCGATAGTGGTGATCGTTAGCGGATGTGATTATTGTTAGCTGCGGTTGTAATTGTTAGCGGTAGTGGTAGTTGTCGTTATATCTTGATCACTGTTCCCTTATTCCAACATGACCTTTCAACAAGGACCTTCGGGAATACTGCACTCATATCTCAAATGTCGGCTACGTATCAGCATATCTTCTGGTATTTGTGACAACTATTCATAGATTAGAGGTTGTTAGAGGATGTCATATCGGTCAGCATTTGGGTCAATCGCTTAAGCAGTTCTTACGGTATCTAACACAGGTTTTTCAAATATTCGACCTTCTCCGTAATTCCGGAGGCAAGTAAAACATTCCCAAAAAGGTCCCGATTTATGTCGCAAAGTGATATCTGATAGGTATGGTGTATTTGCTCAATGAACTCTCTACTTAAACAACCAAAACACCATCCGTCTGTGCTGCATTTCACACTGTTTGCTTTATATTTGAAGGGCTATTTGATATTTGGGTTGTGTAAAACTTTAGTAATTATTTTAGTTTAATGGAGTTCATAACGTGTTTTTAACAAGATGGTGTTAGTGAATTTAGCGAGGAGGTCGTGGCCTAATCAGTGATCGGCATTTGAGTCGATCGCTAGGTTAAATTGCTCTTGCTGCAACCGGGTGATAGATGGGTTACCCATTCTAGCACATCGGGGACCTTATATAGCGTATGTGTTCTGTGTGATTGACATGCTTACGCGATTGTCTCTGTATTTATTCTCTTATGAACAACTACCCTCTTCTAAGTATAAACTGTAGGTGATTTTATGAATACAAGAGATCGCCGTCTGGTCAAAATTCTAAAGGCTTAAATGTTTAGATTTATGTACCCTCTTTTTTTGTCGCTGGGAAATGCTTTTACGCACTACTACCTTTTACCTACCACTACCCCTTTCGCAAGATTTACGTACCCTAAGCCATGAAAAAAAGCTATGTACAAAATTTTTTGGTACGTTTTTGAAGTGTTTAGTGATTTCACTTCTGACGTTCTTCATAAATGTTTCCTTCATGGTCTGCACTGAAGGCCCACTGCGCCAACGGGCCAGCCAAATATAGACTTTACAGTACTTATGAACGTCATGTGTGTGTTTATTTTTTAAATCATAAATATAACATTTGGTGATAAAGTTTACGAATTAAAAGCTAAGCTTACAAGGGTTCCGACGCGCCCTGCACTGAGAAGAGCTCGTAACAACTCAGTTACAATCTCGAGTTGTAGGTTCGATTCTGGCCTAGTATCTGGATTTATTTTCTAGTCCTTCGTTCGCGTAGTGATCGATTAGTGATACCGAAGGTGTTTGCTTCACTTATTAATATATATATATATATATATATAAACTTTCTTTAAAGGTCTGAAACGCGTCTGCGAGCCTTCTGGTAGTGCAGATAGTCACTTAGAGGAACCGCCTCCCTAGTTGCTCCTTGTGATATAGTAATATAAAAAGACCAGTTGGCAGCTTCTGGCTTATAGGACTTGAGGGGGAGAAAAGTGTATCATCAAAGACCGGAAACGCATCTGTGAGCCTTCTGGTAGTGCAGTTATTCAGCACCTTTACCTTTTTTTTTTTTTATTGGAGATAGGCAAGCGCTTGACCGCAGTCAAACTCACACACACACACACACCTTTATTAAACTGAAGATCGTGATATCAATATTAATAATGAATTTATTATCGATATATCTACATTTGTGTTTAACATCGTTTTTTCTAAATACCCGACATAAATAATATGTCATGAAAAAAATAAATAAAAAAAAAACATTGGGTGTCTGTCACGTGATGGCGTCGAATGCTTAGGCGGAACGTGACACTTCTTCGAGCGTGCAGCCGGCGTTTAATCGGTTGCAATATCTGTAACCTCTCATTTCCGAGATGAATGATTTTTGTAATTTTATTTAGGACATTAAATGTAGCCTAATCACTAAGTTTGCGGTACGATGTCTTTTACACCCTGTATACCTTCTCATCAGATTAATTGTTAAACATACCATGGTTTAATTTACATTACGCATATTTGGTGAGCTCTTGTACTAATAGTATGTTTGGTGGCAATAAAAAAGGTGCTTGGATGCATAGCGCTGATTCGGTACGAGTGTTCAAATGGCGTAACTCGTAACTAGGTCTCGGCACGCGCTCGAATTACGAGAGAAGAGCTTAGATAACGACGAACGAACTCTAATGTAAAAAGTAAACTATATTTACATTAACTTTACTAATCTTATAAATATTTTTTCTCATGTCACAATGTTAGTTACCATACTTCTCCGAAACGTCTTGACCGATTTCTATGAGATTTTATACGCATATTCAGTAGGTCTGAGAATCGACTACTATTTATTTGTCATACTCTAATTGTATGAATGATTTTTCATACTCTAAGGTATTCTAAGTGTCTCACCAGTCACTTTGTATAAGGAGCCAACAGGCAACCAGTTCACTTGATAATTAAGGAAGTTTGAAAATTGGTAGCTTTATTTATATATTAGCGGACCCGGCAGACGCTGTCCTGATGTAAACTTCGGCTTATTTTTTATATCATAAAATAGCGCCATCTATTGGTCGATTACGCCACCGAGCGCTCAACGCCGGCCCGCTCTGCCTCCGTATTTTAAATCTGTGATACTCATTTTAATAATATGCTGCAAAGGGCAATATTGATTTGCATAAAATGTATAAAGTTTGTAGCGTATTTAGATGGATAAGGATTAATACGGTATTCTTTAAAATAGCTTTGTAAATACTTCATTGTTTCTTTGTAATATATCAAACATAAAAATGGTTCCTGTGGGTTATACTTAGGTGATAGACATATGCCATTGCGGAGTTTATTATAGATCTTTTTACAATGTACAATTCCGTAGTACATTATTCTGTTCTATCTCGTAAGGTTTAGTCGTATAATACGTTTTTTACGACATCTAGTTACAAATCATTCAAATTCTTGACTTTCATCTTCTATAGCATAAATTTATTATATACCTTCTCCTTGAATCGCTTTGCTTATTGGTGAAAACCGCATTAAAATCCGTTGCGTAAAATAAAACAAAATCTGATACGCGATAAAGGTATTTGTTATATAACTTTAATTGTAGACAATAAACTTACTACATAAACAGAAAAAGAAAATCGACGGACGGTGGGAGGAACAGATCAAGCGAATTACAGAACCGTAAAAGTACACTTCTTTTTGTCAAAGCTGGACCAAATTGAAATGGGGCAATACGGGAAGCATCAGCTTTCAAATAAAGCAATAAAAGTATCATCAAAATCGGTTCACCCAGTCGAAAGTTCTAAGGCAACTTTTAAATGCAGTCGAATTGAGAACCTCCTTTTAGAAGTCTGTTGAAAAAGGTTTTATACTTGATTTTAATCCAAGTTAAAGTATGTTATATTATCTTAGGGCTTAATATAAATGGACGTCACGATGGGATAAGAAGGATTGATAAGTCTTATCATAATAGAGATAATAAGTAATATAAAAGAGAAAGTACGACAGTGATTCATGGCGAAATGAACGTTTGAACGCGGACGATCCCGGCTGTGCGTATAATTAGAAAGTAGGACAGGATGTCTATCTAGGCATAGCTGCGAGTCTAGCCCGCACCGACTTGTTTAATGGGGTTTGCTTGTAACAAACACTTCTATTATTGTCTTCAACGAGGAAATGTTTAACTACGCTAGTTTAATATGCTGCACAGTTTTGACTCTTGCAGGTTTTATATATTCTAATGCCGAAGCCAGACACAGCTCAAAGTATTTGTACATTTTTGTCCTTGAAGTCTACAAAGTACTACAAAACTTTGTGAAGTTACACAAACCCCTCGGCCACATTACATGATCATTGCAATGATCATTTAAATGAAGCTATGTCTGGCTCCGGCATAATGATAATTCAAATGAAGTCTGGCTCCAGCTTAAGTACTATTTATTACTCTTTAACAGTTAAGTAAAATGAAACAAAATAATATATACACACTCTTTGACTTTTGCAGTTTTTTACTCTATTCCTCTTTACTCTTTGATAGGTAAATAACATTATTTTTGTTCTGTGTATTATCAAGAAAACTATGAATGAAGTAGTCAAACTTATATTTATCGAAACTTACGCAGCCGAAGTGAAGATTAAGGTGTAATTAAAAAAAAAAGAAACAACCATTCACCAATATTAGCTTACGTTCATTCATAATATTACTCAAACGCGTGACACGGTTTTCTCGCTGACTCACACGCGCCACGCTCGGAAACATCGCTAATTAAAAAGTTACATCAAAACGGATGCAGTACGCGTGTTTTGAATAAAGATTTTCGCTTCGTGAGAATGGAAATGATCAGAGGAGTTTTTGTCTTGCATTGTACAATGAGTTTTGCCTTGAACTAAATTTATTAAAGGCCTAGACGCGGAACTTATTTTGTTATACAAAAATAGTAGATTTTTTTTATATTACAGGGGATAAATGGGCAAGCGACTTGTTTAAGTGACTACCGACGCCCATGGATATCTGCACCATGAAAAGATTGGCAAATGAGTTGCTGTTGCTGTTTTGTCGAAGATCAACGATCTAATGATCTTCGCAATCTTTTTGCCAACGCTGACTGATTCGACTCAGGGACCTTTAAAATTACAGCATACTAATTTTTCGAAGGTCAGCACCGCTCCTATGAATCTTTTGGTAATGCAGTCCATGAAAATTGGTCTACTTTTTTAAAGGCCTCTCCACTACTGGAGGTTAGCAGTTAGCTTTATAAATCCTTCTTTCACTCTGGTTAACTGAAAGAACTCATGGACAATCATTATACCTTCGTCGAATGATCTTAAAGACAGTCATAATACCGGCCCTTTCCTTTACGTAGTCAAGACTTTTTTTTTTTTTTTTTCGCCCTGCCACGGTCTCTCTCCCATAAATGTTTCCCATGATAATTGTCTACAGCAGATGATACCTATTGTATCGTTTAAGACATATACCGATATGCCCCAGGATAGATAGTTTAAGCTGATTAATGGTCCTCGCAAGCACCGTACGCTTTTGCATTCTAGCTAGGACATCGGCATTGGATATGCGTTCCAGTTATATAAAGAATCCTTTGATAAGCCAACATTTCGAAGGCTATAAGTTGGTATTCACTTATTGTCAACTAAAGAGCCTGACCATATATCATTTTAAAAATTGCTTGTGTTTAGAGTAGGTATACCAGCGGCGTCGGATACCTTCCACCGTTAAATTATAAAGGCTCTAAAATATACTAGATTATGGCATAGGACTATTGAAAATAAGCTATTGATGGATATGGGACAGTGATTTTGTAAGGCATATGTGGGAGTGTTTGACGTGGTCGTAGTTTAATCTGTGTCCGGCATTTGGGTCGATCGCTAGGTTAAATACCTGTTACCGCAAACAAGTGATAGATGGATCCATCATCATTCTAACACTGGTTTTGAAACATCCGACCTTCTCCGTTTTCCTTGTAAAGAAAAAAGATGGTAGCGATAGAATGTGTGTTGACTTTCGGGCACTAAACGCCAATACGGTCAAGGATCAGGTGATAGATGGGTGACCTATTCTAATACTGGTTTTTAAACATCCGTCCTTCTCCGTGCTGCGGAAGCCACGTAAAACTGTGGGTTCCGATTACCTTCACTAATGTTAGTCGTGAAATTGTAGAGATCGTGAGGATACGCGAGATGATGTCAGATGGTCATCTTAACTCGCCCCACAGCCACATTCTTAATAATCCGCAACTTAAGTGGACTCTGGTATTAGACCGGGATAACCCTAGGAAGGAGTAAAATAAAGTTTCTTACAGATTTGAAACCTTTTATACTTGCGTGTAAAAAATAAAAGATTAACATAGCCAAGAACCCAATTGTAATTTCATATAGCATATGCAGCGAAATGTAGGTGAAAACGGTCATAAATATAGCTGGTGATATTTACTAGGTTCATATTACTGGTAACATTTAGTACGTTTATTATTATTGTAAAAGTGTATCGAATACACTACACTACACTACTTTTGATTTCTCTGCTGGCTCTTTGATATAGTGTGATTGCAGTCAAGCGCTAGCCTATCCATACATAAAAAAATGCTAAGGATGATTTCACTTGTTTATGGCGAATTATTATTTTAATGGAAATTATTTTTGCCGCAGTATGGAAAGTAACAACTGTGGCCCAGCGTGACAGTTGTCGCGGTGATACGAATCTATTAAGTAGTTTTACTAATTTTTACTCTTTGGTTTTCTTGCCTACCTTCAGGTCAACGGGATTTTTTTTAATTATAATGTTCAAGATACAGCTCTTTGGTCTTCTCAGAACAGGACGTGAGAAATCATATTATGTTATATTGTGTTTTCCGTGTTTCGGAAAACACGTTAAACAGTTGGCCCAGATAAAGATTAAGTCACAGAGTGATACAAGTCGTGAAATTGTAGAGATGGTCAGCTCTTTAAAGAGTTCCTGATTTCATAGCATTTTCATTACATAAATGCTGTAAAATATCTGATGAATCTTCTTCTACTATCTAGCGTTATTCCACTTCAGTACCAGGGTCCGCTTTAATTGCAGAGGATGTGGCTTTGGAGCGAGTTAAGATGACCGATTGCCACCTGACGTTATCTCCGGAACCACCATAGTTTCTACCATCTCACGGCTAATATCACTCAGTGACATTTACCGGGACCCACAGATTTACGTGCCTTTCGAAACACAGACGAGGCCGGATATTAGAAAATCAGCATCGCGCGGCCGTCCCGGACAACTCTAGCTAGCCCGGACTGACGATCCTCCTTTGCGGCGGTCGAGCAGAACCTTCGCTTCTGTCTAATCATCCCTTGCTGAAAACCTTTAACACTCATAGCTCCAGTCGTTCTCTAGGCATGTCTTGACTAAGAAAAGACAAACATAGGCTTATCAGTGCAACCAGCAACCAGCAGTTTGAGGAGGTCGTGGCCTAATCAGTGGTCGGCATTTGAGTCGATCACTAAGTTAAGTTGCTCTGGCATATTGTTCACAACATATCTAAAAAACGCCATGTGATGAACCATTTACCCGCGAGTTGTACACCAAACCAGTTTTAATACTGTTTCCATTGGTACACTAAAAACTACATATTGCAAAAAAGGAATGCTTTTTTCCTTCTTTCTTTTTACTTTGTAGCTTAATTTAGCATTTATTTCTTACGAGACATTACAAACAGCTCAGGATAATATAATAATAGTAGATAATAAAATACTAGAGGAGGTCGTGGTGCAATCAGTGGTCGGCATTTGAGTAGATCGCTAAGCTAAGGTGCTCTGGGTGCGACCGGTTGATAGGTGGGTGACCGATTCTAGCGCGAATACTACTGTCACGGACGGTATAAAGGGAGTGACAATAGCAGCTAGGGTACCCGTAGTGGATCTAACCAGTTATCGGTACATGAATAAATTCTGCTTACCAACTTAAGACACTGTTCCTTAGAGCCTAGCCAAAACCTTGACCCGTCGAATATGCCAGACTGATATCGCCCTGAAGCATCCACAGCTGAAAGTTTGTAATAATATTAATGTATAGTCGACCCATTTTGGATGACAGTTCCTAGTAAAGGAAAATTTTGGTTATTGTTAGATATTAACGTATATAAAATAACGAGCACCGTCCCCATTTACGCTCACGCCTGTTAAACGGAGCTTCACGGCACTAATTCGGAGCCGCCACAACAAACAGACTTACCAATATGGGACAGACAGACGCATTTTAACGCATTATTGTAACTATACCCCCCTTGTACTTGTATCCCCCAGCTAGCGTCGCATAACCCGGAACTGATATATTAGTTCTGGTTATCTAAAGGGCATAACACTAGCCGTAATTATAATATCGGAAATCCAATCAAGCGAGAAATAACCACACGCGACCTCGATAGCTAGGGTTGTCACGTGGCTCTATGGTCGTATAGGAAATGCGACATAAATGGTCATATCTTTTGATTGCGTATATTTAAAGAATTGTTATTTTCACTGCTTCAGGGGATTACTTACCTCAGTATTTGGTATTAATTTCAACTTTATACCTGTTCATGTTTCTGAGAAAAAGGGTATTGTCAGACAGACACACAGATAGACAAGCAGACACTGTTGCAACCATAAATTTACAATTTTCGGATTTTGTCTTTTACTTGTGCTATAAGGTGTAGCTGCTTGCCAAATTTCATGAGTCTAGGTCGACGGGAAGTACCCTATAGGTTTTGGGAGTGGAACTGTGGTCCAAAACGAATTTTACCCTTCGACCCTAAGTTTTTTTTAAATATATATAACAAGGGGCAAACGAGCAGGCGGTTCACCTAAGTGACTACCGACGCTCATAAACGTACCGAAGCTCCTGTTAAAACCTTTTTTATATCTAAACTAGCTGTGCCCGCAACTTCGTCCGCGTAAAATTAGGTAAAAAAATAAGATTCAATTTTAGCGTGATGATAAATTTTCAAATCGGACCAATAGTTCATGGGAGGAGGTGGTGGCCTAATCAGTGGCTTTTTTTTTTGTTACAAGGCACTAGTAGGATCATACCAGATTTGGCTAGGCAAGGGAGGGAACACTGGCAGTGAAGGTGAGTGTTAGTGATCACTATAAAGAGCGCGCTCCTAAACATACACCTGGGTCACAAGTCCCGGGCACTGCTATCGTTCCTACCTCTGCAACGCGATGGACCCGGCACCCACACGGTGAATCCATGGAATGCTAAGAAATTCGTCTCTTTGTCTACTATCAGGTGAGATCACCTGATAGTAGAAATTACACCACAAACATGTAGATTTCGAATTACTTAGCATTCCATGTCTTCACTGTACAGGTGCATAGTCCATAGCATTGCAGTGAAGGGAACCATAGCAGTACCCAGGATTAGTGACCCATGTGTAGGTTTAAAAACACTCTTTGTGCTACACATCTTTTGAAAGATGATACAGAAACTGTTTGCGTCACATATTAATATATTAATTAATTATTAATTGCATTTCACAATACTAAATAGGAATTGAAGAAACATTATAGTATCCTAAAGCTCTACTGAAGTAGCTGAGCAATTACTGTTACTATCCATCGTATAGTAAAGTAACTATATAGGTTAGGTTTTGTCTTAAATTTCATAACATTTAAGAATTGTTCTCATCTGAGCTTATTATTATTTATAAAAGCTATTTTTATACTCACTAGAGCAATGTAGCTTGACCGGAGGCAGGGATAGTTCCTTAGCTATATCAGTATTCTTTAATTTCAATGCTTCATCTACTGTTTTGCCTTTCACCCATTCGGTAGCAAGAGAGCTAGAAGCAATTGCAGAGCCACAGCCGAATGTTTTAAATTTTGCATCGATTATTTTTCCATTTTCATCAACCTTAATCTGTAATTTCATCACGTCACCGCATGCTGGGGCTCCAACTAAGCCTGTGCCTACATTTTTATCCTTCTTGTCGAGTGATCCAACGTTGCGAGGATTTTCATAATGGTCGATGACCTGATAATAAACTTGCAGTTAGGGACACATGTAATCACGTAATATCAGAAAAATCGATAAACCTTGACATTGCACATGCAAAGCAAACTTACATTAGCATGATACGACGCAGTTTGAACGACCTGTAGACCGGCCCGATTTCCCAAACACAAACATCTGCATACATTCGGAAGTAAAAACGCCATATTGCAAGAACTTTATTAATTTTATCTTTCGCTATTTACGTCAGTATCCAGTACGAAATTGCTAATAGAATGCTTAAAATTTCTGATTTCTTCCCGGACTCGAAAGTTGTCAAATTCTGCAATTGTCACTTGACTTAACAAGTTGACTATAGCGAAGCAAACTTGCCAGAACATAGGAAAAGTAATCAATATTTTTTTTCATAGCTGTCTTCTTAAATGTAAAATTGTAAAGACCACTCTGATTTTTTTATACTGTGGCACATTTTAGCCTTAAATGTTTGAATACTTGTTTGATCTGTGTAATTGGCGCAGGAGTATGAACTGAATGTCCCGTGACACATAATGATAAAACAATATTATATTACATTATTTATTACAGCATGTGGTATAATAATATAATATGTACTTTATTGAAGTTATCATTCGCACCAAATAACCATGCGCTATAGTACTTACATAAAGTACACACGCTTTTCCAGCACTGGTCTTTGATTTACCTGACTGAATACAGGAAAAATAAATAACTTATTTGCCATCTCTTTTATTATTATATTGGAATGTTTAGTATTTAAATAAATTCGTTTTATTCTAAGATGTATATATTTAAATAATTTGTTTTTTATTTCGCTTAACTTCTATTAAATAAGGTGAACATAATTAAAAAATATATAATAACAACAGTATATTAAAAAAGATTTTTTTTACACTTCTAAATCAGAATAATATAAAATCTATTTTAGTATTAACACTCTTAGCGGACCTCGTAAACGCTCTATACTTAATAAAAAGTTTCAGTTTTTATCAATAACATGACAATTGGTTTTAGAGTGTTTTCTAAGTTTGTTGTGCCGACCTTTGGCACTTATTTACTCCTAGCGAGAACGCAATTTAGTACTGTGTAAGTATAAATTTGAAAAGATAGTATCTTAATAGATTCGCTTTTTAAACTATTGCATAATGATTATTATGTTGGTAACCGGCATGTCATTCTTTTATTTACCCTCAAACAAGAAATTTTGATGCTATTAGAGGGCATTTGAAGTTAGTCGAATATAAGAAAATAATCTTTAAGGTTTATTTATAACTTCTGTTCTAGAAAAATGGCTGATAATCCTGATTACAAAACTGCAACCAGCATCCACGAATTCACAGTGAAGAATTTAAAAGGGGAAGACGTTAAATTGGATATTTATAAAGGTCATGTCTGCATCATCGTGAATGTCGCTTCTCAGTGCGGCCTGACTGCCAACAATTACAAACAACTAAACGAATTGTATGACCAGTATTCTGAAACCAGAGGTAAAAATATTACACAACTAGCTGTAACCGTCAACTTCGTCCGCGTGAATTCATAATTTAAATTTCAGGGTTTTTAATTTTTGTGAAACCCTAAAGATGTGTTGCCTGTGTTATTCCTTGTAAAATATCAGCTATCTACCATTGAAAGTACAGTATAGAGAGGCTTCTAGATCCACATCCGAAAGTATCTTGTATTCATTGGCAGATTTAATCAAGTAGTTTTTCATATATGTCATGTAGTTCTCCAAATTAATATCTGATTCAATTGATTTGATAATTTACTTGTTTTTTGCAGGCTTGAGGATCTTAGCATTCCCCTGTAACCAGTTTGCTGGTCAGGAACCAGGCAATTCAGAAGACATAGTTTGTTTTGCAAGTGAAAGAAAAGTGAAATTTGATATGTTTGAGAAAATTGATGTTAATGGTGATTCTGCACATCCACTGTGGAAATTCTTGAAGGTAATATTTGTATTGAAAATATATTATTTTAGTTTTTAATAACTTCTTAATAACTAAAAATGTCAAAATGGTAGAAATTTGAAATGGATTGGAAGTATAAAAGAATCCTACATACCAATTGACTGATATAATCTCAAATCTAGGTACAGCATTGTCATAATACTGACCTGAAAACTACCATCTTCTACGCTTCTCGATTTCTTGGTTGCCTTAGTCTGCGTCAGAATACTGGGAATCGACATATCGAGCGACGTTCAGTTTCGCGGTTACTTGACGTCCTTAACGAGGCGAAGTAATACTTCGTGCCGGTCCATCGCTTGCAACAATATCACCTCGATCCATTTGACCGCAACGTAGATCGGCACGAACCGTCAGTGACCTAGCTCTTTATGTTCGACTCGATCACTGGCATTGTGGAGAGATGTAGGTTCGCTCTACATCTTTTACCGTCTGTATCATGGTGAGTATTCAGAGTTCTAGTGGTATTCTGTATATAGGCTATCATCACGCTAAAATTAAATCAATTTTTTTTTCCTGATTTTACGCGGACGACCTCGCGGGCATAGCGGACTATATCATAAAATCATTTGATTATGCAATACCAGTTCGCGAATTAATATTTATAAAGATTTTTCAAGGATAGATAACAGTCCTCGAAAATTTCATTAGAATTTAATGAAATTCTTCCACTTCTTAAAAAATCTAAAAATTTAACCTTCACACCAATTTCCAATATTTTGTATTACCTCAAGTCTTTTTCATTCTAATATTATCCGGGTTTAGTACAGTATAGGGCCCCTTGTAATATTAAAAACACTTGACTGCAGATATTCCTATGAGGTGGTCGAGCATGCAAATATCAATTACCAAAGATTTTACACAAAGTAGTAAGTTAGGTCTCATGTATAAATAATCCGAAAAATGTAACAAACTTACTTCCATAAGCACTTAGTCTGGACACAACAGTTTTTGCTTTGGCAATGTTTTCTGGGGATGCGATTGCTGGTGGCACTAGTGTGTTGCGTTCCGAATCATAATGAGAGGTGATCCCCCAGTGAGGATGGCGAGAAGAACTATCTGCTTCTGATAGCGTTTCACATGCGGTTGTAGCAATCTCCCGACTTGCGTCCACTATACCAACGACGCCGACGACGCAGTTGGTCGCTTCGTAAAAAAAAGACTGTCGCGAACGAGCATACCTTGGTGGAATATAACCATAAAGCGGCCCTCTACCACCGTGACACCATCTCATTGCGCAAATGGCCGCCCCGAAGAAGAAGCCCGATCCGGAAAACAAAAAATCCCATCATAGATCATATTCCTAGCAAAGTTTTTTGGTCCACTTCCCGTCTTTGTCTGTCTATAAATGTTAAAAAAGTGGAACATTATGTAGAGAGACAATTGAGCTAAAAGGCCTATATATTCTATGCATTCAATAATAGTGCATCTCTGTTAATTGTTGACATTTTTTGCACATATATATGTATGTTCATGTATGTCAGAAAAAGAGTACCTTTTAATCTTACTTTAAATTTAATTTTTTAATTAATAGTAAATTTTATTTACTCTTTAAAGTAAAATAAACAAAAGTAAAAATCAATCTGAAGGGTTGCCAACTCCACTATCGCCTAAGTGATACGAATACTCACTTCTCAAAGGCTTCTAGGGTTAGTAGAAGATTTGCTTAATGAGTTTTTAGCATGTTCTATCAACATGGAAAATGTCAAGTCTTTACGTCTAATAGTTCAAAAATTCAATGAGGCGGGACCACCTTGGACCTAGGGAGGAAAGACTTTAAGGGGTTCTTGTTGAATTACGGAGCCCTAAAGATACTAGGTATCCTGTTAACACTCCTACTAAGCGTAAAGCATCACTCAGGAGTAGTTGCGACAATATGCCAGGTCGGAAATTTAAACCGGATTCTTAACGATAAAAATCCACCCTTTCTATCATTAGGCTATTCAGGCTTTCAGATTTAAATAAAAATTAAAAAAATATATATCCCTTATGCGATTTAAGCACCATTGACTGATTCCAATTGAAAACGTTTCGTTTTTTCGTTCGCTTTGTGAGATTTTCCGGTGGTCTAAACTCGTCATTAAATGCCGGCAACGCATCTGCTTGCCTCCTGATAGTGCAGATGTCCTTGGGCGTCAGTAGGCAATTATTTGCCTACTGCCCGCTCGTTTGACCCTTTGTGACATAAAATTAAAAAAATATATATCCCTTATGCGATTTAAGCACCATTGACTGATTCCAATTGAAAACGTTTCGTTTTTTCAAAGAGGTTACTCATGCCTCAAAGACCAGATATGCATCGGCAAGCCTTCTGGATTGCACATGTTTATAGACATCTATAGTCACTTAGATGAACCGCCTGCCCGTGTGCCCCATGTGTTATATAAAAAATACCTCTACTATTATATAATACTAAGGTTTAATATTTATTAATAATATATTTATATATAGAACTATATGACATACGGATGTCTGTTCTTAAGGTAGACAACTTAATGCCTTTGTTATAGGTAACAGACGCCTGTCATTCATAAATATTTTTTTAGGAATATATAAATACACCGTGAACTGTGTCGTGAATTCGCGGCGTAGATTCACGGCAATAATGTGGAGTTACGTCATTCGAATGCGCTGATAATAGGAGCAATGTCATTAGCAACTTGAATTTAGAGTCAATTTTAATCGTTAGATTTTAAAAATGCTATAAAACGTTAATTTCTGAAGAAATATTACATTTTTTGATTATAGAGATGAGATGAGATACTTGAGCCTCACCATGCCTATTCTAGTTTTTTTTTCATAAAACATGGTGGCCTCCTATAGTAAATATAGTCCCTAAGTTGCATTGGTTTCCAAACATCATCTAACACTCTCCCTGAAAGAATTTTTCAAACCGGACCATAAGTCCCTGAGGATAGCGCATTCATGCAGAGAAACAAACAAACGAACTCTAAAATTGGCTAAGAGCGTATGAAGACACGCTTATATAGAAGGGTTCTGTGTCTGATACACGGTAAAGGTATTTGTTAAATAACTTTTTACCATGTCCTATCAATATGATAATTTCAAGTCTCTAAACCTAATAGTGTAGTGTAGAAATCCTTGGAGGGACCACTTTGTAGGCGGACAGTCGGACGGACGGACAGAGCGAAAGTATTAGACTGTCGCAAAACCAGCATCTCTGCCACTATGTCCGTTTTCAGTGCTGGACTTGTCATCGTGGGAGAGACGACCTGTTAAAACAAGATTATAAAATATTTTGCTAGTATAACTGGATTTTTACGACCAAGGTGAATAAAAAATGATTCTCAAAGTACATTCAATTACACTGTAGAATTTATTAGTACATTTCATTTTTAGAATTCCGTAGTACTAAAAGGAACCCTTATAATTTCGCTCTGTTCGTCCGTCTGTTCGTTTGCCCATAAGGTGGTGTGTGTGTCCCTAGCATTTCCAAACTATTAGACATAGAGACATGAAATTTTCTATGTTTTCCACGCTCTAGGCCATTTTATTAGACTCTCATTTTAGTCTAATATATGCATATACCTCTATAATTTCTTATTTTCCCGAAAAACATGTAATCCTCACATTACGTAATACGAAAAGTGGTGCTGGATGCGAATTTTAACAGAGAGGGTTAGTGGAATAAAGATATAATTTTACCTTTCTTGGCTTCCATGAGTAGATGAATCATATCAGGTCTAATAATTTTGTGAACTTCTCTATCTTTCATCGTTCGAGCAACTAGCTCTAGGAAGAAATTCTTGGTTGTTGCCGTAAACAAGGTCAGTTTTAACTTCTAAAAAATGCGTACACAAACATTTCAGAATAAAAAATGAAGAGTCAAAATTAATAAGTATATTTTTATAAGTACGAATCTAGTTTTCTAATTGTAGAATAATATTTAAGTATGCCTAATATTTGAGGTAATAAGCCCTCAAGGAAAAAAATTTTAAGCCTTGTGTTAGGAATAGGCAGGCCATGAGACGGCTTTTGAATCCCTCCTCCAACCGTGCAGCGATCAACAGATTGAATTTTGTTACCAAGTTCATCTGCCAGTACAGTAATTTGTAATATAAGTTGCATAATCTATACAACTAAAAGAAAGTCATGTTAGTTACACGATTTATAACTCAAGCACAGCTGAACCGAATTGGCTGAATATAAATGTTGAGGCAGCTTAGAATCTGGAGACGCGCAAAGGATAAAAGAATCAGTCAAAACATACGGAATGGGAACGGGAACGGGGACGAGAAAGGGAACGAGAGCAGGAGTAATATTATAGGATATAGTAAACAGTAAGTAACCCAAGGTTCAGACAGGACAACGTCTGCCGGGTCCGCTAGTATAAAATACAAATTAAAGTTTGTAATCAAAGCACGTACATTCGCAATGGCTGGGCAAGCTGACATAGCAAAGAGCAGTAGCATCTGCTTAAATTTGAAAGTAGATGCAAGCTTTCCCATCTCGTAAAATTGGTTGTTCTCGTCGGTGTGAGAATCAACCTTCAAGCCGAAGGCACACGAAGCGATGACGTCATTCGCATAACGTGACGTCAAGTCCTTGCAATCGATATCGATGGCTCCACCTATACAAAAGAAAAGAATTGAACATACAGATTTCTAAAAGGACTGCAATCCCTGCAACATAAAAATATATGCAAAATTTTTAAAGGAATATATTCTTAAAGGCAAAAGCCTTCCCACTCTTCGACCACTCTCCTTTATACAGAGATAAACCAATCCACTTCTTTCCCGCAAAGGCGTCCAATACGTCACGCTACCTCTTCCTCGGCCTACCTGGTCTACGGTGGCCATTGGTGGGAGTCCATATAGTCGCATACCTTTGCGGGTCCATTCGTGTCACATGCCCAGCCCATTCCCACTTAACTTAAGGCCTTTGCCCAGCAGTTGGACATTATAGGCGAAGTAAAAAATATATATATTCTTAAATATATTCCATTGAATAATTAAGCTAATAAATTTATTCAAGCATGCAGAAAAACTGCAAACAAGCAAAAAATGGACAACGTGAATCACAAGTAAAAACTGAAACAAAATTATGTTTACGATATAACCTTTGGATGCTCAAAGTCATCTACCACAATAACGCATCTAATTATTATACTACATAGAATCAAGTTTTATAACTAGCAGATCCGGCAGACGTCTTGCGCGAACGTAGGTTTACTTACTATTTGCTACATTCTATTATTCTATAATATTATTCCCGTTCCCGGTCAAGAGCGTTACATTAGAAATAATTTAATATGATGATTAAGTATTCTTAAATTTTCTAAGTATTCGCGCAATTTTCATATATTTTTTTCATAAAAACCTTCTTCTAGCAATACAAAATACAACAAAAATGGAATTAGCGAAATCGGTCCAGCCGTTCACGCCTGATGCCGTGACCGAGGCAATAGCCATTAATTTTTTTATATATGTATGTATATATAAGATTAATACTTAGAAATTGTAAAAGTTTGCTTTAATAATAATAATAGGTAGGTACTAAAATAACTAATTTATAATTTCATGTTAGTCGTATACGCTGTTACATCTCCCTCGTATAATAGAAATATATATAATTTACAGAACTCACTATTAGATTCCTTAATTTTCTTTTTCAGCGCCCTAATCATCTGTTCTCCCACTTCTTCCATGAACGGCACCATCAGCTTTATCTTGGAGCTGGTGAACGCAGGACTTAATGTTGACCGCATATCTTTCCACTCTTGGCCTAAAATATACATTTGTATAAAATTTTCGAAAAGATTTGACTATAAACAACAATTAACAAGAATGATATTATGTGCTTGTATCCACAAGCACATATTATCACATAAAGAACTTGATGACCAAGTGAATTACTTCGTTGGAACTTCGGGTAATGTGTGGGAGATTGTGGTTTCCAAAAAGGGTTTCTACCTCGGCAGCTATGGTTGTTCGAATTATAATTATTATTCTTTATTTAGCTCGGTAACCACTGGAACGATATATGTAAGTAAAAAGTCGAAAACGATATGCACGTAGAAGTTTTTGGTTATTTTAATATCAATTTATTAAATAATAACAGGAGTCCAAATGTTGTAAATTTATGTTACAAGGTTATGAAGTATTGGACAAAATAGATTGTTCATATTGTACAGGAGCAAACAAGTTAGCACTCTTTATTGAAGAAATTAAATAGATACTTTGTCTCACGCAGTGGGCAAAATCGCATTTTGTCCTCTGTTTTTACGCAGCAAAATTTGTATCATGTAGAACAGTGGGACCCCATTAATGTCACTTTGTGATATTAGTCGTAAGGTTGTAGAAATCGTGGGGGTTCATATAGGTCCTGTATTTGTTTATTTATTAAAAGTATGGAACGGATTTTATTGCATTTTTCACCAATAACCAATAAATAAATAATTAATATATACTATGTGACACACGGACGTCTGTTCCTGAGGTAGACAACTTAAAGACTGTGTTATTGGCAACAGACACCTGTGACACGCATTTTTTTGTAGAAATATATAAATACATACATATAGGTAATACGTCAGCACCCATGGACATTTGGACAAGGCTTCGAGATGCATAGCAATACATCTCGAAGCCTTGTCTTTTAAAGAGGCCTTTAAAGAGGGGTTTAGGCCACCGGGAACTCTCACAAACCGCACGAAATGCGACAACAATACCATCACTTGACGTGACGGTATTGCCGACATTTCGCGCCGATCTTAGTACCTCTTAGTACCAGTACCTTGTGAGAAAGAGGTACTGGTACCCGGACGCGCCGGCCCATTTTGGCTGTATTATTATTTCCATTAAACTTTGCTTGGTCACGGCATCACACGTGAGAAAGAAGTAAGGAAGGGCAGGGAGGGAGGAAGGAAGGAAGGAAGGAAGGAAGGAAGGAAGGAAGGAAATGTTTGTTTAAAATAGTTTTACAAATAAGCCCGTGACAGCATATATGTATATTTCAAGTATAAGCCATTAACACCAAAATAGTGAGCTATTTTGGAAGGGGAAGGAAACTGAAAGTGGGACAATATTAAAGGATAATGGAATGTAGGAAATAGCATCTACCTCTGTCGGGTCCGGTAGTATTTAATAAACAAAAGCATTGAAGCTCCTTTCTACGTCATATCTATTTCTTACGCCCACTGATGAGCCACATCCTGAGGGCCTAGCACGAACATTTCGAACCGTTGGAGTCGAAGATTCGACTTAGAAAATATTCGTGCTGGACGCACATCGGACTCTCCTTAGTGTCAACAGGGGTTGAAAAAAGACTTGCCTGCTGTGGGCCCATCACGAATATTTTCATCCTAAAAATACAGTCGACTGGCGACCAGAGTAAGTAAGTAAGTAAAAATACAGTCGTATCTTCGAATTCGAACGGATCGAAATGTTCGTGCTAGGGCCTGAGCACACCCAAAAACAAGAATTACGTAAGTCGCGCAAAGTGGTGGATGCTTCCTAGATATCGCAGAAGTTTGACGAGATTTCGTACAGCAAAGGAGCTAACCTTATCAGGATGCTGAATGACACTATATCTTACGAACTGTTCAGTAAGGGACTACTGATTTACCTAAACAAATGGTAAGTACATATTTTTGTTTTTCGACTTACTAGTTGTTTCTAGAAACGTCCTCGCAAAATCAAATAGCTAGATTCCGTAGGCCTCCTTAATCGGGCCCTATCGGAAAATCCGTTCTTAGCGTATGTCTACTGACTATACTACCACTACCTGCACCGTGGGGTTTTAGTCGGATGGAGTCCGACGTAACCGACCGTCGGCCCTTTTGGCGGTACGGTTTTTTTCCGTGCCGGGTTTCCCCACGTAAAAAAAAAAAATGTTGGTTCTCGTAAATGAAACTTTCCTGTTATTTTTGGAGGATTTATTGTTTCTGTTATAGATACAAATTTTGTAGATCGCTGACGCTATTTATGATAAAGAGAGAGAAAGTTACTTGACATGTACTTTATTACACAGATTACTTAATATACTCTGTGAAGTATTGAACACTAAGGTGGTGCTAACTAATATACAGTCAATTTGCACTTTATTACAAAGCAGAAACAATTCGTAGTCATTCTGGGACGGGGACGGGGATGGGAATGGGGATGATATCGGATAATAGAAGTAAATAGTAAGTAGTCCAACTTTCTGGCAGGACATAGTCTGCCGAGTCCACTAGTACCAAATATTTGTGAAGTGGCGGCAACGCTGTTACGTCAATTGATGGTATGGTTGTAGCGTTTCGTTCGACTTGCCTAAACCACTATTTAAAATTCGGCAACGCATCTGCGAGGCTTCTGGTCGTTCAGATGTCCCTAGGGGTCGGTAATCAGTGCTGTGTCTACATTCTTCCATATATGACTAACTACAATACAACCTTCATTAAAGTTAGCTTAATTATAAAACCTTTAAAGTACAGTAATGAAATTAAACGTCCCTTTTTTATTAAATTACTAATTGTTTACTCAACTCTGTACATTATTAACAATTCTTTTAGTCTGTTCTAGTTTAATAGCCTAAGTTGGACTTAGTCCCTATAACTCACCGACAGTAATGTAGTACTGAAATCATAAGACATCTAGTTCTATTCCCTACAACACTTCACTCACTCGTGAAGTCGAAAATTGGATTTAATCGACATTATAGGAAAACGCGTTGTAAGATTATTCTCGTATAACGCACTTGCACGGCTCCTAATGCGCATAATATAATATTATATATTATAGAATAACATTAATGCGATATAACAGCACCGTGTTATTGTATCGCGTATCACATACCCCTTCACTATGTAAGCGTGTCTCGACACGCTCTTAGCCACTTTTAATATATACTAGCTGTGCCCCGCGACTTCGTCCGAGTGGTCCACTCTCATCGCCCACTGCTGGGCGTAGTGCTTCATTTGTTTCTGGCACACAAACACTATATCGCGTTCAATACACTGAAGGAGAATTAGAGGTAGCGCCACGTTTGCAGTATTTTTCCTCCCAGTATTTCAACTTGGATCCAAATGACTCTTACACAGGCACACCGTATCCGATAGGAATGGATCCTGCATGGCAGGTGGGTTATTGCATAAATATAATTTAAAAAAAATATGTAAAAATGCCTGAACACTCTTAAAGCTATATGTCTAAAATTGAAATCTCCCCTTGACTTGATAAATACAATCTTCTGCATACTATACGTGTATATATGTAATAGTTATATGTATGTATATATACACGACTTACCTCATACCTCGTACGTTCTCCATATATACTGGTAACTGTCAATGAAAATGCTAAAATTAGCCAAGTTAAATGGAAGGATATACTATAGATAGATAGATAGATTTTGATTTATATTGAGAGTTTTATATCTCTTTGGGAATATGTTTAGATAAGTGGGGAACACTGGAACGTGTGGCAACTGAAAAATTCGATTTCACTACCCATATTTTTTCATACCACGGGCCTTGTATCGTTTCTTAAGGAGTAAAATCAAAAAAGTGAAAACCTGAGCGCATCGTGACCTATTTATATAATTATTTAATTAATGTAATTAAGTCAGGGACACATGTAAACATAGGTAATAAATCATCAGAAACGAGCCATGCATCTTAAGCAGACACGATCTTTGGATCTAGATCATATTCAAACCACGTACTTTGTAGTAGATATTAAATATGTGCATACTCCTCAATTCTTGCACGAAGTCATATTTATATGCAAATTTTGAGGTAATTCCGTGTCTTGTTTCAAACACCCCAATACATCTAAAGTTGCTTCGATGTATGAACTTAATTCTATTTGAGATGGGCTATAAGAAACTTGTGCAATATATTTTCCCGTACATAAAATTCACAAGAGAAAAAAAAAACAGCAAGAATCAGAAAAGATACAGTATAATATTTTTTAACATATTACAAATGGCAAGCAAGCGGTAATTGTCGATGTCCGTGAACATCTACTCCACCTGAAAGCTCGCTAATATATTTCCGGTCTTCAGGTCATCGGGAACTCTCAAAAACCGAACGAAACGCGACTACAATACCATCACTTCATATGATAGCACTGCCGCCACTTCAATTGGATCTTAAATGAGAAAGGTACTAATTACCTATATTTATTTAAGTTATAATTTTGTAAACATAGTACGCCACTGCGAGGCACCTTTGAAATTTACACCACACGATGAACTTACCTTTGTTGATAACGTAAAGAATCTGGCTGGCTTTGGAGACGCCGAACATAGAGGGAGAGATTGGTACGATTACGACACAAAATCTTCGGGGGAGAGTGGAAGTGATTTGAGAAGTGACCTTTCAGAGAAAACAAGGTAAGTTAATTGTATAACAAGGTAACAAGATGACATAAAGGGGGAACTATATGGTATAATAAGGCATTTACATGATATAAAAAGGAAATTAGAAGACATACCATTCTAATTAGATGAAATAACATGAAAACTAGATGACATAACAAGCTAACTAGATGAAATAACAAGAGAACTAGATGACAACAAGCTAACTAGATGAAATAACAAGAGACCTAGATGACAACAAGCTAACTAGATGACATAACAAGAGAACTAGATGACAACTAGCTAACTAGATGTCAGCTAGCAGAACATATCAAGGTCACTAGATGTAATATTAAGGAAACTAGATGACATAGCAGTCTAACTAGATTAAATTTTAAAGAAACTAGATGACACAATAAGCTAAGTACATGAAAACATAAGAAAAGTAGATGACATAACAAATTAAAAAAAAACCAAGAAATCTAGTAGAAGCAGGTTTGAGAAAAATCTTCAAAACAACTTTTGATGGAATTTTTACTTGATATGAAAAAGAATTACAGAGAGTATTTTTTGTAATTGAAATATTCAAAACTTTTCTTTGGAATGTTGAGTAAATGTCATTTATTTTACAAAATTTGAATTTGACTAAATTGGAATTTGCAGAGAGATGAGGAAATAAGTATTTTATAATTTATTTATATTATCATTACAGTAGCATAACGTCAGGCACCAGTGTATCTTCAGAAGGATCGTCAGATGCTTCTTCTTATGAAACAAAAGAAAAAAAATGGGTGTACGTATATATGTTATAAATTGTTTTAAATTATAGAAGAACATTGCTGAATCACGATTTCAATGAGAAATACTTACGAATCAATGTTTTTGTTTTTTAAATTTAAGTAGTGTTAGTAACACCATTCATGACTCAAGATGTTGGCTGGATCGATTTTTATGCTGTGTAGCGTCTATATATACGTACTTGATGCAAAAATTTTCGATATTATGTTACGAAAATTGCTCGGACGGAAGACTATGAAATTTGGCACAATTATCTTTTATATCGAGGAGGGTGTGCGAATGGAAATATTTTTATAAAATACGCATTATAAATATATTAAATTATCAAAGTAAAAACTCTCGCACACTAATACCAAATGTTTAACGAACCCTTTGAACGAATCCATCCGTCTGCTTATGTAAAGTCTAAGTGTGTCTTAACACACACTTGGCCATTTACTTATTGTGTTATTTTTTTTATAAATGACTACATTATTCATAAAACAATGAACAAACGGGAAGGCAATTCACATAAGTGACTACCGAAGAATACTAGGCTTTTGAAGAGGGGTTTGTGCTACCAGGGAACTCTTGCGAACGAAACGCGACAGCAATACCATCACTTGAAGTGACAGCACTGTCGCCACTTCACGCCGATCTCTCTTTCCTTCATACTGTGATTGAAATGCAAATTGTAGGACAAGAACTTATCGAACCTGCACCCCTTGTCCTCACGACATGATCAAAAAATTTAAAAATATGGGTATCAAGTGGATTTGTGGGGGCTACCAGCGGGCGCGGCGCTCCTTTAAAAGCGAGTGCATGATGAGATACAGGAACTGTCAAGATGGAACCAGTGAGTGTTTTATGCTAGTTTTGACCCAAAAAAGAGGACAAGTGTTATTTTGTCTCCCCTTGTCTCCTTCTTGATTAAATTATAAATGCTATCTTTATGCAATAGTATCGATTATATGGAACTGTCTGTGTAATGAAGTATAGGAAGAATTCCGAAAACCGTAAATTAATGACGAAAAAAGTTGCGGTAACTTTATTTATTTATACGCTTTATTGTACACCACAAAAGAAATTAACAGATAAGAAAGTAACATACAACAAGAAAAGAAGTACAAAAAGGCGGTGTTATCGCTGAATAGCGATTTCTTCCACACAACCTTTAGGACAAGGAAATATATGAAGTGGTAAAAGAGTAGGCAGATGAATGAAATATTTAGGAAATAATATGTTTATTGTTACAAGAAGACCGAAGCAGTTCGACACCGAAGAAGTCAGCTTCTTCGGTGTCGAACTGCTTCGGTGTCGAAGCGTCAAACAACTGCGGGACAACACTACGCTGATGTAGTGTTGTCCCGCAGTTGTTTGAGAGACACTTACGATATTCGGTGACCTGTTATTTCAGGATCATACATGGCGACAAGAATTAACATTAAATGTAAAAAATTCATTATAAATTAACTACTACGTAAGATTAAGAGAAAGTAAACTAATTATGTACGAAACCCATGGACAAACTAACGTGGATGCACTATGATGGTTCATTTTCTGCCTAGTCAAATCTGGTATGACCCTACTAGTGTGGTTTTAGATGTCCTTTCTAATAAAGAATATACATGGATCTTGACATCATGATAGCTATTGTCACCGAAGATACATAAGTGCACCAAATTTGAGCCTAATTCTATTAGGAAGTGTTCCTATGTCATTTCCAAGATTTTACCAAACAAACAAGTCAAACTAAATAAAAGCGTTTAATAAAGAGGTCGCATATCATAGTTCTTTTTAGGCATTTACAAAAATTGGAATTTTTTTTCCTTCTTCTGTCTTTGATAGATAACTTGCTTCATCAGAGATTTTATCGAAACATTCTATGTATGTATCAATTTTACTTGAGAAATATTTTTCAATTTTTTTTTGGTTTTTATTGTACCTCTAGGCTATAAACATAATTAAATACTGCCGCCATTTTCTGAATCAATTTTTTTTAGATAAGTTGTGTTGTTGTTCGAATTTTAAAAACACGACACTAATGAAATTTCATACAACTTTTATACGTGACGGACGAAGCGTGCATAAAAATGATGTCACCAGCCATGAAAACACCTGAGAATCATCTGTCAGTCCATCCGAAGAACATCAGCAGACCAATTTGACATAGGTTCTCACTAAAAGAGCAACGCCTCTGTGAGCCTTCTGTGGTAGAGCAATTGTCCATATTCGTAAAAAAATGAATCTTAAGAGAATATATTTTCTAAAGTTAAAAAGAACTTTCTTAAGATTGGTTCACTTGGGCCGATTTATAGGGTTCCGTAGGACCCTTAAAGTTTCGTTTTTTCCACTAAGTAGTCCCTAGGATTTCTAAACAAAGAGATGTAGTGACTTGAAATTTTGTATGTTGATAGGACACGGTATTTCACGTTATTTCTCAAATACCTTTCTCGTTGGTTTCAGCCCCGCCATCCCACCAGGATACCGCGGCTCCAACCTTGCCCTCTATCTTACTGCCATCAGTAAAAATGACTGTGAGGGATATATCAATTAAGTCCCTCTAAAACCTACTATAAGCGCTTGGCTTGGCAAGGACTAAGGAAAATATACTAAGGAGAGGATAAAAGGATATAGAATAAGCTATACTAATATAAAAAGCTGAAGAATCACAAGAGAGTCATAAGAGCACATCTAAAATTGGATCGCAAATCCTTGACATAACGTGGGTTTATGAGTTTAGAACGCGATGGACTGTGGTATAGATTGTCTACAGATTCTCAAATGGAAATTTATTTTAAATTTAAAAAAAAAATGGCCAAGCGCGTGTCAAGGCGCGCTTATGTATAAGGGTTCCGTATCAGATACGCTATAAACGTATTTGTTAAATAACTTCAAAAGTCGGTGTCCGATTTCGTTCAAAATAATTTTCCCAATGAGATTTTAGTATGCTCTATAAACATGGAAAATTTCAAGTCTCTATGTCTAATAGTTTGGAAATGCTAGGAGGGGCCTAAAAAATTAACATTAAATGTAAATTTCAATTAACAAGTATATGATAAAACAACTTGCTTGCACTTTGTCCTTATCAGTCTCAAGCATCTAAGTGGACAAGCACGGATATTTAACACATTGCTTTTACGCCGGAGCCAGACATCGCTTCATTTGAATGATCATGTAGTATTCCCGGAGACTTTGTGTAGCTGTGCAGTTTTCTAGCATTTTGTAGTCTTCAAGGCCGTAGACGCTTTCCCCTGACCAAGTTGTCATCCGTTTTCCCTAGCATAATTAGCCGCTTCGTAGAAGCCGATACATACTATACGCGTGCCCAATATTGCCGGCTGCATCGTCATGCGGGTCAGCCAACGCCAGAGAACACCGCTCGAAACGCGTGTTCACATTCATATTACATTACGTTTATATTAGATTGATGACACTTTTTAAAGCGTTTTAAGTTTGAAAGAAATCATAACTATAAATAAACGTAAGTTTAATATTAAACTATAGTCAGACATATCTTTGAATTTAGTATTATAAAACATATGATTATATTAAACCAGCCCGTTGGTGCAGTGGGCAGTTACCCTGCCTTTTGCTCCGAGGGTCGTGGGTGTATTATTCATATGTATGTGTTTATATATTTCAACAAAAAACTACTGCGACCGGGTGATAGATATGTGATTCATTCTAATACTGGTTTATATTTGAAATCCGACTTCCTCCGTGTTTCGGAAGACACGTAAAACAATAGGACCCGATGTCACCGAGTGATTTTAGTACTAAGATGGTAGAGATCGTGGGGGTTCCGAGGATGACGTCATGATGGCAATCGGTCATCTTTCTCGCCTCACAGCCATATCCTACACAGTCTAAGCGGACCCTGGCACTAGACTGGGATAACATATAAATAAAGTAGGACAAAAATATCTAAGTATCGAATACCTGCCCGGGTTGTTCATAATGAAATAAATAAATATATACAGGACTATATAACACACGGACTGACGCCTGTTATACACAAATATATTTATTGTAGGAATATAGAGAATAGTAAAGGCCGTTTGTAAAGCTAGATCCGAAAAATAATTTATACAAATCTAGAATTCTTAATAGCGAAGGACTTATCCGTCAGTTATTAAAACAGAATAAAAGCGACTTAATGCAATTTTTACAATGTTCATAATGAAATAAATAAATATATACAGGACTATATAACACACGGACTGACGCCTGTTATACACAAATATATTTTAAGCATATAAAATTTCATAAAAATCGGTCAAGCCGTTTCGGAGGAGTACGGCAACTAACATTGTGACACGAGAATTTTATATATAATCTTATATTTTATATGTAATCTTATATTTTATATGTAATCTCTGGTGAATCTTTATATCTATAAAGATTCACCAGAGATTTCGTCCGTGATTCTTTTAGAAATTAGATTCTTTTAGAATCTGTGTGACGATATGTTGCTCTTTACAAATTTGATGGTGTTATGTAAAAAAAATTACATAATACCATCGATGTTTTACATTTTTTTATAGAAAAATACATAATAATATGAAGGGTTACAAAAAAAGTCCATAATTGTTCCACGATTCCATAAAATGTAGAGTACATCAATGGGAAACCTAAAAAATGTGTGTTTTATCAAGCACTTATGGTATTTCTCAATTACATCCCTCGAATCAGAACACTTGTGAGTTATCAAGATATCCTTCCGAGTAGCGTCCTTGTCTGGTTGATGTGGTAAGGCGTAGGTGTGACAGGGTGGGAAGATATATCAGAGCGTTCGCCCACGAATCGGTGTTTGCGCTTTGTAACGTAATACTCGTGTGTGGCCCGATATTTGATGAGCGAATAGTGATGTGATTACATATCACATCGATAGTTTTTTTTATCAAAAAGTTAACTAGACTAGTGATGGGATTACATGTCATATCAATAGGTTTTTTTTTTTATCAAAAAGTTACTTGACTAGTGGTGGAATTACATGCTATGTCAATAGTTACTTTTATCAAAAAGTTAACTAGACTAGTGATGTGACCACTTGCTATATCGATAGCTTGTTTTCACCGAAAAATAATAATTTGAACAGGTTTATTTCGTTCTTTTAGTTTCATATGTTCTGAAAAAGTATATAATGTCATTCATAAAAGCAATAAGTATTATTTGAATATCGGTTAAATATTACGCATATTTCATATATGCTTAAATTTTTTGAACTGAAATTGAAGAGTTGTGAAGCGGCCGGCGGTATCTTTGTTTTTATTTGAGCTTATTAGAGAGGATTACAAAGCATATTTTTTACTTAGTTGCTATTAAAATTTACGTTAAGAACATCATTATTTATATTATGAAACTTTCAAGAAACAAGCACACTCATTTCTCAACGCCAGCATCGCATTCGCGAACTTTCTGATATCGTTCCATAGGAGTCCGCGCAGATCACTCAGAAGAACTGTCTGTCTATTTTATCATGTTAATCAAACAAGAGGTCAAGCAGTTCAGAAGACCGTTATTACCAATAAAGAAGCACGATATATAATTTACCCCCTTTTGTATAATTAAAGTACAATTTTTTTTTAAATCACTAATGTACAATATGTTAAAATTGTTTGAACCCATCAGTCGTCAGTGATGCGCGTTGAAGCGCTGTAAAGCGGCTGACGGTGTCACAGTGCCTAATTAAGCGTGATACGTACGCGGACCGCAAGCCTGTAGTGATTGTGAACGAGGGCTTACGTTTTATACGAGTATTTTACATACTGTTCTAATTTGGTCGCGCCCTTATAATACTTATATATAGTATGTATGTATATAAAATATTAAAATAAGAATACATCTATATAGTATGTATGTATATAAAACTCAATCGTTGTTCGTTAGTCTCGCTAAAACTCGAAAATGAATTCTGATTGTTTCGTTTCATTCACTTTGTTTCAGGGATGGTTTAAAAGAAAGAAAGTAAAATTCAAAAAAATATTAAAATATTCGTTAGATTAGCGCCTTTTGAATGTTATAAACATATTGTCAGGTATTTACAAAACATTTGACTAGTGTCTCGTTTATGGAAAAAGACTTTAAAAAATTTGTAGAGTAAATTTTTATCCGAACTAAAATTCGAGCATGACAACGTCTGCGTAGCAGCTATCAAACAATTTTAAAGACGTCATACTTGTATAAATACCGCTTAAATACGTTATCTTTCTCTATCTTAAATCAAATAATAAAATAACGCGTGTTGAAGCGCTGCAAAGCGGTTGGCGGTGTCACACTGTTTAATAAAGCGTAATACATGCGCGGACCACACGTCTGCCGTGATTGTGAACGACGGCTTACGTTTAATACGAGTATTTTATATATTGTTTTAATTTGGTCTAGCGCTTATTAGCTTATATATCAAATAATTTCACAGACGTCATACTTATACAAATACAGGTTAAATCCATCCCTTTTCTTTATTTTTAAACGTTATGAGCTGTATGTGGTGCGTGTTGAAGCGCTGTAAAGCTGCTGATGAGGTCACTGCCTTATAAAGCGCGTATGGTTTTTCTATAGTAATTGTTTAGATCGCTTTTATTCTATTTTTCGTAAGTTTAATATTTTCTTGAAAATCGACTCCAAATCATGTGCTAGAGAAAATAGTAAACACTTAACGTATGCCTTAGAGTCCCGTTTCATATACCTTAAGCATGTGTCCGGAGTGGGTCCATCCCAATCCCAGTCCCTCTTTCATCCCAAGTCCATAGGAATTGGGATGAAAGAGGGGCTTTCAGTCCATTCACAGTAGAGTTCTTACTTCTTAGGGATAATGTTTTCACAGACAATAAATCAAAAATTTCCACCGGAGAGTTCTTAATGATATTTATACATTGGCATGGGGGATAATTATCAGTTGTAGTATTACCCCCTCCCCCCTAAAGGATTCAGTTTGAATTTATGCTAGGCTTGCACTTTCTGGTCCGCTACTGTATAACTATTAAGAAGTAAATTGCTTTCAAGTTACTGATTTGAATCCCGCATCGAAACCCTTTTTGTGTGTATAAAACAGGGGACAAACGGACTTACGGTTCACCTAACCGACTACCAATACCCATGGACAACTCAAAGATGCGTTACCTGCCTTTGAGGATTGAGTATGCTCTTTTCTTGAAGGTCCCTAAGTTGTATCGGTTCAGAAATACCGAAGCTGTCAATTGATGCCATAGAGAAATTATGTGAGGTAAGAAATTTCTAGAAAATGGCGAAATTGCGTTAGGATAGCAATTAAAAATAAACAAAGATTAAAAAAAAAAAAACAAAAAACCAGACCCTAATTTTAAAACTACTTAAAAATAAATAACGACATTAATTTTCTCATATCTGTCTCTCTCTATCCAGTCTCTCGGATTGGAAGTACAAAAATGTCGAACTAGTAGAACAGTTTTTTTAATTTAACATTTTATTATTTAAACTTTCTTACCAGGCGGCTCACAGATGCCTTCAAGAAATGATAAAATATCTCGAAAGCATCTGTTATTTTCTCATAGGTTCCTAAGTTGTGACAGATTGGAAATACTAAATAAGGGCTGGTAACCCAATCAAATAGTTCACTACATACACAAAAAACTTGCAATAAAACACAAACTCATTCAGGAAAACAATTAACGTGAAAATTATCCTTTAATAATATCACCATCGGTTGTAGGTATTCATACACTTTATTTCTCAATATGCAATCTCAAAAAAACATGTGTAATGCCGGAGCCAGACATAGCTTAAAGTGTTTGTACATTTTTGTCCTTGAAGACTACAAAGTATCACAGAACCGTGCGCAGCTACACAAAGTCCCGGCCAGACTACATGATCATTCAAATGAAGCTATGTCTGGCTCCGGCATAAATGTAGAGGTTCAAAGATTTTATTGGAACCTTTTATAACTTAATATACGCTGACATCGATATCACAAATTGATGACACGCGCCCGCATACGATTTCTCGTCTCATTAACTTTGTCCCCAAGCGCTTCGATACGCAAATTGACAAAGGTAAAACAGGCGTTTACGTATAATCCCACATATTTAACAAATACCTTCCCTATTTTTTTTAATTTCAAAGATAAACATCACATCCATATCTGTCCCCATATATTTTTCATACATCCCCTACCTTTTTAGGGTTCCGTAGAACAACTAGGAATTACCTAGTTAATTAATTAATTAACCGTACTACAAGGAATCGTAATAATTTCGCTCTGTCCTCCTCTATTTAAACTATAGTTGTCCCAAATTTCATAGTCCTTCATTAGCGCAATTTTCATAAAACGGTACCGAAAGTTTTTGCTTCACCTATTAGTAGACAGATAGCTTACATATTTTGTCACGTAAAAAAAGTGAGTGAGCGTGTCAGCTCCGATGCACAGAAACCTCACATGACGCGTAAAATTTAGATTTTACTCCCTAGAAATACTTAAACCCCGGGCAAAAAATAAGGAATGAACTCTCTACCAGAATGAATCTTATAAAGCATGCTTCATAACGAAGCAGGGACATAATCCCTTCCTGAAGTCCTAGAAACCTGAAATTTGGTATTTAAGCTAGTATTCGTACACAACCTACAGAAAAGTTATAAAATTGGAAACTTTTACCCCTTAGCCCCCTAAACTTAAGATAGATGTTTATATGAGACTTTCATAAATTTTGATTTAAGAGGTTTCAATATTGGTATACGTACTCCTTGTTATAAACAATTAAGTTACATACTATAGGGTTTCCACTAGATTACCTCCAACCTTAAAATTAGGATGGAATTTGCGCGCTTAAAACGCCTAAATTTATTTACTGCAAATACAGCGCGTGCGCAGGTTAACCGAGGTGGAAGTGAAAAAAAATACATTTATTCAAGAAATAAAAGGTATGTATTTTTTTTAATACGGGTTGGCAGTACACGCAACACTTAATAGAGTGGACGTATCCCCTAGAGTTGTATAGTAAGTCAACGTAAATATCTCTGCAAAAAAAGATACGGATGCGGAGTTAAAACTTGCGGAAGTTCGGTCCTTACGGAGGCGAGATTCTGTTACAACTCTATTTTGAGCCCCTTCTTACAGCCGAATTGGGATGGCGCGTCCGGGTACCAGTACCTCTCTGTCACATTGAACCGGGTACCATGCGGATTTCAGTTCATACCTTATATCGTTGAGCTATTGAGGCTCAATAATTCTGAACTTATTTTCAAAATGAGACAAAAGGTGCATTAAAAATGTGCTCTTAACGTATTAATCTGTAGAGAGAGAGGAATTTTTTTAGCATTCTATGGATTCACTGTGCGGGTGTAAGGTCCACCGCGTTGCAAAGGAAGGAACCATAATAGTGCCTGGGAATGGCGACGCAGGTGTAGATTTAATAGCGGTCTTTACAGTGGTCACTAACATTGACCTTCGCTGCCAGTGTTCTGGAAATTTTTTATTCCTGGAAAATGCGTTTATACACCCCAGTCGACACTGAAGCCGATACACAAGCACAATCTCGGCTGGGATTGTGGGACTCGCCGGCTAATCGCTAATTGTTTCCGTTCCCGCTCCTGTTTCCGTTCCCGCTCCTGTTTCCGATCCCGCTCCTGTTTCCGTTCCCGCTCCTGTTTCCGTTCCCGTCCTAGTTCCTGGTGTTTGACTGACATTTTTTTTTATCCTATGCCCGTCTGGCCGAGGACCCTTCGGTCCCCCACAGCTAGTTACGACGGCAATAAAATGTTGATAAGGACGGGGGAGGGGGGGTTAAAATATCGTAAAATTATTGTGACGTAATTTAGGGAAGCCCTAATACCGAAACATGTTTCAGAGCAAAATATGGGCTATAAGTTTTGGTTATAATATGTAAAAACTAGATAAGTCATTTTGTAAAAAAAGCATCGCAAAATAAACTGACGTGCAAGCATGGCCAAATCGTACAAATCGTAACTAATCGACAGATGACAGACAGACAGACCATGAGCGCCTTTGTATTCCGGGTTGGCTAGAAGCATCAATAACTTCCTTGATGAGTTCCGCAAAATTTTTAGACTGTACGCCGATACTGTACCGATAGTATGTTCTTAAGAAGCTTTCGATAGACTTTTTGAGATTGCTAGAAGCGGCGCGTATCCGGAGGATGTTCCTTATTCTGGCACTCCATCCACTGGTTATTAGTGGATCGCTATTCTGTGGTTTATTAAATATTTTTACTTGTATAATAATGTTTAAAAATGCGTAACGTAGCATTTTTGAAGGAAGAGAAGGATTTACTGTGGTAAAGTTTATTTACTACTCAGCTAATCATATTAGTTTTAATTCATTGTACTCATTTCATTTCTCGCTGTCACGTCTAGTGATGGTGTTGTTGTCGCGTTTCGTTCGGTTTCTGAGACTTCCCGGTGGCCTAAACTCGTCATAAAAGGCCGGTGACGCATCTGATAGCCTTTTGGTCATGCAGATGTCCATGGGCGTCGGTAGGCCCTTAGATTCCTGCTGTCTGCTCGTTTCCCCCTTGTATTATAAAAAAAATTAGTGTTTTTTAGCATTTATTTTTGTACCAGATAAAGTCACAAAAGGAAAAGGTACGCTTATGTCGTCCTGCAATTAAATAATTTAACAACATATTTGGTAATTGCTTCTGATAATCATGCAGTAGGAACTTGTTATCGGTTAAATATTTCATTAATCGGCTTACCATCGGCTCCCTGATAATAATTGCCAGATTCGAATCGCGCATATTTTGATTAAATTTTTAGCACTAAAAACTATTACGTCAATACATTACGCAAGGACTGATCAAATCAAATCTAATCTTCACAAATTTTAGCTAGGAACCAGCAGAGTTCAATTTAAAAACCGCATCAGAATCGGGCGGCTGGCTAAGGAGCTGCGGCGCCACAGACGCATTGAATTTATACCGCTGTTTTTTCGTCGCGGGTTAATTAATACGAACAATTATTAAATAACGAGGGATCGCCAAGTGGCCGTGATTCGAGTACAAATCTTTAGATTTGCGTACAATATAATTATAAATAAATAAATATATACAGGACTATATGACCATGGACGTGTGTTCCTAAGGTAGACAACTTAATGCCTGTGTTATAGGTAACGGACGCCTGTTATACACAAATATTTTATTTGTAGTAATATATAAAATAGGGAATTGAATTCACGACCCTTGGAGCGGAAGGCAGGGTCACTGCCTACTGCGCCGATGTGCCAATCATATAATATATAAGTTTATGTAGCGAAAGCTATGTACAGTTCTTTTTTTCTTAGTGCAAAGAAATATGACAAATTAATTGCATTAAATGTCATAATTATCAAAAGACGTTGTTATTTCGTCGTGGTTGTCATGACTACGCTTTGACACCATCCGTTAGTAAAATTTATACATATGTGCGTAAATCGTTTGGCATTGGTGTGCGTTAGGTTTTATATATAATTTAATGAGTTAATAAATCATATTTTATAAAAATATTAGCATTAGCACGCCATATATAAACTATAATAATATATAAAGCCGAAAAGTGTGTTTGTTTGCTTGAAAGTGCTAATCTCAGGAACTACTAGTCCGATTTGAAACATTCTTTCAGTGTTAGATAGGCCGTTTATAATTTTTCACCTAATTTTACGCGGGCAAAGTCGCGGGAAACAACTAGTATACTATAATCGCGCTGAATTTCATACGCCCTCCGTCCGAGCAATTATCTTAAAATGGTACCGAATGTTTTCGCTTCACGTATAAAGATATAGATGTTTCAGTCTAAAAATGCATGCTGCGTTTTTGTTGTAAACTCAAACACAACCGCGCGCTGTAATCCAATGCATATTGACGAGCTTGCGCGTTTGCGTCTATGCGCTATTTTGCATAGTGGAACGCTTTGGAGGGGCGTGCATTTTAAGACTGTACGCACTCAACCGGGAAAACAGCTAAGATAACGCCATGGAGCCGTCACACGCAGTCATCCTCGCGAATTTTTGAGTAAACATCGGTTTTATGAGTCACAACGACCTAGTTATTTCGGGGGCGCCACCGTTATTATTGTGTTTTCAACATTATTCTTCACGAGGATTTTTACCGTTGTTCATTTTACTGAAATCCGAAGTGATTTAGGTAAAGATGCGTGAATCGCTAAGCGAGATTTGTAATTCTAATTCGAAAGGTGCTCTATTCAAGTAGACTTCTACAAGCTCTCTTCAGTCTATCTATTAAGAGCTCACCTATGACGAAATCTCGAAAACCGCGCAATGTATCGTGAACATTCGGAAGCAACCGTCAACAAAATGTTGACGCGCAAAACAATTCAACGACCCGCGCCGCGCTACCCATGTTACGTACTTTAAGTTTTATTTACATTGCGGCTTAATGTAGAAATATTGAAGAAATTTGTTTCTGATTTAAAATCCCATTGGGACAGATAGTAATAATGATATTATATAGTATTCAGTTAAGAAAATGGTAAAAAAATTATACATTTCAAGAAAAAGCCCACGAAAAATTTTACCACTGGGGAATTTGGAATCATGTACTGAACCCACGGGATGCGTATCCGGTATGACGTCTTTTACACCCCGTTTTTTCATCCCTATAATAAAACTGTCTCCCTATTCCTATAAAGAAAAACCCTATCCATATATTAGGGATATATGGATATATAAAAAAAAGGAGGTCATAGTAAATTTTGAAGTTTACGTAAGCATTTTTTAATAAACGATTGCGAGATCTGTGAAAGACGCGCGGCCGTGGGCGGCCATTTTTATACTATGTTTATAGTAAACATATTATTTTTAACAATGTTATTAACCATCGCCACGTCGGCTCATCGGCGTACATCAAAGAGAATTTAAAGTAAATATTTTGTTAGATTTTGCATACACTTGCGATGAGTGGTTTCGATGTTTATGTAAAAACTGTTCTTTTTAAAATAAATACAACTTCAAATCGTCAGAACTGGACCGAATAGGACCACACGGTAAGCGTCGGCTTTCAAATAAAAAAGGATCATCAAAATCGGTTCATCCATTTGAAAGTTCTGAGATAACAAACATAAAAAAAAATACAGTCGAATTGAGGACTTTGTCGTTTTTTGAAGTCGGTTGAAAAGTTGGTCTCGATAGCTCAGTGGTAAATGACTGAAACCGTAAAAGCGTTTAAGTTCGATCTGAGACTTACGACCCAGCTGGGCTCTTTAAATTGAAGTATGATCCATATATATTTGTAAAAATAAAGTAACCTATGAAAAAAACCACGATTTAAAACATTTTTGTCTGTCTGTCTGTTTGTTCCCGGTAATCTCCTAAACGGCTGGCCAGACTTAGGCAAGACTAACACTGTGGTATATCCACAGAGGCCATACACTTTGAAAGGCGCTGTGTATAGGGGACCAGTGCTTTATAAGGTAGCTGATGTTAGTTTGCCTTGTAGCTATAAAAATTGCAAATTACACAGAAAATGAAAAAAATGTTAAGTATAATTAGAGTAATTAAGAAGACCATAACAAAAACGCTGTCGAATAAATCCGTACTAACGTCGACGTAACTCTGTTTATTACGTTTTCGCGCTAAAACCGCTGAACCAATTTTGATGAATTTCTGTATAGAGAAAGACTGGACCTTCGAGAAGCACATTTTTTTGTCGGGAAAATGAAATTTGAAACTGATGAAATAGGGGCCTTATAATCCGAGTAAAATCAATGCACCTAGTCTATTTTATACGTTATCGGATGGGCCCCGATTAGAGACAGGAATCGAACCCACGACCCCGGAGCAGAAGGTAGGGTCACTGCCATTGCACCGACGAGCCAGCCGTATAAAAATGATTCAAAAGGTAATTATAATAATTTTGCAAAAGTTACATTAAGAATTTTTTTTTATTTTCAGTTCCAAAATGTCTATGCATTGGCTCTTACCGATTCTACTGTGTACCTCATGTGTGGGGTACCAAATTTTGGTAATCAGTCCAATGCCAGCCCCGAGTCACGCTATCCTCACCGATGGGGTCGTTGACCTCTTATCAGCAGCTGGACAATATTTAGAATACTTACGGAGACAGTTAAATAAAATTTTGTATTTACACTTTAAAGAGTGTCATTAACTAATCAGGTAATTTAATTACCCTCGTCACTGGTACATAGCCCCATACCAATAAAACAGTGAACACCTCTCGTGGTATAAGTATCCGAAATGGCTCGCTTGATTCTATACAAAAATTTATGTTCTACCATATTGAATTTAAATGTCGTGTGGGCTTTGCATCTAAATTAGGGGTCGTTCAAGTGTTACGTAACGCAATTTTGGGGAGGGGAGGGGGAGTCCGCCGGGCGACCAGATTCCACATGTTGAAGCTGGTCCTACCAAAATTGAAGGTTTTAACGTGAACCCTATGTAGTTTTACTGCATGAAAACAACCAAAATAAAGGAATTCGCAGTCGAATATAAGACAGGTTATGTATTGGTCTTAAATATAATATACTAGCAGACCCGGCAGACGTTGTCCTGCCAGAACGTTGGGTCACTATTTACTACATTATATTATATTTTCCGTTCTCTTTCCCGTTCCGTTCCGTTCCCTTTCCTGTTCCGTCCCCGTTCCCATTTTCTTCATAGGGTGGTTAAGTGAATACTTCGTCAGACGGCAGTCGATCATCTTAACTCGCCTCACAGTCAAAACCTCTGTCATCTGAGCGGAGCCTGGCAATAGACCGGGATAAAGCTAGGGAGAAGACGAAGAAATCTGATCGAGGCCTGCCTGCATTATACAAAGAAGAGTTATATTTCTTGGGTTATAAAAGAAATAGAAATCTAAGCCCATGGCACATTACCTGTAGGAGATGAGCCAGTTGATGGAGGGGAAGTGCTTCCTCTGAGCCAGCTTCTTGTCGAGCCCCCAGAACACCTGCACGATACCCAAAGGTGTATAGGATAACATTTCTATGTATCATATGCATATCCAGTATCTACATGGCGGTTGTTTAACTGGGGCGTGTCGTTAGTATAATAGCATACCGCTGGACTGTTGAGTGCATGCTTAATAAATTAAGGTTTTAGCATAATTTGTGGGGAAGCAAGAATATTTGGTATATATGTATGTACATGTACCCCATGGCAGATCACCTAGCCGCTGATGTGACCAAGTTTACAATAACAACTGCACTGAGGAGGCTGAAAACCGAACGAAATGAGAGAAAGTTGTTAACAAAGTGAACAATGACTTTCATGGGGTGCTTCTTTTTCGGGGGCAGGCTAATTCTCGTAAGTTATATATCTATAATTTTTTTTACCACTTGCTACCCCGTTTACAGCATGAATGCATTCTGCAACTGCAAATACATATTTGAACTGATATAAAAAGGAAGAAAAAATTATTTCGCTATCGTGACATAGCGCCCAGAAATTTTTGGTCTTTGGGACATTACACACGTGTGCAACTGACGGTCGGTACAGGTACAGTTTGGGGTCTTTGGTGATAACCAAGAGAAGTTCCTACTATTCCTGCTCAAATTCCAAAAATAAAATATAAAGTGTTAGGGATAGGGCTGAGTGGTACGTCTTTGAAGTTTTTGATGTGAAACATGGCGTCAAGATCGTTTATCATGGTTTTTTTTTATGTTACAAGGGGTAAATGACGCCCATGGGCACCTGCACGACCAGAAGGCTAGCAGAAGGTGTGCCGGCCTTTAATGAAGAGTTTAGACCACCGAGAAGTCTCACAAACCGAACGAAACGCGCGGGTGTAACAATAGTAGCTGGGACACTCCGATGTCGAGTACCCGTAGTGGATCGGACCAGATAAAGGAAGATCCACCCCGTGGGTTATTTGCTGGTTTACTAGTCACTACCATGGACTACTGAAATAAGCATACTAGTTAAAATCACTAGGAATAAAACTAAATACGATTAAATTTCACAGTTTCCCATTGTATCCATTATCAGCAGCTACCGGAATATCTTGCGCACTTAGATTAGATTCCCTGTTCCGCGGTTGTTCTCTAAGTCAATTACATAACTTGGCGTCTCCTTCGCCCGTAGTGTTTATTGGTGGCAACATCATTAAGTTTATACTTAGGTTTAACTTAACTGAATTAAACATTAAATTTGATACTAGCTAAAGCACGATTGCACCTCCTCCGTATTTCGGAAGGCGCGTAAAACAGTAGGTCCCGATTAGTGTTAGTGAGTGATAATAGCCGTGAGATTGTGGGGGTTTTTGGGGACAGCATTAGATGGCATTCGGTCATTTGAACTCGCCCCACACCCTCTGCAATTTAAGCGCACCTGCTGCTAGACCGAGATAACGTTAGGTAGACGAAGATTACTTTTAAAATTAAGCATTTTTGTAATATTTTGGTAGGAAGTTGGAGGATTCGGAGGTGAACCTGGCGCTGGTGTCCATACGATGTATGTGTAGCCTGCTGGTGGCCAAAGAGACTACGTGAACGATAAATATCGGAGATAAAGTAATTCAGATTTTGAAAGTCTGCATAGTTATGAACATTACAGCAACGATATGCGAAGCAAAAAAATCTCTTTGTAAACAAGATTATGGATTTTTTTATTAACTTTGTTGCACAACTAAAAAAAAATGTTGCACAAAAGGTGAGCTTAATGCTAAAAGCATTTTCTGCCAGCCTACCTTAGATTTTCGGGCCTGGAGGTGATTTTTAATATCTTAAAGGCTCTTTACGATATTAAAAGCTACACAATTAATTACTACTATTATTCGACTTCGTACTAAAGTCAAAAACGTCGGAAACAGGGTAGCCGAACCTAATAGAGCTGGGCAAAACATATTATGGCTAGAAGTTGTGATAGCAGGTGGTCTAGAGCAATAGTTGGCCTATAGTGGGCTAGAGAAATCCAGGTCGTCCAATGGCAAAATGAATGGACGAAAAAAGACAGTGACAGAAGGTAGCTGGGTGCATCTGGCAAGAGACAGGGGAGAGTGGCGTAAAAGAAGGCCCAGCCGTGGGTGATTAAGGGCTGATCATGATGATGAAAGGCTCTTTAAAGATATACATTATGTTGATAATGTATATTGAATATTATCAACAGTAGTCAAAGTTAAGTGCAACAATAAAAATGAAAAGTGCGGCACAAAGACTTCGGGCACAATTTATCTCTCGCAATAGCATCCGTCAAAGAGAGATTGCAGTTCAAAAAGAATTGAAAACTGTTGCCCTTTTAAGCATTTTTAACCGCTATTCTTTATTGAAATCAGAAGATGACTGATTAAAATCTATACTAGAATTTTTTAATTCTCAAATGATCTGTATCTGTATCTATAGGAAACTTGCAAACTTTGAACAATCTAGAAAAAGAAATAAGAAATAACAAGGCTACTTTAGAATAATTAGGTATATTGTTGGTTACTTCTTTATTGTTTTTCTCTTGACTACAATTGTCTATTATCCTCAAACTGATGGAGATTTTGTCTAAACATGTATTTATTTGTAATAGGGGTTTTTCGTATTGTTTCTATGATTCCTTTTTTGAATTCCATATTTTTGTTACTTTCGTTTCATTTTAGTCATTGGAGTTGCATTATAAAATTAGTTACATATAAAATTATTTACATTATGTTCTAAAATTTCCTTACATTTCTAAAATTTGAAATTTAGTCTACAATGCAAATCTATATGACAAACAATGATCGTCGTCGTACGTCACGTCATCAATTCCACAAGCTGGAAAATCCTCATTTCCTGCAGCTACGTGTGATTTACAATGGAAAGCAAATATCCCGTCCAAATTGCCTTACATTTCTCACACGACTACGAGCTGAAACTTTTGCTCATAATTACAATCTCGTGTTCAACCGCTACATATGTTACCACGTACATTAATGTCACTACAAATTATAAATTGACTACCTGAAATGAGAGAGTTTTAGATTTGGGTTTGGTTTGCTATTTTAGAAATAAAGTCAACAATTGTTAACGAGTGAGCAGAATTATCCACGCCTGAAATAACTTCATTAGTCGTACGTCTTTTTGAAACTTCTTTTGTCTCGCTTCTGCATGCAACCTCCATCGGTAGATAAATGTGTCTTTAACAATTGATCTAGATAAATGTGTGCCTCTGATCGATAAAGTATTTTTGGATTTTCACTTCCAAAAATACTATGCTTGTTAAGTGAGTTGGGAATAGTAAAATGTTTATCCATCTATAGAAACTAGAGATCGCTGGCTGATAGAAATTCGACCAGAAACCAATATTTGCGTATCACATGCTGAGTACAACGAAATATCTACATATTTGACAATAAGTACAGTATACGGTTGTCATGGTTACGCTTTGACATGAGCCAATACTGAAATGTAAACACATTGTGTACATCGTTTGGCTTTGGTGTGCGTGAGGTTTTATCTTAATAATCTAATACATTTGTCATTCATATTTGATTAAGATATTTGTATTCGAACAACCTCTTCTATATTGCAACTGTGCCAAATTTCATAACCCTCCGTGAGCGCAATTTTGATAAAATGGTATCGAAAGGTTTACTTCACGTATTAATATTGTCACATCCTCTTCTCACATTCATAGGATATGAATGTGGCCAATTATTATCACACTCCCCTTTAAATATATTTCCTTAATACAGGTGACGTGATGAAGGTTATCTTATCAGGATATAGATAATCTTCAAATCATTTTTCAACAAATTTCATATTTACAGTGCAGTTAACAACTTTACACTCTACAGTTAACTAACATTTGATCGTCTTATCGTCAACTGTCATGTCTTCTGCCATTTATGTATGCTTAAAACTTGTATAAGCATACATAAATTTTGGTATCTTCAACAGAAAAGTACGTAAATTTAGACCAAAAAGCTTCTAACTCGCATGCATAAATTGCAATAGCGGTGCACCTCTTCGTTTAAATTTGCGCGATATGAAAACGTCATAACCAAAATAGGTTCACAGTTCTCACTTCAAGTAACGTGCGGTTTACAATGAATATGCAAACGTCGCAAACAAACCGCCTTACATATCTCACTTGACTGCGAGCTGAAACCCTCGTCCCCATTTACATACTCGTATTCAGCCGCTAGCCGGAACTATTAACTCGGACACATGGTGCTGCAAACTATTTGTTGACGTTCTCAACGAACGCTGAATTTTATGTTACTGCAATTTCGTATATGATACGCTGTTCGAAGTGAAAGACCAACGCCACAATCCCCAAGCCATATCAGCGGCTTATTTATCTTGACTTTAAGTAGTCATTTATAACAATTTTAGCGCTCTCAACCCATTACCTAAGTTATAAATTTGAATTCTTAAATTATGTTGCACTAACTGTCAATGAAATGAGTACAGGTACAGCAACTCGTAGTGAAACGTGAATAATAATTTATAGACAGCGTTTCAGTTGTAAAACGAAATGTAAAATTAAATCGATCACATGTCGAAGGAGTCTAAAAAGTAGTATATAAATAATACCGATGGGAGACGTAATATATAATTACATTTAAATTCCAATATTGTATATTCAAACAAGATTATATTGGACTTCAAGGACAAAATGGCTGTAAAAATGTAAATGTGTTGGTCTTTTAAAGTGCTAAATTAAGATTAGATATTAATATAGATTAACTACTACGTGAGATTAAGAGAAAGTTGTCTAATTATGGACGCAACGCATGGACACACTAGTGTAGACGCACGTCACAAACAAAAATAACTTACGCTCTATGCCATTGTTTATGTCAAGACCTCCCCACGTATTAACGTGTAGCAGGAGGAATCTGTCTAATAATTGATAATCCACGAATAAATTTACTTAATTTAAAATTTTATATATCGTTGGCTTCACACAACATTACTATATGATTAAGGCAGATTTAGACGAAGCCAGCGCTGGCTGCTAGTGTCACTGGCCAGCGCTGGCTTTATTGGCCTCGTATAAACGGTTTTACGGTACGACAAGCCAGTGCTGGCTGTCAGCACTGGCAACAATAGGGCGCCAGTCTATTTTTCAAGTCAGTGATCCTCGCCCGCGTGCACCGCAATCCCCGTGCCAGTGTGAGGACGCGTGTAAACACATCGAACCAGTCGCTGGCATTTCTGTAGAATGTTTATCGTATTGTTTTTGGTTGCGATGCTTAGTATTTGCCGAACTTCTTAAGCTCAAGTGTATGTTACCACTACTGCATAATCTATTGGGGAAATGCTGGGAGAGGAAGTTATTTCCGCAAGATATGCGCGATGCCAACATTGTGACACTGTATAAAGGAAAGGGTGACCGCGGTGATTGTAACTCGTACCGCGGCATTTCCATCCTCAGCATTGTTGGCAAACTTTTTGCAAGGGTTTTGTTAACAAAACTGCAAGCTCTCGCTGAACGTATATATCCTGAGGCTCAGTGTGGCTTCCGCTCCCAGCGTTCCACATTGGATATGATTTTCTACCATCGGAGGTAAGGTAGCGGTTCCTGAGCGAGACTGGAACAAGCCACCGAGACAGGAGACCGCGACACTCACTGTCGCGACACTCACTCACTCGCTTGCCCCCTATCTCTTACTTATTTTATAAAGTCGTAACGATTTAATTATGTATAACCTGTTTATTTATATTGTACCTACTTATATTATAACCAAAATTTGGAATAAGTGGCTGTCGACCACCATACGGTACCTTTGTGGAATCAATTGCCAGCTTCGGTATTTCCGAACTGATACTACTTAGCGACCTTCAAGCCAGGAACCCTATATATAAAAATCCAGTATCACTATTGTATATATATATAAATGTCTTCAGTAAATTCCTTACTAAGTCGACCGTATATCGTAAAACAAAATCGCTGCATCCACACGGGCAAAGCCGCGAGTTACTGCTAGTTTTGGCGTCCAGGGAGTGGAACTTCCTTTTGATTTGTCCGATAACTGGTCGGATCCACTGCGAGTACGCGACCCCGGTCTACCCTAGCTGCTATTGTCACTCCCCCTGTACTGTCCGTGACAGTACTATCCGCATCCTTTTTCTCCTTTCCAAATTTATAACCTGATACCAGGCCTTGCTTCCGCTACTAAACCCTTCTTCTTCTTCTGCTTTTTCTTCCTAGCGTTATCCCGATCCAGTGCCAGTGTCAGTTTAGATTGCAGAGGTTGTGGCTGTGGGGGAGTTAAGAAGAACGATTGCCGTCCAACATCATCCTTAGAACCCCCCACGATCTCTACAACATCATGGCTAATATCACTGTGTCTTTAATCGGGTCCCACTGTTATACGTGCCTTCCGAAACACGGAGGAGATTAGATATCAAGTATAAACCCGTGTTAGAATGGGTCACCCATCTATCACCAAAATTTTAATTTAATTAAATTTTATTTAGTTTTTATGAATTAATAAATTTTATTTTAAACTAGGATGCATCCATTTATTTTTACTAAAACGGGCAGGCGGTTCACCTAAGCGACTACAGACACCCATGGATAACTGCAACACCAGAGGGCTCGCATATGCTTTGCCGGCCTTTTAGCAATGAGTATGCTGTTTTCTTGAACGTCCCTAAGTCGTATCGGTTCGGAAATACCGTACCTGGTAACTGATTTCACACAGAAATTGTGCGGGGCAAAATGTTTCTAGAAAAGCGGGTTATAGTGGCTATGCACGCGCGCCTCTTCGGCCGCCTTCTCCTCGTCCTCCGTTTCCGCGTCCGCCTCCGCTTCGGCGTCCGCTTCCGCTTCGGCCCCGTTGCTCTCCACGACTATGTCTGTAAATAGAGTATCTTTGTCACTTCAGATATCTCAAAGTGTAATAGAGTACAGTTTTCTATTTGTCAACTTTTCTGCGGTACCAGCTGCCAGCTCCGGCGCTTGCGAACCGAGAGGACTGAGGGACTTTCAGGAAGAGAGCACATTCATTTCAAAGTGTCCGTCCGACGGCGTCCACGATCGAAGACTTTATAAATGCTTAACCATCATTTATAAAGACGGAGCGTTTAGTATTTCATAGAATCAAAAGCTATTTTGTTTTTAGTTTTGGGTTATCCGTCTTTCAATAAGTTGACAAAAGAGTTTGAATGGAATGAAAGGGTTTGACAAAGGGGTATACTAATACCACATTGAAAATGGGGTATGAGGATTGTCCCTAAATCCTTAAAGACTATTTGATAAAAACAAACAAGAATTTGAATTAACAAATGAGCTCACCAAAAACGGTCACAAAACTAGTTTATATGTGGTAGAGGTAGGAGTGAGATTATTACGTTCGGGCAGGACGTCTGTCAGGTTCGTTAGTTTTACTGTAAAATGTTGATAAAACATAGATACTCCTCTGCAATTTAAGCGGACCCCAGTACTTGACTAACTTGAGTTAAGAGAAGAAGAAGAATTTATAATTACATAGTAAATAAACAAAGTCAAAAATATTTTATTTGTAGACTTTACAGTACTTATGAACGTCATGTGTATAATAATATTTTATATGTCGTTATTACACCATTTGGTGAAAAAATTCACGATCTAAAAGCTAAGTTTACAAGGGTTCCAAAGCGCCCAAAAATACTAAATATTCTATTACTTTGACTTTTAAATTTGAGAGTTTATTTCTAATCATTAGTCATTTTATGTGTTGAAAAATTGATCTTAAGTTGGAATATTAGTTTTTGATTTTGTAATGAACCTATCATCTTTAGCAAAATTTTAAAATCTATATTAGATTAAAACCAATATATGTAAAAAGTGAAATATTGTTAAAGAAATAAATAAGAATGTTTTTAACAAATGTTCTTTTGAAAAAAGCAAAAAGCAAGTAAGTAATAAGTATTTAAATAAATTTAAATGAAAACTAAACCATTTATTTTATTATTCAAATATACGGTATTTGTGTAGTCTGTTTATTTATATATAGATGAAGGCCAAGCCTCACAACATAGTAAAAACTTTAAATGCATAATTGAATATACCAAAGTGGCATCGCAAGTTCGTTAGTCGTTTACTATACTATCTGATATCAATAGCATCAACTCATTGCTTTGGAATTTTAGTCTAAATCTTTGAACAGTTATATTGTGTCTTAATACCATGGTGTCTTCTATTTAGTTTCAGAAATAAACATTTATTGAATTCTATGTAGGTTTATTACTAAGGTTATAATTATGATCAATGTACATATTTACTAGCTTATGCTCTCATCATATGTATGGAGTTTTAAATTATTTTTCTTAATAATTCGTATATTGATAATAATTTCGTATAAATTATTATGATATTTTTTTAGGTTTATAATGGTTCTGATGGAGAGTGCAGTGTCTGGCCACAAGTTTAATACCATTCGTGAGCGTTTGGCAGATAAACTGGAGCTTATTAGATTTGACCCATATAGTAAGTCACAGTTTTGTAATTAGAGCAGCGGTCGGCAACATGTGTCCCGAAGCCAGCGACTGTATTGTAAATGACTTTTCTCATTTTTATAAATAAATAATAATTACTTTAGACAAACAATTTTATCGTGCTGTGTTGAAATAGAAAAAGAAAGACCATATGAAAAATTTTCCTTTTTTAATATAGTAGGTATAGACCTATGTGAATGAATCCATCTATTGTCAAATAGTTATTTTACAATAGATGTGACCCACATAAAGTGACAGGTGCAACCCACATTTCATATCTTTTTTTAACAATGTGGCCCGTATTTATCTTACTTTTTAATAGGGCCTGCTGCATTTTATTTTTTAACGATGTGGCCCTCGCTTGCCAGGAGGTTGCCGCCTTCTGTATTAGTGTGATGTTAGTATTAAGCATTCAGTTATGGCTAAGAATGTTTGCAGCTATAATATTCTGGCAGCATGCTAGACCTGAATTTGAATAGTAATTGTATATCCTGCAGTGCCATAAAACTAAAAATTTGTTGTTGATGATGCTGCTTTTTATTAATATCAATACTGCTTTTAATAATATAAAATATAATTAATTTAACTTTAATGACATAATCCTGAGCTGTTTGTGCGGTGCAACTCAAACAATGTGTCATTTTTATTGTGTCTTGTGTGCCCTAATACCTGCACGCAAAAGGACTTAATGGCTGCCACTGATAAAGCACTTGATGTGGGCCAACACAATTAAGTGCTTGTCAATGAAACGTTAAGAAGAAGAATTTAGCTTTACTATTTGATGTCTCTTCATTTTTAGAATAGAAAGATATTAATTTTTTTAATTGTAAATTTTGAATAATAATATTCCTTAACTTTCTAAATGTAACTAACATCTCATTGTACATCCATTTCTTGCAAAAATAAATAAACTGATTCATTGAATCATGATAATGCACAAGGGATTTGAAGATGGTCTCTGACAATACTCTAAATCATCAGTACATTGTCCATGAAAAGATATTACACTTATTAGTTCACTACTAAATGGGATTTTTTGATTCACGTTTCCATTCTCAATTTTTGACACCTCCAAGGTTGCTAAGGGGCCATCCATAAATTAAGTCATACGTTTATGAGAGGGAGGGAGAGAAAGGATATATCCAAAATGTGATAGTGTGAGAGAACACGATCAAAAGCTTGACAACACATACCAAAATTAAATTGTTTTGTCTTTTATTAACATAACTAAATAAAATAATTAAAATAAACTGTGGGTTTCTTGATTGTGATTCACGCTTAAGAGGAATCGAGTTGCAAACGTGCGACAAAGACTGAGGAGGATTTAAAAAAATTGTAAGATTTGTGTGACATATTAAGGAACAATATAGGAATGAAGTATATTTAGTTTTTTTTAATATGATACTTTAAAACCTTTTTGTTATCAAACCTTTTACATGTTATATTATTCCAGTAATTACTATAATTAAGTCCTAACAGTCCTAATCATAAAATTATTTCTTTTCCAGTTCAAAAAGAAAGTTTGTACAAAGAAAAAAAGAAGATACGAAGTATTAAATGAGTTAAAAAATGTAATTACCATATTAGGATTGTAGTATAGGAAAAACAAAAACTTTTATCATTTAAATTATATAATTGTACTTTTAAACAATAAACAAATCTTTGGATACACTGTGTTTTATTAGATATTTGTTAAGTACAATACAATTCTCATGAACATCACAATATACACTATAGTTCTGTATAATAAATTTAGAATATATGCTTTACGCTTCAATCTTACACTAAAAGGTAGGCATTGCTGAAATTCAAAAGTATATGAAAAAGTGCCCTTAAAGTATTAGTGCATATAGAAATTAATCAGTAAATTATATTGGTGAAAATTGAAAGTTTTCTCTAAATAAAGAATTTTGGTTTTATCCTTTTATCTATACATCTATGTTCATCCATTGATATTTTTTTGCTGGTTTATTTATAAAAACAAATATATATATATATATATTAATGAATTTTGAGTTATTTTGTTTTAGTTTTTGAACCAAACACTACTTATTATAAACATTGTATTTTATTAACATTTTGACAAAGATACATATATTCATGATAGAAGTAGATAAAAAAATTTGTAACTATAAAAAGTCAGTTAATAATAATCACAAGAATTATTTTTTCAAATGAAAATAGTATACATTATATTTTTATAGATAATAAAAAGCATTCTTACAATT